>CM072816.1:65924513-66446631 GCA_036937905.1 Salvia rosmarinus | reverse complement strand
TATTGCCGCCACTGCACCGCTCTCTCTCGCCCCTCTTCTCCTTTGAGAGCTTTCGATCTCGGATCTAATAATACTTCTGTGAGGTCCCCGAGATCTTGTACGCATAAACCACCCGAGAAAAGAGAGAATTTAGCACCGACAAAATAAATAAATATAATATAATATATATAACTTGAATTAATAAATCCAAATCGTCAAATTATTCCTATGTGATCTTAATAACTCCCGACGGCGCCAAAATTTGATCGCCACTTTATAACACTAAAAGGTGTAAGTATAGGTAATGCAAGCATCGATCCACGTAAATTGTATCACGAAAACATAGAAGCTAGCTCAACGACAATTCATCATTATTCGCACGATAAAGGATGAGAGGTTTTGGGGCTTCGAATTTAATCCAAAGCAAAGGTAACCGCGTAAATATAAAATAAAGCAATAAAACACTAAGATAACAATGAAGAAAGACTAACCTGGGATGCACCAATCCTATCCACAACGATGTTTATCCCGCTTATTATTAACTGCTTTAATCCGCATAAGACGGAAGATCACATATATAACCAACAACTTCGCCATTTAATTGCGGCGATTGATTACTAATTTTCCCTATCACGCTTACGCCTCTAGAGGAAAATAAGCAACCCAAATGGATCACTAAGAATATGCTTCCTACGAATATCCTATCTCGCCATTTACTCAAGGCTTATTCGTATCATGCATTCAAGATCGATTGACAATTAATACAGCTACGCCATTAATCGGCAACTAGATATGCATCAAGATTGATCGTAAATCAATACATATAAATAAGCACCATGAATCATGAATCAATGCCCGGAAGGTAAATAACAATAGCGAGAATCACAACATATAGGATCGAATCATGCAAACCCTGTGGATTAGAACGGAAAACCAGCTTGCACATAATAAATGTAATGAAATACGAGTTAACCATAAAACGGAAATTAAATATATAAACCCGTAGGGAAGAGTTGGATGAACAATGGTTGGTCTTCAATCCAATCCCAAGCGAACGAACGGAAAACATCGGAAAGCGATCGGACAAAACGTCCGATCGATAACGAAATGAAAAACTAAACTAGAACAATGCAAGAATTAAAGCTAGAACTAAACTAAGCTAAAACAAAGATAAAACCGAGGAAAACTCTAAAACGTGTCCGGGCGTCTGGGGTCTCGATGGGCGCAAGGGCTCTTGCCTATTTATAGAAAAGGGTGGAAACCCTAATTTGCGCTCGCGCCGCCGCGATCGTCCTCGCGATCGCTAGTGCGATCGCTAGGTATGTCTCGCGCGTTCTTTCGCCGCCGCCGCTTGCGCCGCAGATGGTACTCGCGACCCGGCTAGCGGTCACTAGCAATTATAAACCGGTCGCGAAATCGTCCGAAGAGTTCTCGCCAGGCTTCGCTCGCAGCACGAGGTTGCGGTCGTGGCTCGCTGGGTTCTCGCGTGTTTCCTAGCGGCCAGCCTAGCGACCGCCAGCTGGTCGCTAGAAATAGGTTAGTTTGTAATACTTTCGCGCGCCGCTTCCTTCGATTATCAACATATAAACCTACAAAACGTCAAAGGAAACACCCAAGAGCAGATCTTCTAGAAATAGATAAAACATTAAGAATCGATACATAAACGCACATTAAACGAGCTAAACTCATCTTCAAATATCAACTATAAACGATAAAATGCTGCTTATCAATACACTGCTAGATCCCTTAAGATTTTCGCCCTCACTTGCATATAAAATGCCAAAATTTTATCTTATCCTTTAATCACTTTAATTATGATACCTTATCTCTTTAATTAATATCCTAGATCTCTAGATCATAAGATAATTAAATCACAACATTACACTACATATGTATACCTCTCGCCATATGGTAGACATTAGGTTTGATTTTTATTTTTTATTTTTCTTATCCCTACTATATTATTATGATATAATAATATCATAGTTGAATAATTAACAATTTCAACTTATACACATGTGATTATACTATAAGGTTTGAATTTAGAAAATTCCACCTATTTATTCATCATTTTCGCCATCACTATGTCCAAGCTAGATTACTTGTTCAAATTGAACACCATCTCATACTTTACACCTCATACACAGTGGAACCTTATCTTATCCTTTACATTTATTAAACAAGATTTGGTTCATCAAATCTTATAAAAAGAATGAAAATTTGTTTACTATAGCACAAGTGTCCTCCCACTTGTGCAACTTGCAAGACATCTCACATATCTCTAGAAATATCATATTAATGTAGTAATTATGATATATCATCCATAGGATAAGAATTGCATCAAATCTTGCACTAGAAAACCCTAAAATTTTGAGAACTAGGGTTATAGGCTAGACATTCTATTTCCTTGTATTAAATAGCTAATACATAGTTATGTGACATAATATATGTTCTACATGGTGAATTAAATCATAGGATAACATTTGGAACAATTTAGATCTTAAAAATCCTAATTTCGAAATTTAGGGTTTCGAAATTAGCCTATCTTGTTCAATTTCTATTCCTTAATTCTCTAGCATTATTTTGATGATAATAATGCTCTTATATCATAAAATAATCATAGGAATTGAAATAATATAATTCCATGATCATTGACCCAGTTATCGTATTATCTCTAAACTTAGACGCTTGAAACGTCTCAAACGTTAACATGATTCATCTATAAAATGTCCGAATCGAGTTGGAATCACTTTATTAATTCCTACTATGGTAGGATATTCAATTCTAAGCCTCGACGCTAGAAATATCGTACAACGATCCGTCGAGCTTTATCGACGTTAGAACATACGCTCGAAGAATAACGTAAGCTATATCGCTTAATTCACTAAGCGTAAGTGAATATCACATATAGTTCATCAATTTATGCTTAGTCAAAATTGAGCGTTGACTAATTAAGATTTTAATTATCGAGGCTAAAAACCCCAAGTACGATGTATATTATTGTAATTATACGCTTAAAACTCGGGATATTACAACCGTGTTTAGGACAAGAGGATTATATCAAAAGATTCTTCATAGATTTACGATGCATGAGTCCAAGGTGTGTTTGTGCCTTTAGGACAACAAATTGTCACAAATTCTCGAAACCCCGAAATGAAGAAAAGAGGAAAGAATGAGAAAATACCGTATGCAAATGTTATAGGAAGGATAATATATTCTATGGTCTACACAAGGCCAGATCTTTCACATGCCATCAGTGTTGCAAGTAGATATATGGCTTACCCTGGAAAACAACATTGGGAAGCTCTTAAATGGATACTCATAACATGAAGGGAACTTCTGATATGTGTATCAAGTTTGAAACAGTGGATAAGCATGATCAGTATCCTCTGGTAGGCTATGTGGATTCTGATCATGGTGCGAATCTTGACAACAGGAGATCACAGACTGGATATATTTTGCACTCTATTTGGTGCAGCCATAAGCTGGAGATCGGCATTACAAAATACGGGTGCATTATCAACGACAGAAGCTGCATATCTTGCCATGACTGTGGCAGTAAAAGAAGGGGTTTGGCTGAAAGGAATTTTAGGTGAACTTGGTCTGAAGCAGAAGACTGTTATGGCCATGTGTGATAATCAAAGTGCTTTACACCTTGCTAAGCATCAAGTATTCCATGAACGATCGAAGCACATTGATGTTAGGTTGCATTTTATCATAGATTTAGTTGAAAATGGATCTGTGAAACTAATGTAAGTTTCTATTGAGGATAATGCTGCGGACATGCTAACAAAAGGTTTGCCTACTGCTAAATTTAGGTATTGCTCCGAGTTAGTTAATCTGATGTCTCTGAAAAGGGACTGTCGAGATTGTTGATTCAAGAAGGATGGATAAGGGAGTTACATGTTATGTATTGTTTGTAAGTGTTTACATTCAAGGTGGAGATTTGTGGAGTAAATTGAATATAAACACTTCACGGGAATGCAGTGCAATTAACCATACAACAAGAAAGTTAGTTGCAACCACTCAATGTGATAAGGAAAAGGTTTAGCTGACAAAAGCAGTTGGTTATAACCGTTCTTGAGCTGAGATCTTAGGCATCGATTTGAGCGGCTAAGATCAGTTGAAAGTTTGATTAATATAAGTGTTTTGTGAAAGATGCAGAACATGTTGATTCATTTTTCTCCGAGAAGATCAAGAATAGTGAGATCTAAAGAAATGTTAGATAGGGGTACAGAAATTGGATTTGATTTCCATTTATATCTTTTATTCTTGTAGCTCGATTCTTGAGTTGTTTGTCATACACAAATATGTATAGTTTTCTTTCCCTTCCGTGGACGTAGATATTTTATAGATCGAACCACGTAATTCTCATTGTTTTCTTTCCGTTATTCTTCTATTTTGCATGAAGGTGATTCACATCGATCGCATGCTATTATCGTGAGAATTCTTGAACGAAGAATTAACATAATGTCTACACATTTTTTTGCATACAACTAGTGTTGAAAGCGATTTGTGTATAAAGTTCTTGCAGAAGATATTGTAGGAATTAAAACTCTGAAACGGATGATGTTCCCAAAAAATACTTAATTATTTTTTATTACTTAATATTAACTAGAGGACAGTTAGAATTTTAATTCAAATTTGTTAATACACAAATAGAACTTTGTGATTTATAATTAGAGTTTAATAATCTATTATTATAATTTAATTAAACTTAAAATTTAGTGGCCGCAACATGCTGCATCCGCACGCAAGTGCACCTCTATTGTAGATTACTAGATTTGTAGGCAGAAATATCCAAACATCAAAATACGTATGAAATTTAATGTTACTTTATTCGTTCATAGATGACAATTTACCTATAATCTTCCCACTATTTTAGGTCAGAACAAATAGAGCTACTTACGAGCTAATTCGCTTGTTTCGAGGAAAGCTTGTTTGGAGCTCTATTTGATAACAAGTGAGCCAAGCTCAAGCCTCATTTCGAACATGGTAAAAATTGTCGAACATAGCTTGATAAGCTTTGCGAAGCTCAGCTCATTGAGCTCGTTAACATGGTTGAATTCATTGATAATCAAACGTGTTGGCAAACATGTTCGTCAGCTCGTTAGACGAGTCAGTTCAAGAATATGTTCATGAGCTTAATGAATGAGCTTATTCGCGAGCCTTGAAAATTCAAACATACAAAAATATTATGTATTTGTTGAAAAGGAAATTTCAACCTTGGAAATTAGAGTATAGTTTTATACAAGCTCGATCTTGAGCACTTAAATGAACCAAGATCGAGATCGAGTTACAATTCGATCAAGAGCATAGAAGAATATTTTTCGAGCCTTACACAAACCTTTAATGAGTTTGAACTCGAATACCAACGATATCAGACGAGTCAAACTCGAGCTCGACATTATCGAGTATTAAGCGAGCCAAGCTCAAGTTTGGTAATTGAATGATGAGCCGAGCTCGATCAAGAAGATAGAAGCTCGAACTGAACTCAAGCGCTTAAACAAACCTAGTTCGAGCTAACCAATATTCGACTTGGCTTGGCTTGGCTCGTTTAAAGCCTCCATAATTTGCCTAGCTGGCCCTTTTTGCTCTTAAGGGTAACATCAAATTCATACTAAAAAACGATAAGAAAAAAGTTTCCATATCTCAATGTCGCATGGTAATAACCACTGCCAATTTATTGATAGAATTATCCTTTTTCCCGATGTGGAATAGCCGGTAAGATAATTATCCCTTATACCTACAATTGATATCATTTTGATAATTGGCTTACAAAATTATCCAAATTATTGAATGAACTTCCACCTCTATTTGTAGTATCTTGTACAGCCTTGCTCAATGCCATGGCACGAGCCCTCCTCTCCACCCACTTCTCAGATGTAGCTTCGACTAAATGTCGTGCTAGATCATCAGAATCAAGCACGGCTTCATCACCTTCACATACCCGAATCGCGATTCCGAGTTCCTTCTCTAGTATAGTCGCATTTACAAACTGATCGGCGCCCATAGGCCATGCCATCATCGGCACTCCAGCTGCAATACTTTCCAAAGTCGAATTCCAGCCGCAATGCGTCAAGAACACGCACACGGCTTTGTGCCTCAATATCTCGACCTGTGGGGCCCATCCTTGATCATGACTCCCTGCCGAACCCTCTAGGGATCACTTCGTACTCATTTTCATCGTTACCCTTAATCACATCCTTAATCACTAACATAAACTTTACACCACTTTTCTCCAATCCCAAGGTCAACTCTTCGATTTGCTTGTTACTCAACATCGTTTGGCTTCCAAAGCATACGTACACTACCGTTCGATCTTGACACGCATCAAGCCACTTGATACGGAACTCGGCCCGGGCTATCGACCGGCACAATATTGATCGGAGGCAAGAGTGGCCCAATGGCCCATATCCTATCGTGGCCCAACTGCTTAGCCAAATGGTCCAAATAAATCCTCCAACTCCCTACACGTATTAAAATCAGCCCATAACTCACTGCATTAGCCCGGAACGAATCTTTAATGAATTCCAGAACTAGGTCTCCTCCACGTAGCTCTGATAAAGAGGGCTCAGCTGCCACCAAGGGTAAAATGGGAATTAGGAATCTTGGGAAAGTCCATAATTTCATTATCGTCATGGTGATTTGTCCTCCTCGGCATCTCACACCATAGAGAATTGATGACAGCAATGGCGAGAGCGCCGGAGGGGCTGAAAACGTATCTGCGGATGCCTAGCTGGCATGCGAGGTGGTGGGTCCACCCCAAGAAATAGTCGGAGATGATAGCGGCAGGCGGCGAGGGGTGGCTGCGAAACCAGCGAAGGAGAGGGTCATGGAGTTGACCGAGTGAGTGCAGCATGAAGCGGAAGGCTTCGGGGAGAAGTTCGATGAGATTCTCGATGCCGGCGGGAATGGAGGGTGCGGCGGGAAGGGAGGACGAGGGCGGTGATGGAGGTAGGGTGGTCGGCGAGAAGACGGTTGAGCAAGGAGAGGTTATTCGGGGTGACGACGACGGTCACAGTGAGGCCGGCGGCGGCGATATGAGCGGTGAAGTCCAGGAGAGGTATCATGTGCCCTTGCGCAGGGAATGGAAAGACTAAAACGTGTGCATGCATCATTCCAGCGGATTTGTATGTGACTGGAATCTGCTTAAGCTTTACTATCGAATTTCAGGAAGGAGAGTGTGATTTATAAATATTTGAAATCTGATTTGTCAGTATTTGTAATAGGATTAGAGGAGCAAGAATTTCTACTAGATTAAGAGAGATTTTCAACTATAATTCTATAAAGTATTGTCGATATGACAAATAATGTATTAAGCCACTATCCTCGTCACCAACTACCAAGAAAATAGTATACCAAAACAAATAGTCGTAGTATGATAATTACTCTATGGAACAAAAGGATAATCCATATATATGATGACGAGACGCAACCCATCAAATTTATAATTTTATACTAGGATAATGTTAAAACAAGAAAAGAAAATAGCATTCTTTCAGCAATAACTTTCCACCGGAAAAAAACAATGCAGATTCCAAATTGTAGAGTTAGAGTAGCCACAACCGCAATATTTTACTGCAAATTAAAAAATAATACTCACTCTATCCACCAAGAATGTATTATTTGGTAGGTCCCACAAATTTTAATAAATTTTCATAGATATTTTTTTTGGATAAAGAATCCCACTATATTTTTTGAGTGAAGAAAGTGATTTCTTGATAAATAAAGAGTGATTGTCAAATTGAATAATAAAAATTAATTATTGGGTAATATAGTTTTTTTAGCTTTTTGATCAATTAAATATAGAATTTAAAGGTCATACACGATGGACCCAAACCCGAGATCTTCGAATTTTATTACATTAACCATTCTACCACTAGATCAACATATACACACTAGATAGTATAATTTTGTACTAAATAACATTGTGAAATTGGGACTGTGGAATAGATTCCCAAAAAGAAAAATAACACACTCTTTGTAAACAGCAAATAAGGTAATTGTGATACACTCTTGATGGACAAAAAAAATATTATACCGAAACAATATATAAAACATATCCAAAACCTATATTGGATCAAATTTAGCAAACTCTTAGCAATTAGCTCATATATAATGGATCATATAAGAATGTAAATATTGATAAAAATTAATAATGCAGCATTAAACTATAAAGTTGTTGCATTAAATATATAAATTTGTTGTACCAACTATAAAGTGTAGCACTGAATGTAAAGTTATTGCACCGAATTCGGTAGAACAACTTTATACGTCCAATGTCAGATTCTAATTTCATACCAATATTTATATTCTTACGTGAACGCATATATATATATATATGGGATGGATCAAATGAGAACCATATATGTTTTGAGAACCATGAACTAATCAAGTACGCTTATTTTCTCGTAATCTAATGGTCACGATTTTTAGATTTGTTAGGTATTTTGATTTTAGATTTTATCATTAAGGATATTATTGTAATTTTCTATTTTATGTAATCGATTTGTAAGCGTTTTAAGGATTTCCTTTACATTTATGTTATTTTTATTTTATATATTTTTTTTATCGTATTTTATCCACCAAATCATCAAACAATTGAATCAATCCATCAATAACTATTTTTTTTTTTAATTCGATTCGCAGATAGATAATCGAAAGTAATGATTTTAATTTTTATTTTGCAATTGATCATCGAAAGTAATTAGATTATAATCACCGAGTTCACACGCTTATGCTTTGAATCACTGCTTGCACACACAATATCGAATGATATGCATACTAATCTATTTATTTGTGCAACTACTATCTTATGCACAACTACTATATAATTATGCATATTACCCAAATCACAAGAATAATCACAACAGTATATCTATCATTTATTTTCTCACTCACGAATTGAGGAATTTGCAGTATAAATTTTATATGTTATCCTTATTTTAATGTAATTTTATAAATTTTATTTTTACACTAATTATTATTCAAACAATAATTTTCAATTTTATAAATTTGATTCTTAATTCATATTTTATTTCGCATAACTACTAACGATCTTATGTACAATCATTACGAGTCTTATGCACAACTATTATTTTCAAAAGAAAATAGAATTATAGAGAGAGAATGCGAAAAATTAAGGATATGATTTAATCTTTAAAATGATTTTAATGCCCTAACACATTTACAACCATAAAAATGGTATAAAAATATATAACTGCTTTTAAGCATAACTTAATATGATCCATTAGATGATATGAAATATAACATAATGATTAGTTCTTAATTCTCATCTTAGTGGTGATTCATCCTATAACCAACCCCTATATATATATATATTGAATGTAATATCAATCAACATAAGTAAGCTGATTAAAGCTCTGAAAAAGAACACTAATGTCGCACTGTAATATCACAAGCACTGCCAATTTGACGACATGATTAACCTTTTTCACAATGTGATATCAGAGATATAGGAGGAACAACCAAAGCTTTGAGCCTCACAACATTACATAGGTAGTAATATAAACATTGTCAAACTTCACATTCATCAACTTAGCCATGTATGAGATAATCCCATTCTTTCTTTATGAAGCATTTACAATACAGTACAGCATTGATTAGTCTTCTTCGCCTGCTTGTAAAACATCTGTTTCAGAAATCCCAAAAAAAGTTCTAGCGTCAGAATGATCAGACAAGCAGTCACGGATCAACTGTAGCAATCAATAATTAGTCGAAGCAAAAGACATATTTACTAAATTAAGCATGTCATGAAGGAAAACCACAATTGTCATGTGTGTTATATTTAAACATCCAAAACAAAGAAAAAAATCTTAACTCATTCATTAGGTTGAAGGAAATTTAAACTGCTGGAAAGTTATTGCCAAAGGAGCAAAATGAGCCTAACTTCATTTGGGCTTCTAAGAGAATCCACGATTCGGCTCATCACCATTAACCATGATGACACCATCTTAGGAAACAAATCAATAACCACTAAAACTTATTCGAGATTTGATAGAGAGCAAAAATAGAATTTTCAATTCCATTTGAGACCAAACACAAGCCAGTTAGGGACAGCAATGGCGGGTTCAAATTAAAACCCAGAGAAAAGGGCCCCACTCAAGGCGGGTGTCAACCCGTCAGACAGGTCCCAAGCGGTATGAAGTATGAACCCAGTCAAACAGGTAGAAAAGGATATGGGGTTGGCAGGTATTACCGGACTTGTTCCATATATATTGTAATACTTTTAATGCATATATTCATTCTAGACACAATCCAATCATTTCCCTTCATTTCATCTGCCACCAAGCCTCTTTTTGTCTCTAAATGCTATTTTTCCCTGTTATTACATTTTCTTTCAGAGTCTCAGCAGCTATGTCCACCTGAATCCTGCACTGTCACCCATGGACACCCCCAACACTCTGTACGCTATAACAGACACCCTGAGGGAGTTCTCATCCTTGCCACTTGGTTTTCTTCACATAGATATTCCTCTTCTCGCCACTTTAAAATTCCCAAATTTCTTCACATATTCATGTTCTATTCTCTCGATTTTCTTACAATACCATCAACCCAGAAAATCCTAATTTCTTATTTTCTGTTATTAATTTGTTGAATTCAGCATCTAAAGAAGAACCATATTTCAAATATTTGAAAAATAAAGGAGGCAGTAAACTGGCGGTGAGCCAGACTAGATGCGTTGGGTTTTCATGGCAGGGCAGGGCCAGATGGGAGTTGGCACACATATTTCCTTGGCTGGGTGGGTCCTGGGACAACCCAATCCCATTCCATCCCAGAACCCCCACCCCACCCCACCCCCACCCCCAATTGCCATCCCTAAGGCCAGGATACAATAGAAGTAAAATTACTGATATCGATTTTGTTCATCCTGAAAGATAAATATTTAACTCTTTTCACTTCTGATAAAAAAAATTCAAAGAAATCAAATAAGGATGAAAGGGTGCTAACTATAGATTTTATTGAATCATATTCACTGTAGAACACAGATACAATAGGTTAATGGTTCATTATTCAAGTAATGTCAAGGAAACAAGAGACCATTTGTTCTTGGAGATCAATTAAAGACGCATCAAGATGATCCAACAAGAAACAAACCTGAGAAGCTGCACTGAGATCTGAACTCTTCTCGACCAAGCTATCAAGCTTCTCACCTCGTTCTAGCACACTGTCAATAGTTTTGTGCTGAGACAATAGCCAAATACAATTATATCATTATAACAAGGTTAAGAGAAAGAAACCAGGTAACAACATTACAAAGAGATTAGTATATTAACTTGGATGCACAATTACTCCAATAGTTTCTAGCATCACGAAAATTCTTTGCAAATTGTTTATTGCAATTCTTTTAGCCACATGCTAGAATAGCATGTGCAATGGACATAGGGACTGTAATAGGTTTTCAGTAATTATACAATCTTCAATGTAGCACATGAATGGGGAATATGAAAATAAAATCTCAAACGACGGAGGGTATTTGACAAAATAAGTGAAAGAAAAGATACACCAACATAGTAAGGCTTTCAATAAAGTTAGAAAAGATTGCTTACAAGAATAATTTTAGTTTCATCCAACTCCCGCTGGATTCGTAACAGCTTGTCAGCCTCAGCAGGATCCTGAACAGTACAAGGTACGGAGTTAATAAACTACAACATATAGAGAGAGAAAAAGAATGTTCACTGGGAAACATTTCCACTATTGATTCCCATCAAAGACTAGCATACCTGAAATTTGGCAAGTGCCTCACTTAGATAAGGCCATTGTTGAGAGTTATCAGCTTGAGCAGTTTTCCATGAATCCCAAAGTTCTTCAGATATTCATCCAAGACCTGCCAAACAATCATAATTAGCAAAAGGTCTTTTCCCTTGAAAATTCAAAACATTCTCAGTATAGCATGAGCTAAGTAGAGCCTTGATACCTGGTTGAGCAGTGAAAATGCACTTCGGACAGGATAGTGGTCATCCATAAACCCCAACACACACAAGCCATTTCTATTATAAGAATGAACCTTGTATTCTGATTTAAAATATCAACCAAAGAAGATGTTAATGTTTTTTGGCTATTCATAGACTACCTTGCAGAAAAATGAATAAACAAGCAATTAAATGTTCTGATAGCATCCAGATTAAATCAATTTATCAGAACAATAGAGATGGGCAAAACATAAACCAGCCAGAGCACAATCCCCAATATCTAAGGAGATCCAGCTCCGGATACGCTTTCCAGTTCTTCCCCAGGTCAGCAACAGGTCACATGTCCCTGGCCCTAAATACACCGCAGAACTCTCCTGTTCCCTCTCCCTCTCCCTCTCTATCTATATTTGAAATCCCAATTTCAGGGCAATATATTTCCATTATGGAATTTATGTCAGCACCTCAGAAATTATGTAAACTAAAGGTAATTCACTCTAACACAACCCCTCAAATACACACAGAATATCAAGACACAACAAACCAAAAAGTCTGTCTTTCTAACAATTCGAGTATGAAATACATTAGTGAGTCATGAAGCAAATCATCTCAGCTAAAATCGTCAATTTTACAAAAACAGTTTATAATGGGAGGAACAAAGAGAAAAAAGTACAAAATCCACAATTCGGAAATCAAACTTCCCGATTAGATAGCCTATAAAACCAACGAAATAATTCATACCAAAACCCTACAAGATATAAATCCAAACACAGCCTAAAATCATCGAAATCCGCATAATCCCTATCTAGCTAAACGAAAACTAATCAAAAATCGAAATGATCAGAAAACCTCAAAGAATCGCATGAGACCGACCTTCGTGTTGCACCGATTGCCGTTGGCCAGGTGGCGTCCGCTTAGCTACGGTCCGACCGACAAAAATAATGAACTCCTTAACACTGGGCCGTTGGAAAAATCCGAAACTGCTTAGATCCGTGGCGTTCACCAATATAACCGGATCCGCACCCTCCGGAGTGCATTTCAGTACCATCAGCGCCGTGATCTTCACCATTCTCTCTCTCTATCTCAGCGACAAACAGGAAAGAGTTCACAAAATTTCACCTCTACGTTACTCGTTAAGGAAGGCGTGAACCCAAAAGTGGTCTTTTAAAAAATTCTTTATTCGTTTTATGCTTTGAAATGGGAAAGGGTTGATGATCTCAATGCTCTTTTGGTTGGCTTTTCTGTCACTTAGCACAGTTTAACAGTTCGATTTTGCTAATCGAATCGAATTTTTGAAAAAAGTGGAATCAAATCGAATCGCTTTAAATTTTGGTTAATCGCGATCGATTCCGTGGCTTCGGTTTTAGAACCAAAAATCGAATTAAAATTAATTAATATTAAAAAAATATTAATAAAACAAATAAAATAATAATTAAAACTGAAACTTATTAAAATAGATAAAATATTTAAAAATAATTAAAATAATTAATAAAGTAATAATTAAAATTATTTTTAGAATTTTAATTAATTAATTAGTAATTAAAATAATAAATAAAATAAAAATGATTTTGGTTCTCAACCGTTCGGTTAACCAATAACCGAATTGTTTTTCAACTCCTAACCAAACCGAACCGATAACCGAATTTGTCGGTTTTGATTAACCGAATTTATTTGGTTTCGATCTTGCTCATGTTCTAACCTAAAACCAAAACCGCTAGACACCCTCATCATCATCGACCAATTTCACAAAATTTTAACAATTAATATCTATGAATTCACTAAAATAAATAATAAATTTCATTTACTATTCTAGATGCTTTGGTTTTGAATGAGTTCATTTGTAGCATTGAATTTTTGGCAACATGTACTTTTTAGGGTAAAATTGAAACATGTTGAACCATAGTCAACAAGGAAAAAACATTATCGTTTGATTAAGGATGGAATTTCCTTGACCAACATATTAATGAGATATAGAAAAGAAGTTTCTTTAAATGTTGTGAAAGGAGAATATTATACTAGAAGAAAAGAAAAAAATAAACGTAAGATAATATTGGTGGTATTTGTAAATGTTGCAAATCTACATGTCTCTTGAATGAAATTTATTTTACCAAAAATATAGTATAATCTTCGAGGTAAAAGATCTTGTTCATAAGTTTGTTGAACTTCTAGACTAGTCTAATTATTGATTACTTTTAAATAATTTTTAAAATACCATTATTCTTGTCCCAAATACTTCGTGGTGCAAGTTTATGTTTAATCTTGCTGACTTTTGGTGGGTAGATATGAAGATATATTTGCTTAAAAATATAATGCTAGTGATTAATATTTCAAATCAGAAAATAAAACATAAATGAAATTATAATTTGAAAATTGAAATTTTATCTAAAAGAATTCTTTACCTGTGATTTGATTTTTCCGAATTACTAAATTGTGCTGACTTGATGTTTACATAATAAGTAACGAAAATGGAAGAAAAAGTTGGGCGAGGTGTGGAATATAATAAAGTGCCCAACTTATCTACCCAACTTTCATAATACGCACTCACTCATACCCAACCTAAAATTAACTACAAGACATACCCAAACCTATTAAACAACTATATTTTGAATCAAATCAAGAAAATTCGTATATTCGCAAAAGATGTAAGAGCGGTGATGTGAGAGGAATCGATTCTTTAACAAATTAAAGTCGACTCAATTCATGCAAATTAAAGTCTCGCATGTTTGATTAAAGTCTGCAAATTAAATCGTTGACCGAGTTTGGCTATTTAATATATCGCTTCCTAAACATTACAAGCTTCATACAATTTTCAAAGTCCGTGCAAATTAAATCGTTGATCGAGTTTGGCTATTTAATATATTGGCTTCCTAAACATTACAAGCTTCAGACAATTTTCAAAAATTTCGAAAGATAAGAGAGAGAGAACAACCGTGAAGAACAATTTTAAAAAAATTTGAAGGAGAAGAGAGATTGAGCTGAATTTCATTCCCATTCTCGGAATTAATAGTCGAGTTTCACTACCCGGAGGTAATTTTTCAATATATACAATGTTGCTTGATGTTTCCGGTCGAGGAAGCCTTCTTTCCGCCGATCGAGAGAAGGCTTTGCTCGACCGAAAACAAGAGATACATGTATATAATTGGAAAATGAAGCCATGTCCTCTCCACGTCGACAAAACGTTGTCTCCGGTCGAGAAGGCTTGTCTCCGGGCCGACCGGAGATAAGCCTTTCGACCGGAGATAACGGTTTGTCGAATCGGATGAGACAGAATTTCGCTTTCCAGCTTATATACATGTAAATTTTATGTTTTATTTAAATTTTCTAATAATTATGTATTAACCGAATTTTTAATAATTAGGCCAAACCATATTTTACTTATTCAAGGAAGGAGTGAGAATATTTGTTACTTACGGTATGTTTTCGGGCATATTATTTTGAATAAATATAGTTATGCGATTTTGATATGTTACGATGATTTTTGAATAGTTGCATTATTTTTGTAAGATTATATTAATCATTTCAAAATTTTATACTTTATGTGAAATAATTGTAACTAAAATCCAAAAAAATTCAAAAGTGTGTAAATATATACAAGTTTTGAAAATCGAAGATAAACCTTATTTTGTTCACGCACTTAAATATATACAACTCATATTAGCCTTATTTTGTTCACATGTCGACGCCTTTATTTATCGAGGAATTTATGTAAAATATGTGAATGTTTAAATAAAATAAAAAGTTGCACGATATGTGGAATGTTTCAATTTCAATTTCGTGATAAATGTTTATTGTTGTTTATTGTTGTTTTACGCAAAATTGAAGTTTTCGTCGGAGATTTGTTGTTTCGGTCGAATTTGTTGTTTCGATCGACCGAAACTTTCGGTCGACCGAAACAATAAATTTCGACCGAAACAATAATTCGATCGAAACAATAAATTAATTCAATTTCTTGAATTAATTTGTTGTTTCGTCGATCATTGAAGTTTCCTATCGAGGAAGTTTTCTCCCACGACCGAAACATTGATTTTCCAATTTACGATATCAATTTAATTTTAATTTAATTTTCTAATAATTAGTTATTAATTGAATTTTGTAATAATGCAGAACCATATTTTACAATTATTTTCGAAGGAACGAGTGACAATATGTCGGACTTACCGTATGTTTTCGTGTATATTATTTTGAAACACTATAGTTATGCGATTTTTAATATGTTTACCGTATGTATATTTTGTAATTGAGATATTTTTTCAAATTATAGTATGTATATTTTGGATAAATGATGTATATTTTGGATAAATGTTGCTAAATGTGATTGAATATGAGTAGTTAGTATTTCAACGATTGAATATGAGTAGTTAATACCGATACGGCTTGAATAATGTGATTGAATAAATAGTGTTTATGGCTCAGATATTTTCGATTGAACGAGATATTTGTTTTGGCTTGAATAATATTTCAACGATTGAATATGAGTAGTTAATACCGATATAAGCTTGAATAATGTGATCAATAAATAGTGTTTATGGCTCAGATGTTTCGATTGAATGAGATATTTGTTTCGACTTGAATAATGTGATTGAATATGTAAAATCATTTGAAATTTCAACTTGGATTAGCATTGAATTGTTGTATGTTGTGTAATATGTGGTATTGATATAATTGTAGGTCGATCCTGCTTTTTTTGATACCTACTACAATAAATGTTGTATGGATGTAAAGACTTATTTTAGGACCGATTATTTTAAGTATATTAAGAATGTCTTGCTAGATAAGGAGGCGAACAGTTGGTAGATATGTTTAGGGGGTTGCTTTGGTCATCTCATTGATTGGATTCCGTGGCCTAAGTCTAGTTTATCTCGCACCATATAGTCTCCCGTCGATAGAACCCACGCAATCGAAGATGTATTTTTCATCAATGGAAGATATATGTTTTCCATTAGAGATTATGCTCTAGTCACCGCCCGCAATTTGGTCATCATCATTTGATCCCACACAAGACTACGACTGAGCGACGCTGAGGTCTATAGCCTTTTTATGGGCACACAGATTACATTACGTAATCTAGTAGATAGATTTTGTAGTAGTGATTTTAGTGATGATGTAGATCTTCGTCACTATTTACGTGTATTGGCGTTATTATCCTCTATGGATTCGTATTTGGGCACGATACGGGAAGATAATAGCCGATTGGGTTTGGGCATTGGTCGACGATCCGAGGCGCTTTTGCCGATTTCCGTGGGGCCTACAGCTACGAGATATTGAGATATTATACGACGCAGTTGTCAACCTAATGCTCAATACCACTTTTACGGACCGCCTGGGCACTATATGCTTGGTCACCGAGATCATACCAGCTTTGAGAAGTATAGCCGGGACGACATCAATCCCACAACAGATCCGAGAGTGTTGAGGTGGAAGTTCAAGAGTAGCTCTCACCGCAGCTTTACGCCTCTTTTTGAGCAAGAGGTATCGAATTTTATTATAATTTTAAATCATGTATGAGGTATTGTATTTATTAGAATATTAAATAACATCTTTCAATTTATTGTAGGTCGATTATCATCTCACATCGATCGAGCCCGACTCATTCGAGGTTAGCACCGCCATCGGTGTCTGCCTCACACCCTCTCCACTCGGTGTGAATTTTGTTATACCACAAATCCTTTGAGGAGGGACGGCGCTCCTTCTCATCGTGGTGTGTCTCATCCGTGGACGAGCCTCGACGAGACGCCGAGTTCCGGCGGGGCTCCACGCTGGTTGAGGATCCCGATCTTCGTGGTCTCCATCGAGCAGCCTCGAGCCTTCACCTTCGAGACCCGCCCGCAGGACATCGCCGGTTGGGTTCGCTGAGGTTCCGTTGTTGATGAGCTGCACGCCGCCATATGTGGATAGCCGTCCATATGTTGAGAGACGGATACGGAAGACATACCAGGAGGCAGCTTCATCGAGCAAGGCAGGCGGTGAGCACCTGTATGCCTTAGTTCCGCCGATCGTCGTTGGATCCGTGAATCTATCCGGAGAGTGAGGACAGAGCAAAGGCAACGCATCGAGAGGTCTATCAAGACAAATTTATTCCAAAGATAAAGAAGTGGTTTGAAAACCTCTTAGAGAAGACTCGATGTGGTTGCACACATAGGGATGATCTGGCTACACACGCACTCATGTCCCACGCCATCCGACGACGACGACGAGAGGTGAAGATCGAGAGACCACATCACCGCCAGCCCGTATGTCCTCGAGACAAGGGATATATTGAGCCTACCGAGGCAAGACCGCATCGCCCAGTGATACCCTCCCCGCTACTCACTGCATCCATGGTACCAGCCCCGAACTACATCTCATCATTCCATGACGGACCGACCTATTTAGTGATCTCGACGCCTCGTGACGCCGCGAGGCGACTTTCGAGCCTGCAGCAGCAGCTGGAGCAACAGTAACTATTAAGTCTCATATTCGCGCTTATAATATTTCATTATATTTGTTATGTTTTTCATTTTCTAAATTAAATGTTTGTAGTTCGGGATCCGAGAGGTGAACGGCACGAGACCTTCTACAGTAATGAGGTCACCATACGTGAATAGCCCGATGCCACGCCCATTATCCGATGATATATCGATAAATTACCGCTTTCTTGAACACAAATAAGGCAATGGTGGTTGTTCGGGTAATGATCGACAAGTCCGTGTTGCATTTTTCGTGAATATCGAAATGCCGAGAGGCCTTTGATGTTCGGGTATGTTTTATACAATATGCTTCGCTTTTTTAAGTACATCTACTTATATCGATATGTATCCCTAAAATAATTTTGCAGTCGTCGATCTATTCATGGTGTATTTGAGGATGAGACTCGATGCGGGATCGATTTATTGATGAGGTGGATTATCAAAACACAATCATCCTCGACATCGGTTTTTTGTAAGTCTTTAATACAATCAATATATAGTATATATGTGTAGTATCTCTAATTACTTAATTTTCAATGTTGAATAGATGTTTCGTAAAATTCATGGTCCGAGGTACACGCAACGCTTTCGTCCTACATTCAAGACCCGCGTGAGGAACAGTGATCATGACCCGTGAGAGCATTGTTATGGCATGGAATCCACCAAATAGCATTGGATAGCAGCTTGTCCTCGGCATGACGGGTTATACATCATGGTTACGTGTCACGCAGTAACCTTATTTAATACAATAAATTGCAAAATTGAAATTTTTCTTGTTTATTTTATCTAAATATTAATTTTATAGATCATCATCCCATGCGCCATCGAGCGGCGTTTCGCGATAGTACGCGTGGATATGCACTCGTCATTACGTCGCTTGACTCGCGATTTGGCGGACGGACCAGATCAGTGGATGCGAGGATGATGGACTTCGTGTGCCGACTAGATTATTGCGCAGCTTCGATCTTCACTAGATGGTTCGAGGCTAACTCCCACCGATACCACCATGGAATAATGATGCGATTATTACACGAGCCGCTTTCGTAAGTATTTGACCAGAAGATGATTTCGTTGATGGTCCATTTGCGCGCATGACCGTGGAACGCCTTATTTCGGTTCACCGAGCATCGAATGGGTACGCCTAATGTTGTAGCATATAGACATAAAGTAGGTGGAAATATATATGAGATATGTGATCCATATAAGAAGTTAGAGGAAGAGGAAGAGGAAGAGGTAGAAATTAGCATGTACTATGTAATGATTTTATTTATTTTATCTCATGTAATAGATTCTTAGTTACATTATCTTATCGACAATGGATTAATTTTAATATGATCTTCAACTTTAATTTCAATTTCAATTCCAATTCCAATTCCAATTTCAATTCAATTCAATTCAATTCAATTCAATTCAATTCAATTCAATTCAATTCAATTTGATTAAGTTAAAATAATAATAATGTTAATAATATCTTTACATGAATGTTTTCTTTCATTACAATGTTACTCGCCTCGGATAAGTAAGGACACTCCGACGCGTATGAGATTCATTACCACACAAGCTACATGTCCGTAGTGCACGACTTCTACTACTCGATCCCACTTCGCTGGATGACGATATCGACCCACTTTCGGCCCCACCGACGGACTCTATTAGGAGGCATAACCGTAATTCCAAAGAATATCCGGAGGAACAATTCAACTAGACCGTGGTCGAACAGATTGATCCGATACGAGTATGCTTCGCTAGCTTTGCGTAATGGTAGTACTCCCCACATAGTTAGATATATGGTGACCTTTATGACTAAAAATTTATATAATCAATTATATGTAAGTGAAATCAATTTGATCAAAAAATTAACATAATTAAACTTAAATTGCACCATATAGTCAGCAATAAAGATGAGAACACGGTATCATATCCATTTCCCACTCCAAACACGCACACGATTGCGTATTGAGATTGACCAATGTTTTGCCTCCGCTCGACTTTGAAAGTGGAGTTTGACGAGGGCACTACATCGTATCTCGCGTGATAGTTCCATTGATACCATCATCTTACGCGCTGCTTGTGGGTCAATTCACCGCTGCACTTTTTGTCGCTTCATGTCTCTCATCGAACAATTTTTCAGAATGTGACGGATTGCCTCAATCATTGAGCAAATTGGCAATCGCTCAGCCCACAATATTCGAGAATTGAATGATTCGCAATGTTCGATGTCATAAAACCGTAGCGCCTAACGGGCACCGTGATCAGCCCACTTCACACTCCAACCTCCACCAACTTGGTATATGCGCCACTACCATCGGACTTCACGAGACTTTAACATAGCCATCGCTTTTCAAAGTGTGCATCTTGCACGCATAAGCGGCTTTCGAATAACTTTATGGATGGTTGCCCAAACGGGATGATTTTTTCAGCAGATGGTAGTAGCATAATCCGTGTGTTGCATCGTGGTAGACACACTCTGACCGCTGCTCATTATACTAACACGGGCATCTCAAACAATCAACATCTCGGATTTGATCCATAAGCACCTTGTAGTCGAGATAAAACCAAGTCCATGAGACATCATTCTCGATCGGACCAATTCCATAAGCTAATGGAAAACTTGCTCGTTGTAGCCCTTTGTCACGGCAACAAATAATATGCCTTTATTGCGCCCTTCAAGCGCATCGTCGACTATAATCACGGTCAAGGCACAATGTGTACGCCAACTGCATGAACCGAGCGCGACAAAGAGGTGACGGAACCGACCATCCGATCCAATATCCAAGTCACCATCGAACCGGATTGCTCATCCGTAACATATGCGATAACTCGGTAGTAGCTGAAATGATTCTTCATGTCCACCGATATCATCTCGATCGCCTATTACGGGCTCGCATTGCTACATCAGTATGTAACGTGTACACCGTATCTCGCCGCAAATCACCCATAATGGACCTCGGCTTTAGCACTTCACCGCCTTCGCATATTTTTCGTGATATGTATGTTGCAATTACACGGCATTAACCTTCCTTACTCCGATATTCACTAGATTCGTGCGCAAGTATGTATAGCATCAAACTTGCGGACAAACCAAAATCCACCTCGCTGCGATGCACGTAGTAGAAAAGGACACCGATTATGATATCGACATTTGAATGTAATCCTCGAATTATCGGATCGAGGAATAACAAATTCTACTCGACGCTCCAAATGCCATAGCCCCACGGATATCTTCGCTCACCCTTGTCGTCAAGATGGAACCTTCGCCACCATCGGTTCTGGAACCGAGTCCAGAGGACGAGCAAAGAGATTAATCAAGCATCATGAGGAATAACAGGACTAGCCAGCTTGTTCATCTCCTCAACTTCTTCCGGCTCTAGGCCTCCCACGTGCGCTATGCGTGTTACTCGCATAATCGTAGATGAAGCTTCCGAATCCACCCTCTCGACGGATCCATGCGTCAAACTCTACAAATGAGCCATAGCTCACCAAAGCGCACTCGCGATCTTCTTCCTCTTCATCCGACTGCTTTCATCTTCTTCTTCTTCAACGTAGTCGTCGCCATCGTTGTCCTCAACAAGTGTATCACCGTCAGGTTGCAAGATATGTCGGGAAATGTAATTCTGGATGGATCCATGTGTTGCGCATATATTGAGATGTATCGAGATCAAACCAATCGATGATGTAAATTGTTGTGTCAACGACGCATCGAACGATATGTGTTGGGAAGTGTAGTCATATGTTGACGAGGATGGTATCTCAAACGAAGGTCTATATAGTTCTTGCTCCGATTGGGACGTGTCGGCATCGTGAGTCACATAGACCTCTCGTTGGGCATCATGAGCCAATCGAAAAGTTGATCATCATTACTCAAAAGTAATTTGATAATTCTACCACCCGAGATCTCGATAGATAATGCAGTTGGTAGGTTGTAATCAACTAATTTATCGACATAATTTGATCAATCATCTCTATGAACTCCGAGATAATTACATTGTCCATTCGAACAAAGGCATTTGATCGACACCCGCCAATGTAACATAAAGAAGGATCCCACCGCCTCCATATCTAACAATAATGTTCTTCCATCCCGACATCTATAACAAATACAAGATTACATTAATGTAAATATACGCCTTAATATGATTTTTCTAATGTACAAAACAAATATACATTCTAATCAAATATACAAATAAGAAAAAATAGCAATCTAATCAAAATCTAATTAAATAATTAAAGTCTCTTACAATAAATTAATTAAAAGGGACTTATCTAAACGAATTATGTCTGGACTTATCTAAACGAATTATCCAATAATTATATCCAATTATCTAAACGAATTATGCAATAATTATAAATAGCGTAAACAATCGAATTATCTAAACAAATAAGCAAAACAAATGTAAACAAAATTAACAATAATTAATGTAAACAAAATTAACAATAATTAATCTAAACAAATTTAACAATAATAAATCTAAATAAAACTAACAATAAGAAATCTAATATCATAAACAACAATAATTCAAGATTATCCTAATTGATTTCATTTAAAATTAATTTCGTGGATTATCCTAATTGATTTCATTTAAAATTAAAACAACAACAATAATTCAAGATTATCCTAATAAATCTAAAATTATCCTAATTGATTTCATTTAAAATTAATTTCTAAAAAAATTAATTAATAATTAGTATTAAATTCCTTGTTTCCGATCGATACATTCATCTAAAATTAATTCAAGTTTTATGTCTCCGATCGATATTTCCTTGTTTCCGATCGACCGAGACATCAATTAATAATTAGTATTAAATTCATTTGATAATTCAAGATTCCGCTCGAAAATAGGCTCTCCTATTTAAAATAGGCTCTCCCGGTCGACAATCAAGATTCCTACGACCGAATCATTGTTAATTTGATAATTTATGTTTCCGATCGATCGATTTTATGTTTCCTACGACCGAATCAATAATTAATTTAATTATAGCCAGAATGAATTAAAAATTAAATTAAGTTAAAATCCTCTCTCCACCAATTCTTGATTCCTACGACCGAATCAAGGAATTGGTCAATCGAGAGAGGATTTTTAACTTAATTTAATTTTTTAATTCATTTATGCTTTTTTAAAAAACCCATAAAATCATTTATTTATCTATTTTTTCATATAATTCCTTTAATTCATCGACCTCTCTCATATAATTCCTTTAATTCATCGACCGGAGAGAGGGATTCCTTTAATTCATTTATTTTTTCATATAAAAAACCCATAAAATCATATAAAACATCTAATTTCATCTAAACTAATTATATCCAATTATATATTATATATAGGTAATTATACAATAATTATCTAAACGAATTATATCGAATTATATATACTAATTATGCAATAAATTCAAAACACTAAACAAATTATCCAATTAATTTAATTATCTAAATTATATATACTAATTATGCAATAAATTAAAACACTAAATTAATTATCCAATTAATTTAATTATCTAAACGCAATAATTTATCCATACAAATAAACAATAATAAATCTAAACAAAATTAACAATAATAAATCTAAACACAAATTAATATCATAAACAACAATAAATTCAAAACACGTCGAAAATAAATAAAATTTAATAACTTACTTGTTGAGACATAGCTACTCGGCTTCGGATTGAAGAAATAAATTTGAAAATTTTGAATATAAAATCGAAATGAACGAACTAAAATTGGAGGAGCAAGAGCAAGAGCAATTTGTTGGATTTGTATTTGTTACAATCGATTGTATAAATAGGAGAGAATTGGTTCAATTATTGGTTTACTTTTCTCGCATTTATTTGTCTTCTTCAATTTTTCTTCAATTTTTCTCGCATTTATTTGTCTTCTTCAATTTTTCCGCAATTTTAGTGTAGGTTTTACTTTTCGTAGTACTTTTTGTACACTATTAATTAATACTGCAAATATGAAGGATAATTTCAATATTAAATATTTCAAAATTCATACAAGATTTCAATATTTTGCAAAATTTCCATAGATTACCTTTAAATATTAATTTAAATATCATACATTCAATTTAAATTAATTAGTATTAAATTAATTTGAGATATCCTTCTTCCTATCGAAAAATCGTTGATTCCTGGCCGACCTTTGATGTTTCCTATTCGACCGAGACATGAATTAATAATTAGTATTAATTTCATTTCATAACAAGTCGATAATTCATCTCTCCTATTACCAATTTGATGTCTACAAAGGATCGAGACATGAATTAATAATTAATATTAATTTTATACAAATATATACCGATAATTCCTCTCTCCTACGATCAATTTGATGTTTCCGATTCGATCCGTAGATATGAATTAATTAAAATTGTATTAAAATCATCTCTCCTATTTACCAATTAGTATTCAAAATTTGAATTTTAATTAAATTTCTATCGCTCATCCTCTCTCCCTATCGATGATTCATGATTCGATGATATATAAAGTAATTTAACATAATAATAATATCCAATACATCGAAAATAATTTCGCAATCATTTTATTGATTCACATGTTTGTTATGTTTGGTCAATGTATGTCATTTCACCGATCAAACCGATTTAAACCGCACTATAAATATATATTAAAAAATATAAATGAGTATGTTGTGTATTCATTTTGAAAAAGATGAATTGTATACACTTTTACAAACGTGTAGTTTGATATATTTACCCTATAATAAATGTCATCGTCCATTACTATTATTGATCTTTTCGATGGAAAAAGGTAAAACAGATTTTATTACGTCATGTTTCTATTCCTTTGAATGTGGCTATGACTAGGCGTAGGACCAAGAGTCTATTTGGAAAAGTCAAAGACGAAGAAAACTAAGAGAATTGAAATTGTACATATAACATAATATCATCATTTAGATCAATTCATGAGCACTTACGTGGGCATATTTTATACTCTCATGTTCATCATAGTCTTACGTATTATGTGATTTTGATTACATGAGTTTTGATAAATTATAACGAGATAAAGTGAGTGAAGATAATAAATAAATGAATAATAATGAGATTAAAGTTAGGTGATAGAAATAATAAATTAATATATTAATGGATAGTGAGAGTAAAAATATGAGACATGAGTAAATTTGTTGTAAATAAATGGGTAAATTGTTGATGTTCCCAAAAAATTAAAGTGACGTTTTTTGTGAATGATTAAAACTAATTAAATAAACGATTTGATGAATCGGAAGAATCAGACACTTGAATCATCAATTCAATACAAATGT
Source organism: Salvia rosmarinus (assembly GCA_036937905.1). NCBI lineage: Eukaryota > Viridiplantae > Streptophyta > Magnoliopsida > Lamiales > Lamiaceae > Salvia > Salvia rosmarinus. The sequence continues at coordinate 66,421,003 of CM072816.1, read as the reverse complement.
ATAGTTACTGTCGTATATTGAAAGTAAGGGATTTGTCTCTAACTTTCAGTTTTTTTTTTTTAAATACGCCTATAATTTATGTTTTATTTAAAAAACTTTCTTTTAAGTATTTCTAAAAAATATGTCATGTATCTAGAATTCGACGATAGGTTGATGAGTCACCTCGTCGTATTTTTAGGTGCATTCTATGTCAGGGTTTTTTTTCCACCTAAACAAAAGTTAAATCTGTTTGTGTGTGACGACCGACTTCTCAAGGAAATACGGATTAAACGGATCGCCACTGGTATGACAATGCAGCGGATATACACATAACTAAATCAATACAATTAACCAATCAACTACAAATAAATGCATAGACTGAAAGGAATAAGCTGTTTCGATACAAACTCAATTCACAGAAGGACTTGTCCAAAAGGTTCAACGTTCAAATATAGCCCAATCAGGGCACAATTCAAGGAACGAGGTACGACTTCAAGTTCAATACGATATGAAAAGCAGTTATAATCAAAAGACATCAAAACAATATCAGAGTTAGCAGCAATAAACGTGTGGACATGCAAATGACGATACATGCCCAACGTTTTAGAAATCTTTTCTATTAAAGCAACAAAACAACTGTCACTCTGCACCACCTCGCACCCATCATCAATCTCTGCTCAACCTGCACATAAAAACGAGATACAGGGCTAAGTACAAAAGTACTCAGTGGACTCATTGCCGAAAACATTTTCTTTGTTAAAGTTATTGAACTGCCCACAATAGCGCATGAGGATTTTAGTTGAAAAGACTCATGCCTATCAAATATTTTATCATTTTTCCGAAAGTGTCCGGCCGGACTATTTCATCCACCTTGTTCCATATCTGATCATTCATTCATTCATTCGCGCACTATGAAGGTGGCCACCTACACATAATCGTCATGACCGATCGAGGTAGCTAACCTTAATACATAGTCACACATGTACACAATCCGAGTTAGTCATTAACTAAGTCGGATCCGATCGTTACCCTTTTTTAACGTTGGTGGACCAACACATTCACATACCACATCGATATACCAATCTCGATAGATCACAACAAAACGTAAACATTTGGCGATCAATGCTAGCTTATGTAATAATGTTTCGTAAAGCTTTTGTAAATCATGCTTTGAGATAGACATGCATGCCATTTTGTTTCAAGAGAGCCCACCGCTAGTCCGGGCTATTTGTTCTAAGCGGGCAGTTTGTTAGTGTCCTTCCTAAGAACTACGTATGATCAAGCCCTTCATAATAAAATAGCTTTTCTTAGATTCCTTCTATTGATCGAGGTCGCTTATAAATTACGACTTAAAGTTCCCAATTAGGGTTTCTTTATGATTTCATGTGATGGTTTTAAGATAATTTCTATTATCTTACATTCCCAAATCCCAAACTATATTACTTCATCATTCATAGATGAATCTCAACTTAAGAGTCATATACTCCGAGTCTATCCCACTCTAGCCTTAGTGTTCTTCTAAACGTTATTACGTTATCGATTGTTAGTATTCATGTTATGATAGGTATATTAGGATATTCTCAAACCACTAACTAGACTTAACAATTATAGTTACATCCTAGTAGGTTAAGCGACGTGTCGTATTAACACGACGGATGAAAGAGAATCTCGCTTATGATTCGAGATATCTCATATCATCACGTAAGTAAATACTTAGGAATTAATGGAGTTCTTTGTGAATACTAACTCGACCTTTGAGACATAAGGATCGATACCTTATGTTCGAATTTTGCTTACACTTTACGACATTGTTTGTTTCTCTTAACGCCGGAGATTATGTAAGTTATGAAATCGATATTCAGATCGAGTTGTCTTAACGATCAATTTAGTATCGTATTAAGTTGTCGTTGTTGAGTATTAACGTTGTAAGTCGGCTTTTGGTTCCTTTAACTCAAGAAGTCACGCTTGAGTATCCTATTATTACTAGAAAACCGTAATTGTGTCTAACTCCGATTCCCATTAATTCATTCTGTTATCGAAATTGATCGATTTCTTTTGGATTCTCGTACATAAAGTACTATGTTGTTTACGTTTGGGGGTTTTGTTTGTCGGCACAACATAAATAATACCATACAACAACATACAACACCATACACAACATAAACTATACCAAAGCATTAGAAAACCCTAATTTCTATCATAATACAAAACTATTGTGTATGTGTGCATGAGTGTTCCATTCATTCATCATAATCACAAACATTTATTCTAAACTTATAGATTAACTACCATGGCATCATTCACAATTAAAATCAACTCATACTTAACCATTTTGCTATATTTTTTATAATTAACAATAATTAGCATAAGTATCCAATAAATTCCAATAAAATCATGATATGCTCATATCATACTATATAATTTAATTATCAACTCAATACCATCAAATAAAATTTTAAACCATAAGTTAAAATTCCTAAATTTTTCGGTAATAATGATTTAGTGCACATCGGTGTTCAATAAATTCCACAAAAATCATATCATGCTTATATCATATACTAAATATGCAATATCATCTCATATCATACATTAAAATTAAAACACATGCTCATTACTACATATATATTTTCGGTAATATCACTATATATATATATATATATATACATATTCAAATATATTCTACCAACTTCACAACATGTTTATAATATGTACTAAACATGTAATATTAACCTTAAACATCAACTAATATTTATAATATGAATTAAATGCTTGGAATTCTTTTTTGTCCTCACACATATATTACATATGTGTTCAATAAATTCCCAACAATATATAATAGGTTCATATTATTTCTAAACATCATATATCATATTATTTTCAACAAATAAAAATCAAATAAATCTTAGAATATATATACATAGTTTCAGCCTTTTCACAAAAATAGGAGTAGTGCCTCAAAAATTTCAAGATTAATATATGATGTTTATATCATATATTAAACATTATATCTCAACTATTTCTCAACAAATAAAATCAAACCATGGCTTAAAAATACTTAAATAAATTCTTCCATTTTTTGAAAAATAGGAGTAGTGTTTCACTAATTTCAAGATTAATATATTTCATATCATATATTAAACATTATACCTCAACTATTTTCAAACAAATAAAATCAAAATAAATACAAGAAAATTCCAAAGATTACCATATTTATTCTACATGCTCCTAACACATCTACAAGCAACAATATGAAATAATATTCACAAAAGCATGCTTTATCTTCTATAAAAAAAATTATAACTAAAATATAAAAATATTAAATATGCTCCAAAAATTCTCAAACTTTAAACACAACCTTAGAACATATTTCTAAGCATATTTCATTCATGGATTGAGAGCATTTGGTGGCTCAAAAGTCATGAAGAAAATGAAGAACAAAAATTAGGGTTCTTCATGAAATAATTCCAAAAATCTAAAAAAATCCACCCATTAAAATGAAGAGAATAATGAATGCTACCTTTTATAGTCTTAGAAAAATTATTGAGGTTGGAATGGTTGGGAAAAAGGATTGAAGTTTAAGGATTTGAAAAACAAAGAGAGAATTTTGGTATTCTAAAGAGAGAGAGAGAGAAAAGGTTTTTGCTACTGTAAAATGGCAGCAAAATGGCTATTGGGAGCCTATATTAGTGGTCCATTGTGGTGGTTGGGAGAAGACTAGTCAAATTACCCGATTTGGCATGTTAATATCGACTCTTTAAGTTTTATCGCTTTTCGATTGATTTTTCGAACCTTAAGGTTTTATTTTCTTAAATAGCCTTAAAAGTCTTATTTTATATTTTATAATAATTTCATGAAGTTCGGATGACATCCGGTAAGTCAATTCAATTATCGCGAAAAAACGTATCCATTATTAAATTATGCTCAATCGAAATTCTATTGAATTCTTGAGATTTCATAATTAATTTAAGTCTTATAAATCATTTCTTATTGATTTAGACCCTTGGTTCGAGTTTCGTTCGTTCGGATCGCTTTAGGGTTTTTCCAGATATATTCCTGGCGTTCGGTTAAGTTCTTCGTGAATTTCATTCAAAATTGATTCTTATGGATTCTAAATTCATAATAATATATTCCTCAATAATTTTATTTTATCATTAATTTCCATGATTAGCACGGATTGAAAGTTGATCCGCTCGTGAATAGTACTTTGAGACCGACCGGCGAGTATGCCCGAAAATTCCAATTTTTCGCTTCTCACCGTTTCGCGAAGATTCTAGAAATGAAATCCTTTTGTTGAGATTCATTCTCTATCTTCATTCTATGTTCAGACTATTCGAAAACCCTAATCCCAGGGACTAGTCACTAGTTTTTATTTCTCTAATTTTCGATCTCCGATTCGATTCTAATTCATTTCGTTGGTTACCTTAAACATAATTAAGTTCTAAGTACCACAAGTAATTTGTTTAATCATCACTAATAAAAGTTTTAAATTTTTCGGGTTATTACAAACCACCCCCCTTAAAATAAATTTCTTCCCGAAATTTGCTAACCTTGAAAAAGATCTGGGTATTTCTCTGTCATAGTTGATTCTAATTCTCAGGTTGCTTCTTCTTGTCCATGGTGTCGCCATAGAACCTTTACTAACGGTATCTCTTTGTTCCTTAGCTTTTGGATACGTCGGTCCAAGATTTTCGTAGTAATTCTACATAACTCATATTATCATCGAGGACAATATCTTTCGGCGGTATTACATGGCTGGGGTCATATATGTACTTTCTGAGTTGTGAAACATGGAACACATTGTGCATGTTTCCAAAACATGGCGGCAATGCCAGTCTGTAAGCTGCTGGCCTTATCTTTTCCAACATTTCATAGGGTTCTATGAAACATGGTCGCAGCTTCCCTTTGATTCCAAATCTCACGATTTCTTTTGACGGGTAGATCTTCAAGAAAACATTGTTTCCCACTTCAAAGTGAGTTATGTGCGACGTTTGTCGGCGTATGACTTTTGTCGGTCTTGGGCCTACTTGATCCGTTGGCGGATCTGTATCACAATCTCGATCATCTTTCCCACAGAGTCAGGTCCTAATACTCTTCTTTCTCCCACTTCATCCCAAAGAAAGTGGTGATCGACATTTCTTTCCATAAAGCGCTTCATACGGGCCATTCCAATAGTTGCTTGGTAGTCATTGTCAGAGGCGAATTCCACAAGTGGTAATACTTGTTCCCAACTTTCTCTCTATCGAGGAAAACAGCTCTCAACATGTCTTCAAGCGTTTGAATGGTCCTCTCGGATTGTCCGTCCGTTTGTGGGTGGAACGCGGTACTGAAATGTAGTCGAGTTCTCAATTTCTTTTGCAAGCTCATCCAAAATCTGGATGTGAATTTTGAATCTCTATCAGACGTGATAGTCTTCGGAACTCTATGTAAACGTACGACTTCTCGAACGTACAACTGTGCTAATCTGTCTGATCCATGTATTATCAGAATGGGTAGAAAATGCGCACTCTTGGTCAAACGATCGATGATGACCCAAATAGCGGTATTTCCTCTTCGTGATTCGGGTAGCCGGTAACAAAATTCATGGCTATGTCATCCCATTTCCATTTCGGTATGTCCAACGGTTGTAAGGTTCCATACGGTCGTTGGTGGAGTGCTTTCACTTATTGGCACGTCAAACAATGTTCTACGAATGAAGCTATGTCTCGCTTCATTCCATCCCACAAAAATTTCTCCTTGAGATCTTGGTACATTTTGGTGCTTCTGGGGTGTGCGGTGTTAGAAGTCTCATGGGCTTCTTTCAAGATCTCTCTCTTAAGCCCTTCGTCTTTTGGAATACAAGCTCTCCCGTCATACAACAAAACATCATCTGTTACTTCTCTGAAATTCTTGTGTTTGTGGTCCTTGATCTTGGCTCATACTTCCTCCAGCTTCTTGCTTTTCCTCTGAGCTTCTAAGATTCGGGTACTTAAGTCCGGGATTGCAATCAACATTGCAATACAGCCTTCTATCGTCTGAGACGGGTCCATGACTTGATGTTCATCTTCCGAAATTCCTTTATAAATGTCTCTTCACGACCGAGGAGACATCCCAAACTAGGGTGGATTTATGACTCAAAGCATCGGCCACAACATTAGCCTTACCGGTGGTAATTGATACCACAATCGTAATCTTTCACCGTTCTAACCATCTACGTTGCCTCATGTTAAGATCTTTTGCTCAAAGAAATACTTGAGCTTTTATGGTCAAGATAGATCTCACATCTAACTCCATAGAGATGGTGTCTCCAAATCTTTAAGGCATGTACGATCACCGCTAATTCCAGGTCAAGTGTAGGATAGTTCAACTTATGTAGACGTAATCGCCTTGAAGCATAAGCAATAATTTTGCCTTCTTGCATCAGAACACATCCTAGTCCATTCTTCGAGGCGTCCGTGTAGATTTTGTACTCCTTATCCGCTTGGCATCGCGAGTACAGTGTCTTTGTCAAGAACTCCTTCAATCTCTGGAAACTAGCCTCACACTCGGCAGTCCAAGTGTACTTGATTCCTTTTCTTAACAATTGGGTCATGGGTCGGGCTATCGTTGAAAATCCTTTGATAAATCTTCGATAATAACCGCAAGTCCTAAGAAACTCGAATTTCATTCGGGTTCTTTAGTGATTCTCATTCTCGAATCAGACGATCTTAGAGGGGTCTACTTTGATTCCCTCAGCGGACACGATGTGACCTAAGAATGTCACCTCGCCTAAACATAATTCACACTTGCTAAACTTGGCAAAGAGTTGCCCTTGCCTTAAGGTTTGCAGCATAGTTCTCAAGTGCTCTTCGTGTTCTTGGTTATTCTCGAGTATATTAGATATCGTCTATGAATGATAAGACAAATTTGTCTAAGTATGGGTGAAATACCATATTCATGATATCCATAAATACCGTTGGGGCATTTGTAAGTCCAAAGGGCATAACGATGAATTCAAATGACCATACCTTGTATTTAAAAGCCATTTTAGGTACATCCTCTAGTCTAATCCTCACCGATGGTATCCGGACTTTAAATCTATCTTCGAAAAGGCTCCTGCTCCCTTAAGCTGATCAAACAAATCGTCAATTCAGGGCAAATGATACTTATTCTTAAGAGTTATCTTGTTTAACTCTCGATAGTCTATGCACATTCTTAGTGTACCATCCTTCTTCTTCACGAAAAGGATAGATGCTCCCCATGTAGACACACTAGGCCTAATGAAACCTAACTTCAAGAGTTCTTGTAGTTGGATCTTCAATTCCTCAAGTTCTTTTGGTGCCATCCAGTATGGGGCTTTCGACACAGGGGCAGAATCTAGTTCAAGGTCGATCGTGAACTCAATCTATCGGTTTGGCGGTAATCCTGGTAGTTCGTCTGGAAATACATCGGGATACTCCTTCACGATCGGGACGTCTTCTATCCTTCTCTTATTCTGGTCTTCCTCCTGGAGGTAGACAAGATAGGCATGGTTCTCTGTTTTGTTCAGCAACGTCCTTGCTTGTAGCGTGGATATGATTGGGACCCTCCTCCCCATGCTGATCCCGTGAAGTCTGTAGGTTTTTCTCCGGGATGTTGGAAAGAAACTTTCCTTTCATTACACAGGATGATCGTATTATGTTCAGTTAACCAATCCATTCCTAGGATTATGTCCACATCTGTCATAGGTATGACGTAGAGGTTATCTGTCATGACCTTAAGTGAGCCTAATCCAAGTTCTAGGTTCGAGCATGTGTGGGTTACCGTTCTTATGCCTCCTACTGGTGAAGAAATTCTCATGATTTGTTCAACGCGTTTATGATCTAGTCCTAAGTCTCTACGCATGCTTCGGCAATAAAAGAATGCGAGGCGCCAGTATTAAATAGTAGGATAACAGGTAATTGGATGAGTGTTCCCATACCTGCCTAGTTTCCTTGGTTCCTTTGCGGTTCCTGCAGGAATTCATTTTCTTGATTGAGGGCGTAGGCCCTGACTTGCGGTAGTGGTTGTTGTTGTTGTTGTTGTTGCGGCGGCTGTCGGTATTGTTGTTGCTGTTGTCGTTGTCGTCGTGGTTGATAGGGTCGTTGGATCGGCTGGAAGTACTGAACCGGGGGCTGTTGCTGAAACGGTTGGGCTTCGATAGCAGGGACCAGTTGGACTCGGTTAGGCACATTGGGACGGTCATTTTCTCCTTGGCGTACCCCGGGACAGTCCCTAGAGTAGTGAGCCTTCTGGCCACACTTGAAGCATCCATCATTCATGAATGTGCATGCCCCTTTGTGATTCCTATGGTACCTTGGGCACACGGGAAGTCTCACGAACTTCTGGTTTTCCCCGCCAGGTGCGGGTACCATGGGACGTCCATTACCTTGTCCGTGCCCAGATGGCATGTTATTTCCTTGCCATGGCCTCCTGTCGGCCTGGCCAGTGTTGGATCCTTGACCTTGGTGAGGTCCTTCCCACTTCCTCTTCCCAAGATCCCCCTGGTGGTTCGGCGGATGCACAACGGCATTCCTATCCTCGGGCAAGGCAGCCTCGATGTCCAATGCCCTGCTGAGGGCCTCACGGTAAGTCAGATTTTCGTGGCCAACTAGCGAAACCTTGATTTCATGGCAAAGTCCATCCGAAACTTCTCTATCCTCTTTTATCGGTGTCGACCAGTTGAGGCGCATACTGCGACATCTCGCAGAATGTCCGGCCGTAGTCCGTGACCATTGTATTTCCTTGGCGTAGATTGTCGAACTCATGTTCCTTTCTTTTCCTGTAATTCTTAGGAATAAACTTCTCGTACACTTCCTCCTTAAACTCATACCATGTATATTCTTCTAGTTCATCTTCAGATAGGTTCTAAGTCGGTGGCACCGATCATTTGGAAGGCAGCGCATGACAAGCGTTCTTGAGAGTGCAGTGAAGGAAATTGAAGATTCGTTCTAGTGCATGAATACATAGTTCCGCATCCACGGGATTCCCAGTCCCCTTGAAAGTTGGCGGGTTATGTCTGAGAAATAGCTACTCAATCCTTCTTGTCGGTGGTGGTGGTAGAGTGTCCTCTCTTTCGGGTGTTACCTCACGGTTTTTCTTCTCGGCATTATATCTTTCATAAATATACGTAATCAAACATCTTCTTATACCATCACCAGATCATAAATATCTTAGCACAAGATGTATATATAATCATAAGCATAACCGCACGCCATCGAACACCACATATCGCAACCTCAAAAACCAAAGCTCTCGGGGAGCTATCATCATATCAAATCAAATGTCTCTATGAGGACTTCCATCAGCACTTTTAAGATCGACAAAAGGCTAGGTACGGAGCATGATGCTCCAAAAATTTATATCAGCATCACTCAATGTACCTAGTCACGGTGCATATAAAAATCTAAACGCCACCGTGGTCATCGAATAAGGGTTCATGTCGAACGACTCGTCGCTTCCGTGATACATCAAAAGATATACATTGGTATATAGACCAACACTATCTTGTCCTAATAACTAGGTCCATAATCACCTAGGATGTGGACAGGGCTCAGCGTGTCGGAGTCGGCACCAGAGTATGGGTACGATCTACTCCCTTTATCTCATCGCCGCAGCGGTCCTCCTCTGGGTCTTCCTCCGAATCCTCATTCTCTTGACCTCAAGATCGAATGTGGGAGCCATGGGCTCTCGATTTCATCGACCCTAGCCTCCCATAGCAGCCAGGTCTCGATGGATCTCAGTCGTGATCTCCTTGAATGCAGCGGCTGGTAACGGAGCAACAGCAAGACGGGTACAAGCTCCTCTCACAGTGCCTGCAGCTAGGCCACATGGATCATCAACCTCCACGGTATCATGGTATAGGGTCCATGCGGGGGTGGCGGCGGCTGAGCTAGGGAAGCGTCGGTAGGTAGAGGTGGATCTTGACATAGAATGATCGGTGGCGATGGTCCAGGTCATAATGACGGGCTCGAATCCTACTAGCGGTAGGATCGGAAAAGTGAGCTATCGGGGACGGAAAGGTCCCACCTCGAACATGTTCCTACTACAGCCAGGTAATAATACGGGTCCATCAGATGCCAAACGAGGCACCTCTGGGTGAAACCACTCGGGAATCTCATCACGATAGGTGTATTCCCGCTCGGGGAGATACGGTCCACAGGGTGCAGCTCCGTATACCATAAATACGTAGCTCAGGTGACTGGCGGAATGAGGAAAGTCCGTCTCAATATCGAAGCTCTCCCAACGTTGATAGATGTAATCTATCGATATCTCATGACATATCCCTGCTAGTCGGATGGCGGTCTCACGATCAGTCGAAGCACACCGTCATAATATAACGTACCACGGGCATGTGCAGTAGCCCAATGACGTATGAAATGAGCTAAGAACTCCCTGATGTCGTCTCCTCGACATATCTGGTAGGAACGGTATGAGTGTACCACATCCTCGGGTGTGGCTCTAGAAGATAAAGGGCGCCTAATTGTAAAGACTGTCCGAACCATCTTATATTTCTAAGTTCTCATGAAAATACTTTCATGGTTTGGTCTCCGGAAGAGATCGCATGGTTTCTTAGGTAACAAACGCTCGATGTCTAGCATTCGGGTAAAGGCTAAGTGGTCACCCTGCCTTATTGGGTTTTCAATTCCTTATTTCTATTCGCATTATAACATTCGATCATATTCGCTCCCATAATGTACTTACAATTTGACCTTTCTTTTATACTTCCATAACGTTATACTTTGATTTTTCATCATCGCCACGATAGAGGCAACACGCATGGTGTTTGGAATTCCTTCACGAGAGAGGTTGGGACTCATAGCGGTCACGAACCTCCGCTTAAGCTATCGCTTCGTCATTTTAGACTCGTCGCTTCTCATCCTCAAATCCGCTCGGATTGTGATCCTTAAGATTTCTATGTTCTCGCTCTTCCTTAGTATTTCGCTCAATCGGGGATACCTTATGTTCTCATACTAAGTTCGGTGCAAAGGATCATGCATCTTAAGGGTCTATGTTCTCATGGAAAACATATTCATTTACATCTTGCTTCTAGCATGCTTTGCCCATAGCAAGAAACACGATCAATACACATTTTGTGATAATCAAGTATCTCGCATATTACTCCCTTACCAAGCCCCTAAAGTTTGCATCTTCTTTCAAACTAACGACCAATCATTTCAAACAACTTTTCAATTTCGAACATTCCTTTTCCAAAATATATATCAACCTTCAAACAAGGCAACATTGTAAGTCCATTTCACATTTCATATATTTCCATCATTCCAAAATATCTTTTAGTTGTGATAGTTACTTTTTTCTCGTTAAGCGGACGACGATGGAGTGCGCAGCAAAGGCGATCAAATACAAACAATTTCTAGACTCAACCTTCAACTTAGGATTCAAGGAAAGGGTTTCTAGGGTTCAGAGTGAACAAGTGCTCTGATACCACTTTGTGACGACCCGACTTCTCAAGGAAGTACGGATTAAACGGATCGCCATTGGTATGACAATGCAGCGGATATACACATAACTAAACCAATACAATTAACCAATCAAATACAAATAAATGCATAGACTGAAAGGAATAAGCTGTTTCGATACAAACTCAAGTCACAGAAGGACTTGTCCAAAAGGTTCAACGTTCAAATATAGCCCAATCAAGGCACAATTCAAGGAACGAGGTACGACCTCAAGTTCAATACAATATGAAAAGCAGTTATAATCAAAAGACATCAAAACAATATCAGAGTTAGCAGCAATAAACATGTGGACATGCATATGACGATACATGCCCAAGGTTTTAGAAATCTTTTCTATTAAAGCAACAAAACAACTGCCACTTTGAACCACCTCGCACCCATCATCAATCCCTACTCAACCTACACATAAAAAATGAGATCCAGGGCTAAGTACAAAAGTACTCAGTGGACTCATTGTCGAAAACATTTTCTTTGTTAAAGTTATTGAACTGCCCACAATAGCGCATGAAGATTTTAGTTGAAAAGACTCATGCCTATCAAATATTTTATCATTTTTCCAAAAGTGTCCGGTCGAACTATTTTATCCACGTTGTTCCATATCTGATCATTCATTTATTCATTTGCGCACTATGGAGATGGCCACCTACACATAGTCGCCTTGACCGGTCGAGGTAGCTAACCTTAACACACAGTCACACGTGTACACAATCCGAGTTAGTCCTTAACTAAATCGGATCCGATCGTTACCTTTTTAACGTTGGTGGACCAACACATTCACATACCACATCGATATACCAATCTCGATAGATCACAACAAAACGTAAACATTTGGCAATCAACAGCAGCTTATGTAATAATATTTCAGAAACCTTTGTAAATCATGCTTTGAGATAGCATGCATGTCATTTTGTTTCAAGAGAGCCCACCGCTAGTCCGAAGCTATTTGTTCTAAGCGGGCGGGTTGTTAGTGTCCTTCCTCAAGAAATACGCACGATCAACCCATTCATAATAAAATAGCTTTTCTTAGATTCCTTCTATTGATCGAGGGTCGCTTATAAATTACGACTTAAAGTTCCCAATTAGGGTTTCTTTATGATTTCATGTGATGGTTTTAAGATAATTTCTATTATCTTACATTCCCAAATCCCAAACTATATTACTTCATCATTCATAGATGAATCTCAACTTAAGAGTCATATACTCCGAGTCTATCCTCGACTCTAGCCTTAGTGTTCTTATAAACGTTATTACGTTATCGATTGTTAGTATTCATGTTATGATAGGTATATTAGGATATTCTCAAGCCACTAACTAGACTTAACAATTATAGTTACATCCTAGTAGGTTAAGCTCGATACGTCAGACAATTACACGACGGATGAAAGAGAATCTTGGCTTATGATTCGAGATATCTCATACCATCGCGTAAGTAAATAATTAGGAATTAATGTAGTTCTTTGTGAATACTAACTCAACCTTTGAGACATAAGGATCGACACCTTATGTTCGAATCTTTGCTTACACTTTACGACATTGTTTGTTTCTCTTAACTCGTCGGAGATTATGTAAGTTATGAAATCTCTATTCGTATTGAGTTGTCTTAACGCTCAATTTAGTATCGTATTAAGTTGTCGTTGTTGAGTATTAACGTTGTAAGTCGGCTTTTGGTTCCTTTAACTTAGGAACTCACGTTTGAGTATCCTATTATTAATAGAAAACCCTAATTCGTGTCTAAGTTCAATTCTCATTATATTCCTTCTTAAGTTATCGAAATTAGACGATTTCTTTTGGATTCTTGTACATAAAGTACTATGTTGTTTACGTTTGGGGTTTTGTTTGTCGGCACAACATAAATAATACCATACAACAACATACAACACCATACAACACCATACACAACATAAACTATACCAAAGCATTAGAAAACCCTAATTTCTAACATAATACACAACTATTGTGTATGTGTGCATGAGTGTTCCATTCATTCATCATAATCACAAACATTTATTCTAAACTTATAGATTAACTACCATGGCATCATTCACAATTAAAATCAACTCATACTTAACCATTTTGCTATATTTTTTATAATTAACAATAATTAGCATAAGTATCCAATAAATTCCAATAAAATCATGATATGCTCATATCATACTATATAATTTAATTATCAACTCAATACCATCAAATAAAATTTTAAACCATAAGTTAAAATTCCTAAATTTTTCGGTAATAATGATTTAGTGCACATCGGTGTTCAATAAATTCCACAAAAATCATATCATGCTTATATCATATACTAAATATGCAATATCATCTCATATCATACATTAAAATTAAAACACATGCTCATTACTACATATATATTTTCGGTAATATCACTATATATATATATATATACATATTCAAATATATTCTACTAACTTCACAACATGTTTATAATATGTACTAAACATGTAATATTAACCTTAAATATCAACAAATATTTATAATACTGAACTAAATGCTTGAATTTTTTTGTCCTCACACATATATTATATATGTGTTCAATAAATTTCAACAATACATAATATGTTCATATTATTTCTAAACATCGATATCATATTATTTTCAATAAATAAAAATTAAATAAATCTTAGAAAATATATGCATAGTTTCAGCCTTTTCACAAAAATAGGAGTAGTGCCTCAAAAATTTCAAGATTAATATATGATGTTCATATCATATATTAAACATTATATCTCAACTATTTCTCAACAAATAATATCAAACCATGGCTTAAAAATACTTAAATAAATTCTTCCATTTTTTGAAAAATAGGAGTAGTTTTTCACTAATTTCAAGATTAATATATTTCATATCATATATTAAACATTATACCTCAACTATTTTCAAACAAATAAAATCAAAATAAATACAAGAAAATTCCAAAGATTATCATATTTATTCTACATGCTCCTAACACATCAACAAGCAACAATATGAAATAATATTCACAAAAGCATGCTTTATCTTCTATAAAAAAAATTATAACTAAAATATAAAAATATTAAATATGCTCCAAAAATTCTCAAACTTTAAACACAACCTTAGAACATATTTCTAAGCATATTTAATTCATGGATTAAGAGCATTTGGTGGCTCAAAAGTCATGAAGAAAATGAAGAATAAAAATTAGGGTTCTTCATGAAATAATTCCAAAAAAATCTAAAAAAATTATACTCCATTAAAATTTAAGAGAATGATGAATGCTACCTTTTTATGGTCTTAGAAAAATTATTGGAGGGTTGAAATGGTTGGGAAAGAAGTATTAAAGCTTAAGGATTTGAAAACAAAGAGAATTTTGGTGTTAAAGAGAGAGAGGCATGGTTTTGCTACTGTAAAATGGCAGCAAAATGGCTTTTAGGAGCCTATATTAGTGGTCCATTGTGGTGGTTGGGAGAACACTAGTCAAATTACCCGATTTGGCGTGTTATCTACCGACTTTAAGTTTTATCGCTTTCGATTGATTTCTAACCTTAAGGTTTTATTTCTTAAATAGCCTTAAAAGACTTATTTTATATTTTATAATAATTTCATGAATTTGGATGACATCCAAGAAGTCAATTCAATTATCGCGAAAACAACGTCCAACTATTAAATTATGCTCATTCGAAATTCTATTGAATTCTTGAGATTTCATAATTAATTTGAGTCTTATAAATCATTTCTTATTGATTTAGACCATTGGTTCGAGTTTTAGTTCGTTCGGATCGGTTTAGAATTTTTTCAGATATATTCCGATATTCGATTAAGTTCTTCAGAATTTCATTCAAAATTGATTCTTATGAATTCTAAATTCATAATAATATATTCCTCAATAGTTTTGATTGTTATCATTAATTTTCATGATTAGCACGGACCGAAAGTTGATCCGCTCATGAATAGTACTTTTGAGACCGACTTGGCGAGTATGCCCAAAATTCTAATTCTTTGGCTTCTCACATGTTTCATGAGATGATTCTAGAAATGAAATCATTTTGTTGAGATTCATTCTCGATCTTTCATTCTATGTTCATGCTATTCAGAAAACCCTAATCTGATAGGACTAGTCACTAGTTTTTTATTTCTCTAGTTTTCGATCTCCGATTCGATTCTAATTCGTTTCGTTGGTTACCTTAAACATAATTAAGGTCTAAGCATCACAAGTAATTGGTTTAATCATCACTAATAAAAGTTTTAAATTTTTCGGGTTATTACATTGTGTCCTCAACTTTCAACATTTTCTAGAAAATATCTCAAACTAATATTTTTATTTCAAAAATCACTAACTTTAGAAAAAGATTGAGTTATGTCCCGACTTACAGAATAAAAACGATGTTATTTCGATGTATAGATGATTTAAAAAAAAAAACTGAAATGTCCATTTATGTGTTTTTGTTGTTAGGACAAGAATGCGGCAGCAGAAACAACGACTATTCCCCGTTTAATGGCAATGGTTCTCCCCGAAAATTTTAGGAGGAGAATGGAGTAGGGACCATTTCAATCTTATCACCTCCAATTATAGCATTAAAAAAAATGTATTAATAACAAGAGTAAATAAAAAACTTGTATCATTTTACCATAAAATTATAATTTGAGACTTTATTTAAGATGCATTGTATATATAGAAATGAGGACCTAAAATTATATATATATATATATATATATATATATATATATATATATATATTGAGTTATAATAAAACCTATTTTTTTAGACAAATCTAAAAATCAACGATTTTACGATAAAGTTAATGCACCATCAGAGTTACAGTAAAGATAATACTATTCATCAATATTTCATAAGACAATAATTTTATACATAAAGTGCATTAACTTTGTACTTAAAATACATAATGACAATTGTTTATATATATGTATATATATGTGTGTGTGTGTGTGTGTATAAATATGAGTGAGAAGTCAAATTTTATTGGATGGAAAAAATAGAGTAAAAGTTAGAAGATATTATATAAAAAAATATTAAAATATATAATCTTTGTTCCGATAAATTTAACTTGTTTAAGAGATAATAGATTTAAAACAAAAAATATAATAGTTTGAACATATTGAGGCATGAACTTTTATTAAGGGGAAATTTTGAAAATGGCAAATAATACAAGTGCAGAGTGACATAATATAAGTAAAGCACGTGAGCGTAAAATAATGAAATGGATCGTGTAGAATTAAGGAAACACGACAGAGGAAAAAAAGCAGAAAGCAACATTGAAAAGAGGACATTGGACAACATTTCTCGCTTTTATTTACTGCATTACACAACTGATAACATAACCCCCAAAAAAAAAAAAATTAATACCGATTGATTGATCGATTAATTCCGCATCAGACGGTAGCAGCAGCTGCATTGCATTATTAAAGAAAACAGCAGTAATTCACTTGATGAACCACCAGTGCTGCTGGATGTCTTTACTCTTGAAATTCAAACCCACTGCGTGTGTGTTTGAGAGAGAGATGAGTGGGAGATGGGTGAGGTTTATGTTGGTGATTCTCGCTCTGACTTCGGCGCTCTGCGTTTGTCCGCCTCTGTATTTTAAGGTGAAGAAGGGTTTGAAGTCGAAGGATTTCAGCTTCTTGTGCTCCATGCATTTGCCATTGTTCCACACCTCAATCACTCTCACAGATTGCTCCTGGTATCTCATTTCTCTCTTCATTTGTTTTATGTTTTCTACTTTTTTTTTAGCTATTTATCTCTTCAATTCTGGTTCGAGCTTGCGACAGTCCATAATAAAATTGAAGTCTTGCCTGTTTTGTGCTTTTTTTTGGCTATAAACTAAGCTCTGTGTATTTCAGCATTATTTGCTTCTTTTAACTTGATGCCATTTTTCATCTCGAGCTCTGTTGCCCCCCTCTTTTTTATGATTAGAGTAAAGGTTGGGGGGGGGGGATGTAAGCTTATGATGCCATAGGGGCGCTGTAACTAGTGCATATTGGAATACGAGATGGAATACTATTTGCAATAGAAGAATCCGACTACTCTCATATGCGGCTAAATTTGCTTTGCATATAGCATGAACATGTGCTTGTTGTCATTGCATTTTACTCCAACATCTATGTTAGGGCTCTGTAAAGTTGAGATCTGTGTAGAGGTTATTTAAATTAACAAACTGTGAAGCTCTTCTTTACTAACTATGAGATTATTTAACACATTGCAGCATCGTATACAATTCTTATTCCTGAACTAAATTCCTCTACTTACCTCTTCTCATATTCACCATCAAGTATTCTACTAGCAACTTATTCCAAGCCTAAACGAATCAATGGTGCAGCTGATTAGTCTTTGTTGTTTCAGTATAAGTAATCACTGCTAGATTACTTTCATTACTTGTCAGTACTAATTGTTAGTAGTAGTAGTTGTAGTGTAGTACCAACACAAACTAGGAGGAGGAAAAGATTCTGGGAGAGCAAATGATGAGGAGAAGGAGATCCTTGGTTGGTTTTCTCCTTTCCAGTGTCCCATAACGGCTCTAGAACATCTTTTCTTCATGTTCTTGTATTGATGACAAGTTGACAATTCATAGATGTTTAGTGATATTTCTAAGGGGAAATGCTTAGGTGATATTCTTCTCATAAAGGTCTTCAGCAGGTTCTGTAGTTCTAAGGGTGTGTTTCATGTTATCTTACTTCCCTTGAGCACGCCCTTCCCGTCTTGCCTTCCCCTTTTGAGATCAAGAAGAGGATAGGAGATGAGCAACATGAGAATAAAATAGGTTAAAGAAGGAAGAGGCAAATGAATCGTTGAGTTAGCCGTTACACCAACTTCCTAAACACTCAGTTTCATCCCTTCTTAACTATAAATTATTAGATTTTACATGGAAACTTGTAGCTCGTTCGATTTCTTCTCATTTTCATTCTTAGATTATGTTCGATTCTTAAAACGGAGATTTACATTCAATTTAACATTTTGTAGCTTGGAATCTCAATTTTATTGACCCTTTCAAATGTTTTACTTATGTTTTTTATTATCTTTGCAGGCTTAGCTCATCTCACTGTTAAAGGTAAGAATATTATATTATGTATAATAAACTGATTAAGAGCATGCTATCACAACCATGGTCATGATAGCATGCTTTTTAGTGAACCTTTATTTTCTTTTCTTTTTTTATATGGATTTAGTATGAAGAAATCATGGTCAGGATTCTGCCATGACAGATTGTGGAAAAGATGATCCTGATCTCAAGGAAGAGATGGAGAAGCAGTATGTGGACTTATTATCCGAGGAGCTAAGGTTGCATGACGCTGTAGGAAAAGAACACTGCCAACACATAAACATCACTTTGAGGGAGGCAAGAAGGTCGGCTTCTGAATATAGGAAGGAAGCTGAGAAATGCAACGTCGCAACAGAAACCTGCGAGGGAGCCGGGAACGAGCTGCGTTGTTGCTCACAAGGGAGAAGAAGATCACAGCATTGTGGGAACGACGAGCTAAACTTCTTGGTTGGGAATAACTGTAACCAGAAATCGTAGCAATGATGCTCTGTGATGAGAAATTTAGTGTGCAATTTTCAATTTTGCAGAAATCTCTAAATCTTGCTGCAGCTATTAGATATATCTAACATAAGCTAACTTTTTATATATGCATAAAACTCATCCATTCAAAGTTTATATAACAAGCAAAATTCTCAATGCATTTGGCCAATGCTGGAACTTTTATTCATAATTCTAAAATCAAGAAAAATCAAAGTTTCTCATTGCAGTAACTGCATTACTCAATGTATCGGGGGATTTACAAGAGGAAAATTAAACAGGTCTACAATCAAGCTTGCTAAAGGGGTTCAGAGAAATGATAAATGGGAGTCTAAATATATAGATACAATCTTGAGGAGAGCTCCGATTTAACGCAGGCATTTCATGAAGAGTTGTGCACTACATCTTCGTCACATACCTACTCCAAACGAGTAATCATAAAATGCAAACTCACAATTCGCCACATTCTCATCTTGTTCCTACAAATCAAGAAGACATGATGCATCAATAACATACATGTATATAATATATATAATCCTTCTCCTACAGCAGAATAGAAATAAACAAAAGAAGGCAAGGAAAAGGCAACAAAACTATGGCCATAAAGTTCATTAGTTTTCAATGATAGTGAAGTAAAAGTTATGATAATATATGATAGTGCAGATCCAACCACTAGGAGTAAAAAGATTAAGCAAATCTTTCAAGATAGAGTCGAATGATTGTCTACCCGCTTGATCATAGCATTCACCAGCTCGTCCAGTGAATCATAACTTTGAGGAGCAAATCCCGACTGTAACTTTGGTTGCTCGAAGAGGAAGTCCTCGTTAGACCTTGATCTGGATTCTGTTGCCAGCTTTCCATCTACATCCTGCTGCACATATGCAGCACTTCCACTCGATCTTCCACCAGTATACATATCCATCTTCTGCTTCAAGATTCCGTTACCCTGGTCCATACGAACTTTATTCATATTCTGTAAATCTTCCACCGAGCCTAGCTGGCACTTGATTTCTCTCGAATCTTCAAAAGATGGAAAGGACATGCCAGAAGAAAAACCAATAGGGTTGTTATTGTTATGTACATAAGGCCCATTTGAAGAATTATTATCTCTCAAACCATTAAGAGGCAACTGACTGTGAAAAGGCTCAGCAGAAAGCAGATGATTCGGGTGCATTTTAGATGCCTCGACACTATTCTGCCAGTTCTCATTTGTGGAACCAGAAACACCAGTATTGAAGGATTCCGAGGTAAAGAAGCCGACTGATTCCCAAACCCTCCACCACTAGGAGGTCGTTGGGCATTTTCATGCAGCATCAGCGGATTACTCATGGGACTACTCAACAAGTTGTTTGAGCCGCCTGAGCTGCTCCGTTGTCTGCAAACGCACTGCCAGTTCTAAAAGTTCTCGAGTTGTTGATGCTATTGAAATTTGCAGTGCTCTTATTCTGTTGCAGCTGATCCAGCTCCAGAGACGGCTGAATTCCTTGAAATAAACTCAGAGTTTGATTGGAATCAGGAAGGACAAGATGCATTTTCCTAGTGAATTGATAGACTTGCTCAAGTTTTGAGCTTGACTTGGCTGGACTAGTGTGGCCGGAGTAAGGTTATGGATATTCACATTACCGGAGTGTTTAGTCGACCAAGCATGCCGCCTGTAAGGTGATAATGCAACATTAGCGAGTCTTGCTCCAGTAAAAGTTTGATAATCTACAAACCTGTCTAATGGGCCCATATGCATGAACCGGGAATCCTTAACCCCGAGTGCAGCTGCCATGTTTGCTTGCTGGGTTGCAACTGTACTAATTCTTTTCAGGTAAAGCCTATACTTCTGCAGGACAACCAAAAAAAAAGAATTATCCTTAAAACTTAAAAGAGAAGATAATTAGCTTTTCATCCATCATTGCTTATAATTTTCGAACTTGCAAGAAGATGTGAAAGGTAGCTACAGCAAATAGAGCAAATGAATGGTAGCTACAGCAAATAGAGCAAATGAATGGTCTTAAATAGGAGGATATCACATTAAGTCTGTTTACAACGTGCTTTGAATTATATCTTTGAAGTCTTATTTACATTATATCTTTAATTTAAGTGTTATATTTGATTTAAATGGGAAATGATGACATATTTTTAATGGTTAAAACAAAATAGATTCTTAAATAAAAACTTCAACTAATAAAATCAAGAACTAAAACCAACAAGTAACTTTGAAATTGGGTTGTTGCAACATGAGCCCACTTGCCTAAATGGTTAATGACAATTTTAAAGAACTAAAAGTATTTTCAATTAGGCAAGGGAAAAATAGGTCGAGAAGGAATAGTGCCTGGAGATGGCTCGCCACATTTTCCCGGCTTAGGCCTTCAACATTCATCATGTCTAGAATTCTCTTGGGAACAGCCTCTGCAACGAGAAACATAATAGAAAGAAACTGGACATAAAGAAGGAAATATCGAAATGAAAAGTGTGGATAGGTCTGAAAGAAATGAGTTAGAGAGTCTCACTTTCAATTCCCAACTGATTAACTGCTGTAACAAACTTCCTGTGAAGCTCAATAGTCCAGACGACCCGGGGTTTCTTCTGTGTCCCGTTGTCTTCATATTCGTTTCCGTTATCTTCGATCTCATCTTCGTCATCCTTTCTCTTACTATTGAATTTTACGTCGTGATCAGTATTTCCTGCCAATGGAGACCCGTGACCTTCTCCACTTGCCTGATAAGCTTTCGCTTGATTACTCGATCTATTCTGGCTCTTAGAGTCGAACTTTTTCCTCCTTATAACGTGCTGCCATATATTCCTCAGCTCTTCAATCCGAATAGGTTTCACCAAATAGTCGCAAGCACCATGAGTAACCCCTTTCATTACAAGCTTGGGATCACTATTTCCTGACAGCACTGCAACAAAATAGCAATACATCAGAACAACTGTACATAGCAAAATCTTGGAAGAGCTAAGATACACAACTCGAAACTCATTAAAGATTTAGCTTACTGATAACGGGAAGATCCATTTCTAGACCAACAAGTTCCAGAAGCTTGAAACCATCCATGTCGGGCATGTGCACATCACTAATCACAAGGTGGAATCTGTCTTTGTTTTCTCTTATCATCTTCAACGCAATCCTTGCCTGGTTCGTTGTAGTGACTGTCGAAAACAACAAATGTCTCTCTTGAAAACAGTGGATTCAGCACTTAACAAAATTTATAAAAAGCAGACATGCATGTGGATCAAATAAATCAAAATCCTAGATTACTGTCGATTCATTTAAAACGTAATATTATCGAACTAGAATTTTCAGACAAGATAAACAGGATTGTTCATGAAAATCTGTCAGAATACCAACACTTCCTGAAGAATTTCAACCTTAGGGCTATTCTTTATAATCAGACTCTGCAAAACCAGCTAACTTTTCTTCTTTTTAACAAATAAAGGAAAATGATGGGGTTTATGTAAGCAGAAATTGCTTATAAGACTCACAATATATTGCCCCTGACAAATCACTTTAGCAGCAAATACAAAAGGCACAATAGTTAGATAACAAATTTCATTTACTGTCATTCTTCTACTACCTATGCAAACTATATCAATGGATACACAACTGGAACATATTTGTTCACAAAATTAAAAATCTCTTATCTGGAAATATTTACACGGTTGGAAGTAGGGATGTCAATTGGTGGGTTTTACCCGGACCGATCCGGAACCGTTCAAAACAAATTAAATTTTAAAGCAGCGGTTCTGGTTCCGGTTCCAGACTTGCTTTAGACCCGGACCGTTTAGATCCATAGTTTGATGGTCTGGTCCGGTCCGGATCTGGTTCTGGTTCCAGAACCAGAACCAATACTTATTTATTAGTTCTGGTCCGAGTAAAACCCTTCTATTGGAGCTTAAGTTTAAATAGGCTTGTCAATGAACTAGTTTTATCTATATCGATTCAAAATCACTCATAACACATTAAATTATAAAAGCAACGGTTTCGGTTCTAATTCTGGTTCTTGTCCGGTTCTGGTCTGATTCTGGTTCCAGACCCGCTGAGATCCGGACCGCTTAAAACCCATAGTTGATGGTCCTGATCCGATCCGGATCCAGTGTCTAATGGATCGGATCCAGAACCAGAACCATTACTTATTTATTGGTTCTGGTCCGGGTAAAACCCACACATTGACATCCCTAGTTGGAAGTGCCCATTGGAATTAAGAGTAAAGATAATAAAGCTTTCAAAAACTAAAAATTCATAACATTCTTATGAAGTCAAACAGACTTGGTATAGCAGAATTCAGAAACCCTGACAAAAAAAAAAGCATAACTAATAACATAAATTCATTAGCAGTTCCTAATACAGGCAGATAATTTAAAAAGAATACTAACAGTCAATCAAGTAACAACTAAATTAAACTCAAAACCCATAATTTTCAAGCAGAAGAAGAAAAACGAACCATTGTACTGGCATTTTCTGAGTAAAGTTTCCAATAACTTCAAGCAAGTGGGGTCATCATCAACGGCAAGAACGCGCATCCCGCCGGAAAATTCTCAGCATCACCCCTAATCTCTTCCACAATCATTTTTGCACAACCCAAAATTTCAAGAAACCCAATGACAAAAACTAACAAACACCAAAATTCGAGGCTAAAATCAATTATTCAACACTAGAAGTCGCTTTCTTCGAAACTCCCCCAAAAACCCAGATGCAAAAGAGCTTCCTTTAGTATCCGAGGACCTGAAGAGTTGACAGAAGATTGGGAGAGATCACAAAGTACACAGCGTGTGAGTGTGTGTAGAGAGAGAGGAAAAGGGTTAATTGAAGTAGATAAAAGGAGTGGACAATGATGGTGATGGCAGTGCAAAGTGAATGGTTTCAACACAACAGAAAACCAAATCGTATCATTTTCTTTCTTTGTTTTCTAAATAGTACTCTCGCTGTGAGTGAAGAATTGGTTTGTCGCTTTTCTTCTTTTTGCCCCTCTATCACACACACACACACACACACACACATACACAGATGTGTGTATATGGAGTGTGTGCGGTATATGTGATGTGAATAATGGAGCTTTGTTTATAGTCTGCTGCTTTCAACTCTCTCTCTCTATCTAGCATGCAATTTTTGTAGTGGAATGGATGTACTTGGGTGTGGATCATGCCCACCAAGAGTTCAGTAGATCATAGTTAATTTGAGGATCTTGACCGTTGGATTTGCCATCAGCCAATAATTCCGGACGCGTTTTTTGGGCTGGTTCTCAAATTTATGTTAGGGAAAATTTTGCTGTTTTTGGAAATTTTAAGGTTTTCTTCATTAATGATATTTCCTGGAGTTCCTTCCTGCCCCCTCAAAAACGGGTGTTCATGTCATTATGTGGTAATTAGTTGAGGCTATTTTCGGGTTTTCCAGTTGGGTTTAAATTACTGTGGTCTGTTGTACAATCTAGTCAATCAGAATCAGAATCTTTAAAATTATTTCCACCTTGAATGCTATTAATATTCCCCTTCCCCTTTTTTTGGAAATCATTTGCAACTCTCGTCACTACAAAATTATCCTATTTTGAAAAGAAAAGATTATTAAGAACGAAATCTATGACCAAATTCCATTCCCATCTTCATTTTTAAATTTTCTAGTTGGAAGAGTATGAATTCAAGTCTCACAAAGATTCTCTACGATTTTATTTTCGGATTCATAAGGGCATAAACCCACTGGCATATGTCAACATCGGGAATTTCCTTATCACAAAAAAACTAAAATTAAAATTAGAGTTTCTCTAGCAAGTGGCTCATTCCATGATTTTACATTAAGTGTAAGAGCTATACGATTTAAAGATACCATATGTGATTAAATACACAATAAATTTACATAATTAGTTACTACATAATTAGTTACTGATAGATTCAACTTGTAAATTTAATAAATAACTATAAAAATAGGTGTATCTTGTAGTAATGACTGAGTAATGGTTATGAACGTGAAATTGGAATGTCTTGTCGAACCGTGGAAGATGCGAGAGTTCGGCCAACTGCAAAACAAAGCCAAAGGGGGTCTTCAGTAGACACTCTAACGCTAAAGCCAGTAATATATTTTGCTTAAAGCTTACTGATAGCTTAAAATTGTGTATCTGACCCCTGCATGATCAGTGTTTTTATAAGTTTAAGTATGGCATTGGATAAGGTGATCTGAATCCTCATATGAGTATGATATATACAAATCCTTATAGACCTGCACCATATTACTCGTGTCATATCTATCCGCAAGGAGCCAGCTCCTACCTGGAGACAAGAGTTCTTGAGGTTGTAACTTACAAACTCATATGATATCGTTTTACTACCCAGAATAGTGGTCCAGGATCTATGGATCTGGGCCTCTGGGTCCAGTTTCACGCGCCCATAGTCTTGATTTACCTTGCCGACTTGGAATCTTTGCATCAAATATGGTATACGTGTTCATTCCACGTATATTCCTTTTGATGAACTAGTATAGTTTGTATTTATTCCATATAAACTACTCCCCCAACTCCGAGAGATCTGTTTATTGAGAGCGGTATGTCGGAGTAAATTATGTTTATGGCCGGATCCGGAAGGCCGGACTGCATCGATTTGTCCTTTATCCTAGTTGCGCATTAAATATGTCGAGTAGTTTTCGCAACTTTTTAGAAAAGTGCACGCTCTCTTTCCCATATTCCGCCTCAACTCTTCAACTACCTTTTTAATCTTGTCCCTTGATTTTGAAAAACGTTTGGCTTCTCCTGATCCGGACCTTCTATTTGACCAAGGGTTTGGTTTAAAATCTTGGAAAGTTAACTTTACTTTCACTTTGTTATCTTTCCGAGAACTTCATTTTTCCTTCTTCCGCGAAGTTCGCTCTGTGTTAGCGTCTGGATATATCTACTTTCTCTCAAACATCATCCATGTATTTTTATGTCCGAGTCTCTTTCTTCTTCTTCTTCCACCGACGTCTTGTAGGGTAGTAGATAGATTTTTTTATAAGAATAACTTATAGACCTCCTAGGAAATCGTTCTTATATTAAGAAACAAAATTTTAAACATTCTATCAAACGTGGTAAGAAATTCGCCGAGCTATTGAGCATTCTTCGCTCTCCCACTACCTTTGTCTTCTCCTCCTCCACACATAACGATACCCTTGGTTTCGATCCTCCCACCATGACCTTCTAGTTTCACCGGTCAAGGTGGGCTTCGCTTTCAAATAAGCCATTTTCTAGCAAAATTATCCATGCTATATAATATTCCCTAAACCAACAAAGTGTCCATCTTCTATTTGAAGGCTCTCTTTCCATATTATCCTTAGAGAATATGGAATCTTTAATACTTTCATATCTTTTCCTTACCCATGATTCCTTCGTTCGGGCATGTTTTAATATTTTACTGAAAAACATACTAGCCCTGCTCACCTATATGGCAAGGATCATAGTTTAGATAAAAGCGGACCAATTTTTGTGGCTTCATGGGCAATGAGATCCGTGTTTCGGAGACCCGTGATGCATGCTTAGCCATTGTGTTTTATTACTCTTGGTCATGAACCTTTGTCTTGAAAGGTATTAGAGCTAGTTCCGGGAGTTTGAAGTAAATAAACAAGCATTGGAGGTCAAGAATAAAGAATTGAGCCAGGCAACTGCCCGATCAAGAACATCTTTGTTGTCTCGAGAGTGCACGTTGATCATGACCTGATTTTAGCGTCGTCTCTTCCAACGCTCTTCAGCAAGATCGGAATGAGGGCCAGTAATGGGGTCTGGCGACCGACATTAAGTTCTATCGTCACCAGATCCTGGCGACTCCTATTAGGCAGCGTTTCCTTCAGATCCTGCAGGCCAACCTGATAGAGGACTATCTTCATACCCCCATTTTTATATCTCAGATGTGTGAGACAATTTACCATTTTGAGGCTACGCTATGGAGGTTACCTTGGGGTTGCTCGAGAATTCTTAGGGGCTATTGGGGAGCTGACGGATGACCAGATGATGCCATTCTTCGGCTACTTCTTCTTATCCTGGCTTTCAAACTGACGAATTTCTATCTAAGGATTTCGCCTGGTGGTTGGAGCCTATACTGAAGGCTACTCGGTCTTTCATGGAGAAGCCTTAGATTTTTCGGATCTGTTGTGCTTATGCCATATTCCTTTTCTCGTCCTCCCATATTATCCTGCCGACCGTAAGTCTTTGTTGGTTCGGTTACTTTCACGGAGGAAGTTATGAAGATGGCTCGAGCGTGTTCCTCTGCTATAACTTTGAGGGTATGCTATCTACATCATAACGGCCGATTGAATAAGCTAGGTGTGCAGATGATGCACTCTTGAGCATGCACCTGCATAACTTGGATCGAATGTTGCTACTATTGTTGAGAGAGTTGCACCTCCTTAGATTTTATCTTTTTATTTATTTGTAATCTTGACTTATGAAATCAATTTCCTTGTTTCCTTTGTCTCGTGATCAAACCATCTTTTGCTAGGTAGATCTATCTTTTCTTTTTAATCTGCGTTTCATGATCTTGACTTGACGAGTCATATTTATCGAAAGCGATCTTTATTTTCCACATCGAGCTCGACTTCCCGATCTTCTTTTACTATTGTAGATTCTTTTCTTATCTATATGTTAGATTTCTTCGCACCAAATATTTGGTGTATCTTCTTTACATATGGTAGGTCGATCTCATCGCTGAAATTAATGGACCGTCGATTTTTTTTATCTTTTGAGAAGGCTATTACATCTTAGACTTGTTTTCCCCCCAGTATAAATACTTTCCAATTTTCTGCTTTTCCCCTCATGACCATCTACCTCTATTTTTTCTTTCTCTGGTTCTTTCCTAATTCATTGGGATGTCTTATTCCTCTTTTGCTTGTTCTTACTTCGTTATATTGAGGATGTTGATTTTTTTCTCACGAGGGACTTATACTTCTATTTTCTTTGGGTAGGTCAGTCGTTATTATATGCTTCCTTCACCAGTTCCTTCTTCTTTATTCGATCAGTTGGGCCATGGCCGGGGACCTGGCAAATGTCTTTGTGTATGGGTACTCGTTTGCTCTGGTGACGCTCTAGTGCCAGTTTGGCACGGAGCTACAGGAACTTGTTCGTGGATTCTTGCTTCCTTTAGTCTTCACAAATCGTTCCCATTTAGGAACTCTCTGAACGGATAGGATAGGTATAAGGGGAGCATCCGATGTATTTTCTCTTTAAGTTTTCCATTCCATTCATCCCGTTCTGTTTTCCATCTCAAAGCTTAGGGAACAAAGGTCAGGGGGCTTCTTTCTCAACCAGGGTCAAGTGTAGGCCTTATGTGTTGAGCTTCTAGGTTCTGCTTCTAGCTTAAACAGCTGGTGGAATGTATCTGTTAGTCTTGGCGGGTAATTTTCCTCGAGGCAACCATGGTGTTGTGATAAACGCACTTTTAACTAGTTTAAGAATGATATATTAGGATGAATTTAGATCAGTTTAAGTGCGTTTATATAGTTGATATTATGTTTTTAGCTATTTTGAGAAGATACTGCTCTTGGGGTTCCTTTTTGGTGTTTTGTAGGCTTTTCAGGTGATAATCGATGCACAAGGCAAATAAGTAACCAAAGATGAAAAGGAACAAGAGGCTAGCGACCACCCTAGCGGTCGCTAGCCAGGTCGCGAGCTCGCTCCAGAAGTTTCTGTACCGAGTTAGCTTGGCCGAGAGGATCTCCCAAAAGCCTCTGTATCACAGCTAGCGACCAACCTAGCGACCGCTAGGCCGGCCGCTAGGTGCCGCGACCTGAAGAGAATTAGGGTTTCGGCCCATCATCTATAAATACCCCGGACCATCCATTGGCGCCTCTATCTCATTTTTAGACGATTTTGCATTCATATTCTTCAGTTTTTGTTCTAGCTTTAGATTTTATACTTCCAGACTTTAGATTCTTGCAATTATATTTTCCGTTCAATGTATTGTAATCGACATTGGAGCAATTCATCCGAAGGATTTCAGATTTTCAGCTTTCTACTCGGGTTTGGATTCAAACCCCACAATTGTTCTTCAGACACTCCATTACAGGTTTTATCAATACAATTCCTATTTTTATTTTAATTTTATCTTTTATTTCAATTTCTATGTGTAGCTAATTTCCTATTCTAATCCTAGGGTTTGTATGATTTTATCCTAAGTGTGGTAATTCCCTATTTGTTATTTACCTTCCAGTCATCGATTTGTGATTCATGGAGCTTAATCTTATGTGTTAATTTCTGATCAACTTTAATGCATATCTAGTTGCCAATTGAATACTTAACAATTTTAATTGTCAATCGATCTTGAATGCACAATACGGGTAAGCTTTGAGTCGTAGCTGAGATAGGAACATCCGCAGGAAGCATATTCTTTGTGATCTATTTGGAGTTACTAATTTTAACCTTGAGACCTAACAGTAATAGATAAATTAGTAATCCACAACCATAATTGTCGAATCGAAATTGATGGTTACTTATGTGATCTTTCATCTTCGACCGATTAAAAATTGGTTAATATGGGCGTGATAAACACACGCTTTGGGTAGAATTATTACACCCCTAGGGTTAGTCTATTTGTCTATTTGATTTTTATTATTATTTTTATTCGCCTTGATTCACTTGACTTTGAATTATAAATTTAAAGTCCCAAAACTCTTGTCAACCAAATCGTTTGTTTGGATAATAATAAAGAATTATTTAGTTAGCTTCTATTTTCGCATAATCCATGTGGATACGATACTCGACTTACCTATCAACTAGCATGTTTTCGTGTTAGAAAATAGGCTGATCAAATTTCGCACCGCTGTCGGGGATTGTTTAGATTATATAGGAATAATTTTTTGATTTAGAATTATTACTTCAAGCTTTATTTTTAAATTTTATTTTTTAGATCACGACTCGCGACCTAGCTAGCGGTCGCTAGCCGAGTACATAAACTTTTTCAAAGAAGCTAGCGACCACCCTAGCGATCGTTAGGGTGGCCGCTAGGTCAAGCGCCGACAGTAATGGGAGCAATGGCGAGGCTTCTATCCTCCGCTGGAGTAGCGGCAGAGCAGGTAAGGCCTCTCTCCCAACCACATATTTTCTGCACCCTTATTACACTACACGTCACAATAGGTTTGGGGGGAGGTAGAAGAGTGTAGTTGGTCGTTATGACCTTTTTATGTTTTTGCTTAGTCTTGCTAGTTGTTATGTTTTGGGCATTTGTGTCTTTAGTTTTTGTTGTCGTGTCGGTTGATCAACGAGCTTAAGTGAAAAGTGTTACCTAAGTAGCCAATGATGTTAGAAATTTTTGATAATAATACATTGATGGTGCACATGATGTGTTAGAAAACGACGCATATATAACTTTTGATTGCTTATCCTATTATTTTTCACCATTTGCCTGAACTGTGAGACTTGAGCTTCACTGTATATTAACTACATGTTACAGTTTTTTTAAATATATGATATCATGCATGTAATTGTCTTCTAGAACTTGCCGTGTTTTCTGTGTCGAAACTGCAATATGTGTTTTGAATCCGGAAAGGATAAAATGCCATCTTTGTGAACCAAGAATTTACCCATACACTAACCCAATAATGTACCATTTGTCACCTACTTTGAGCCTTTATCAGACCTTATTATTTGTTAACCGGATGATAGGAGGTGAGGATGGATATGAGAATCAAGGGGTAAAAATGATTTGATGTATTACGTCGGGTTAAAAGCTCGTGAATTACCTTTGTGGAAAATAAACAACCCTATAAACGTCGGGTTTATTAACAACTCTTCTCGTACTGCAAAATATAGAAAAGTCTCTCTCCTCCAACGGCTTTATTAGCAATGGTAAATAGATCGATGTTTTTTAAAGCTTCACATGCTTTCTGATATTCTTCTGTCCACTCAAATTTTGATCCCTTTCTTAGCACCTTGAAGACCAAAAGACTTTATCCGCAGATCAGGAAATGAATATGCTCAAAGCTGTAATTCACCCGTTGAGTTTTTGTATTTATCTGATGCTCCATGGAGTTGTCATCTCTCGTACGACACTTATTTTTACCTGGTTCACTTCAATACCCTTGGGTGTTGCCATATTGTAATACCCCGTCTTTTCTTAGCTTTAGGTTTGTTCAACACGTTTTTCAAGAAGGTAAAAGTTAACTTTTTACTACGATGGTCCGATCGACACGAAACCTAAGGCATTGTGAAGAGTGTTTCATGACGAGTTCATAGACACTAAGTATGCATGTTTTCGACCACCCATGAAATTTTAGCACTCCGATGAAATTATAAAAAAATGGGCTTTTTTAAAGATCTTTTAAAAGTATATCATGTTTATAGTCGTTGTGTCCGGTATTTTATTGCGAGTCCATGGACACCAAGTTTGATGTTTTTGGAATCCGTTTGTGAAAGTTACATCGGTTGACAAGCAACTAGGCAGCTACCTGCTTTTCCCCTATAAATAGAGGCCTAGAGCCTTCATTTTCAAACGTTCATTTCAAGCGTCTCTCTATGTTTATCGAAGAGCCTAGCAGCCCAAGGTGCACTGCGAAAGCACTGAAGTAGTGGGGATCAAGCCAGGTGGGCTCGACGGCGGTGCCATTGCGCTGCTGCCGGCCTACTGCCACCGACCAACCCTCCCTTTGTTTTTAAATTTTAACCTTTTCTTGTTTTGATTCTATCATTTCGTAGATAGCATAGCATAGAATTCGAATCTCTAAAGGGACGAGACGAGAAAAGAGCCGAAGACCGAACAAACCGGCCCATGACTGTCGTCACAAAGTTCACGCCGCCGTTAGAGATGGCAGTGGATCCTGGACCCGATCCAGATCCATAGATCCAGATCCATTTTTTAGGATCTGGATCTTTAAAAAATAGGATCCGACAGATCTGGATTGGATCTAGACCATTCATTTTAACTACAGATCTGGATCTGTTGGATTTGTATACTGAAAGCAGAATGGTTGAGCTTCTATACAATATTTCCTGTTACCACTATTACAATCTCCTAGCTGATTTGTTTACTTGATTGCATATGTTATCCCATTATCTCATACAAAAGTTAGATCATACAGTGTGTAGAAGATCACATAAGTCTGTATGATTGGTTAAGCTAGTTGAGATATAAAAAGGATCACAGTTGAGACAACTTGAGGATGAGTTGTTGGTATAGGCAGCAGTATAGATAAAAAATTACTTGACTTGGTTGCTTGTCTATGTTGGTACGTCTTGACGTATTGATGGATCACGGTGAGATGAGTTCGTCTATCTGACCGTCGAGAAGAACCTAGATCTCGATGACTTTACATTGATCTAAACCTCGATAAGGTTTTAGGTGAGTATGAGTTACTGACAATCACTTTGACTTGTTATGGGTGAGGGTTACATGAGATAGTCCAAGATTCTCCGCATATTAGGTGGTGGAAGTGCTTGTATGTTATGCTAGTTACCTATATCAAGTCACCGTATCCATTTAGGATGATGATGTCCCCTTAAGGAGCTCAAAAGGTCTACTGGTTGAGTTAGCTCAAGTACAATAATAAGGTTAAGTGGTACTACTTAAGGAATTAAAGAGATTAATTATTTTAAATAGTTAGAGTGCTATAAATAATTAATGGGCATGCAATATCTTAAATACGAGGATTTATAAGTATAAGTGCAAGTCCGACTCAACTTCGATAATAAATGGGTAAATCAGCATTTATTCTATAGTGGAATGAATGAATGTTTATGGGTCAATTTTTGTTCAGAGTTGAACATAAGATAATTAATTTATTTTAGGCCCATCTTTATTCCTTGCATTTGATCCTTGGGCTGGTCCATCAAGGCCTGAAGCTGCATGAAATTTCACCCACCACTATATATAATCAACTAGGACTCTGTTCTGATTAATGTATTATTTTAATACATTTCAAATATCTAGATAGATATTATATTATATTATTAGATATCAAGAGATAATTATTCTAGATATGATTTATCTTCAAGGATTGAAGATAATTATGTATTTCTTAGATATGCATGGATCCTATTTAAATAGGATTCTAGGAACGTATTATAAATATAAGGTGAGAGAAAATAAAAAATTAATCGTATTATTATTGTGATTTTAAAAAATCACATAGAACCATATAGGACGTGAAATTTTGCAATATTCTCTATAGATTGCTCTCACCAATATTAAATAATAGGCATCCGTGACATAGTCCGGAAGATCAAACGGAGTCCAGTAACTTATAAAATATCCCGTAAATTGTAGGTAAACACGAGTAAACACCTATGTGTTGCAATTAATTATATTTAAATAGGATCAAATAAACAAGTAGATTATTTTGCTCGGACCCACTCTCCGCTAGAGATGAATTAACTAAAATGGTTACCTTTAGCAACAAGTTTCATTGATAACATAGAAAGTATTAACAGATTTTGGAACAATGTTCGAAAGGTGAACTCTCGACGAACTCGAGTCTCTTATCATGGTTTCCCATGTCCATTTCTTGATTTACGAGAAAGAGGGACAGATGGGACTGGAGTTTTCATTCTCCTCATTTTTATACTTTTTTTTTTAAAGAAACAAGTATATAGGTAACCACAATGTTAAGACTACCCCCAACATTAATCGGACAAATCACATCAATAACCTTCGATTTCAAATCAATTCACATAATATCGTCAATTCACATTACGCTTTAATAACATAACATCAACATAAACGAGAATGCATCAAGGTTTGACCAATACCACAGAGTTTAGTTGCACAAATCAAAATCTCAACTTACTCGCATAGACAAAAACTTAAGTCCAAACATTCAAAAACATCACCAACTCACATCACCAATCATGCAAAAAGATAAGACACATACACAAAACCAAATAATCTCCCCCACACTAAAATCGAGCACTGTCCTCAGTGCTCTAAACATTAATAACACAAAAATGGTCAATAGAGGATGAGACTTCCCTGATAATAGATGGCAGGAACGGGGTTGGAATATGAGCGTGCATGATAAAGTTGGAGTATCACGGCTTCACCACACTGCTTACAATGTCCCAATTCTGAGCAAAACTAGCACAACGACAACAGATAGATCAAAGAGAACAACGAAACAAACAAAAGAGAAAGAAAGAAAAAGAACAGAAAAATCCGTGGGTAAACTCCCACGTAGTACTCAGTTTAATGTCGTGAGCACGACGTAATCCAGTCAAAGACAGATATGATTAATGAGCATGAAGTTCTCAACTTCTTTTGGACCATCCCCTCGATCAAAGTAAGGCTCCACTCGCTGTCCATTCACAGTAAAAGATCTGTTGGTGTTGGGGTCGCGAAGTAAGACTGCTCCGTAAGGAAACACCTTTTACATGATGTAAGGACCACTCCACCCGGAGTTGAGCTTCTCGGGGAAGGGCTTCAAACGAGACTGAAGAAGTAAAATCTTCATTCCCGACTTTAAATCCTTGTTAACTTTATGCCGATCCTGTATCTGTTTCAATTTTCCCTTGTAAAAATATGCATTCTCACCCTGCGATAAAACATTCTCGACCAAGGGATCAACATCATCTATGGAAACATGATTATCAATGAATTTAACAGAGGGAGATATCACACTATCATGTGCAGAGAAAGACACAGATTCACCAAGTACAGTCATTTTCAATGTGCCATTCTTAACATCAATTAGTGTGTTGGTTGTGGCCATGAATGGCCTCCCCAACAACAGTGTGTGTTCCTCCCCATCTTCCCTAGCATCTCCCATATCCAAAACAACGAAATCAACGAGAACAATCAACCCACCCATCTTTACTAATGCATCCTCGACAATACCCTTGGGGTATCTCACGGACCTATCAGCTAATTGTAGACACATCCTAGTGGGTTTTAGTTCACCTAATCCTAATTGTTTGAACATAGAATAAGGCATAAGATTGATCTCGGTCCCCAAATCAAGCATGCCAGAAACTTCTTCCCCGTTACCCAAAGCAATCTTAATAATAAAACTACCTGGATCCCGGAGCTTGGGGGGCAACTGGTGATGTAGGATGGAATTAGCTGCTCCCGAGACCATAAATTTCTCGTGTTCCCCAAACCTTCTCTTCTTTGAGATGAGTTCCTTGAAAAACTTGACGTAAGCCGGCACATTTCTGATCATGTCCAATAGGGGAAAATTAACATTCACCTTGGACAAGAGTTTATAGAACTCATTGAATCGCCGGTCCTGCTTCTCGTTCTTCAACCGATGGGGAAAGGGTATCGGTGGAATGTAAGGGTTTGTAGCCTTATGCAGCCTGACCTCGGCCTCTTTCTTTTTTCAACTTCCCGTGTCTGAAGCGGCTTGTCTGATGACTCACCCACTTCACTCGCAACAATTCGGTCACTCCTTAGAACAGTGATCGCATGAGCTTGATGAGCCTAACTAGGAAGTTTCCCCACTGCTCTTTGCTGCAATAGCTTGTTCAGCGTGTTAGCAATCTGTCCCATTTGCGTCTCTAAACTCTTGTTTGTGGAGTCTTGAGCATCCATCCTTTGTTCGAAAGCATCCATTCTTTGGGTGATCATATCCTCAAAAGCTGGTCTCTGAGGTGGTGGTGGAGGTGTCCATCGACATCATTCTTCTGCCGGGAACCGCTGCCGGGAGAACTGTTCTTGTGGGGGTTATTATCGCTTGTGGATAGTGCCTCTGCTTTGGGCTACCGCTGGTGAGGAGGTCTTTGGTTTGGCGCATTCTGGTTCGAACATATGGGAAAACTATGTTTAGCCCTCGCCCCGAGGATCTATCTTGGATGTTTAATTCACCATACATTGATTATATACCTAGCATGCAGCTATATAATTAATTACAACACGTAGGGGTTTTCTCGTGTTTACCTTTGAATCTGTCGAGGCGGAATGGATCGAGACTCGTGCTTTGACCTTCTGGACTGTATCCCGGTTACCCAATCTCCAACGTCGAGTGAGGACGATCTATGGAGAATGCTTGGAAAAACACCCAATGCTCTCTACTAACTCTCGAAAAATCCTCACAATGTTCTTGTGATTCTCGAAAATAATGCTTGTTAATGAGTGGATTAACTTTGATTCTATCTCTTACCTCATATTTATAATGCACTACCTTAATCCCATAAGGAAATTACCATAATCCCATATGAAAATTACCATAATCCTTTATGGAAATTACCATAATCCCATATGGAAATTACCATAATCCTATATGGAAAGGATCTATGCATATCCCATAAATATAATTATATCCTTGTAGGATAAAGAGAATCAAATCCTTGCCATGTAGAGAAAGTAGGCGCCTATTTTCCTTCCAAGCTACGGGCCTGGATGGGCCAGCCCAGGGATCAAATGCAATGAATAAAGATGGGCCTCAAATAAATTAATTATCTTATGTTCAGCCGAACATAAATTAATTTGTAAACATTTATTCATGCCACTAGAGAATAAATGTTGACTTACCCTTTATTACCAAGTTGAGTCGGGCTTGCACTTAGACATTCTGAATCCCGTATTTAAGATATCGAACGTCCATTAATTATTTAGAGCATTCTCGATTGCTTAAAATAATTAATATCTTTAATTCCTTAAGTAGTACCACTCAACCTTATTATTGTACTTGAGTTAACTCAACCGCGGGGTTTAGTACAATAAACCTTTGAGCTCCTTAAGGGGCGCCATCATCCTAAACGGATACGGTGACTCGACATGATAACTAGCATGACATACAAGCACCGCCACCACCCAAGATGCGGAGAATATTGATTAGAACATATAACCCTCACCCATAACAAGTCAAAGTGATGGTCAGCAACTCATACTATCTAATACCTTATCGAGGTTTAGATCATCGTAAGTCACCGAGATCTTGGTTCTTCACGACGGTCTGATTGAAGAACTCATCTCACTGTGATACGTCAGAGACGTACCAGCATAGACAAGCAACCAAGTCAAGTCACTTCTTATCTATACCGCAGCCTATACCGACAACTCGTCCTCAAGTTATCTCAGCTGTGAAACTTTTTATATCTCATTAAGCTTGACCAATCATACAGACTTCTGTGATCTTCTACACACTGTATGATCTAACTTATATATGAGATAAGGGGACACAAATATATGCAATCAAGTATTCATTTCAGATAGGAGATTGTAATAGTGGTAACAGGAAACATTGTATACAAGCTTAACCAAAACTGCTTTCAGTATACAAATCCAACAATCTCCCACTTATACTAAAGCAAACTTTTAGTATACAATGTGTCTCTCTACTAGCTATTACAAACAAAACCATCACTTTGCTTCTCCCACTTATACAAAAGTTTCCTTTCTAAGTGGGTGCCATCTAGCAATTCAAGTCCTCTAACGCCCCGACGTAGACTTATTGCGCAGCTTTAGCGGTGCCATCTAGCGCAATTCAAGTCCTCTAATGTGCCCAACGTAGACTTATAGGCGGCGAGCCGTGAATGGATCCGCTAGGTTATCCGTCGATAAATCTTTGCAATCAAGACGTCACCTCATCTAACGATTTCTCGTATGACATGGTACTTTCTCTCTATGTGTTTGGTCGCTTGTGGGTCCGTGGTTCCTTCGAGTTTGCATCGCACCGAGTTATCACAAGAAACTATGATACTCTTGGGCAAACCAGTACCACACCTAGATCCATGAGGTAGTTCTTGAACCATCTGACCTCCTTAGAAGCCTCCGGCGGCTACATCTTCGCTTCCATGGTAGAGTCCGCAATGCATCACTGCTTTGCACTCCGCCAGGATACGGCTCCACCTCCCAAGGTAAACACATAGCCTGAGGTAGACTTTTTCTCATCACGGTCAGCTTGGAAATCCGAGTCTGTATAACCCAAAGGCATTAGACTATCTGCATGGTAAACCAGCCTATAATCTCGAGTCATTTTCAGGTACTTGAGTATATGCTTTACTGCAGTCCAATGAGCTTGTCCAGGGTTAGACTGATATCTAGCTACTATGCCTACCGCATAGCAGATATCGGGCCTCGTACATAGCATTGCGTACATGAGACTTCCTACGGCGGAAGCGTAAGGAACTTGTCTCATTTCCTCTATCTCCTTCGCAGTCATAGGAGACTGCTGTCTAGATAAAGGAACGCCATGTCTGAAAGGTAGCAATCCTTTCTTGGCGGTCTGCATACTAAAACGAGTAATCACAAGATCAATGTAAGGCGCCCGAGATAAGCTCAACATTTTCTTCTTGCGATCTCGGTAAACCTTGATCCCAAATGTCTGTTGTATCTCCTTAGTCTTTCATTTGAAACCGATCGGATAGCCAACTCTTTACGCCGATAACGACTTCACGTTGTTGCCAACTAGAAGAATGTCATCTACATAAAGTGCAAGAAATACCACATCACCGTTGACATCTAACCGATACACACAACTCTCGCTAGCAACTGGGTAAATCCATAGGACTTTACCACCTCGCCAAAGCGTAAGTTCCATGATCGGGAGGCTCGCTTAAGTCCATAAATGGATTTCTTAAGCTTCCATACTAGATGCTCTTCACCCTTTACCACATAACCTTCGGTTGTCGACATAGATGTCTCTACCTTCCTCAAGGTAACCGCTTAGAAAAGCGGTTTTAACATCCATTTGCCAAACTTCTAGGTTCAAGTGGGTCGCTATGGCGGTAAGAATTCGATGGACTTGAGCATTGCTACATGCGAAAAGGTCTCATCAAAATCGATGCCCTCAACTGAGTGTACCCTTTCGCCACAAGCCCGGCTTTAAAAACCTCTCCATCTAATCTCTTCCTTTTGTATATCCACTTACGCCTATGGCTTCCTTGCCATCCGGTAGAGGTGTCTTTTCATATACATCCATAGCCGTTATGGACTCCATTTCTAAGTCCATAGCGGTGTGCCATGATCTTGCATCAACGCTTTGTATCGCCTCCTTGTATGTCCATGGGTCGATTATTGCTGCTCGCTTCACGGGACAAAATCCCAAGATTCTCCCACGAACATAAATCGCTCGGGTTGACGAACAACCCTCCCACTACGACGAGGTTCTACAGCACAATGGCAACGGTGGGTGCGAAACTTGTGGTTCTCATCTTGCGCAACTTGTCGGGTAGGTACCACTTATGACGGTCGGTATCTCCAAAGGAACTCGACCCACTTCAATTTCTTGAAGTATCGGTGTCGATCCTCCCACTAGACTCGACATCTCGTACCTTTGGCCTAATCGGTGGCGGAATACGATCATCTTCTAATTCTTGAAGAATGATTTCAACTTTGGACTTATGATTCTTCATATAATCCTCTTTTAAGAATCGGGCATTAGTGCTAATAATGACCTTCTGATCCTTAGGACTATAGAATAAACCACCTTTCGTTCCTCTAGGATATCCAATAAACAGCCTTGCGTCGGATCTAGCCTCCAACTTGTCAGTCTTCTTGTTCAAAGACGCAGTCGGATCGCCCCATATCCTTATGTGGCTTAAACTGGGCTTGCGCCCAAACCACA
Organism: Salvia rosmarinus; assembly: GCA_036937905.1. Classification (NCBI taxonomy): domain Eukaryota; kingdom Viridiplantae; phylum Streptophyta; class Magnoliopsida; order Lamiales; family Lamiaceae; genus Salvia; species Salvia rosmarinus. The sequence continues at coordinate 66,381,638 of CM072816.1, read as the reverse complement.
ACTCGAAAGGGGTCTTTTCGACTGACTTGGATGGTACTAGATTTAGCAAGTATGCCGCCGTTCTACCAAGATACCCCGTAACGAAATAAGCAATGTTGCATAACTCATCATTGATCTAACCATTTCCAAAGAGTCCTATTTCTTCGCTCGACACACCATTTTGTGGTGTGCCCTTTGAAGTCTTGTTGGGAGGTAATCCCATACTTCACTAGATAGTCCATGAACTCACATCTTGAGGTATTCGCCACCGCGATCGGACATGATGACTTGATACTCTTACCAAGCTTCGCCTCCACTTCCGCCTTAAACTCTTTGAATTTCTCAAAGCATTCGGACTTGCGGTGAAGCGGTATACGTATCCGCACCTTGAGTAATCGTCAATGAAAGTGACAAAATACTGTACCCTCCACGAGCTTGTGTGGACATCGGTCCACACAGTCGAATGGACTAACTCTAACATTTCTTTGGCTCTATAACCCTTCGCTTTGAAGGTGCAGTCGACATCTTACATTCTATACGGTGATTCGCAGATCGGAATAGAGTAGCGTGAGATTACCCAACGCCCATTCTTAGCCGCCTTTGGATCCTATTTAGATTGATGTGACCTAATCTAAGATGCCGAGAAATGTGGTGTCATCTTCTTGAAAACTTTCTCTTTCTAGGGTTTGAAGAAGATGCAACATCGTTATAGGTATTATGTTTTGCGAAATAGTATAAAGCGAATTATATAAAGTGCCAACACAGATAACCGTCATTTCTTATGATAGAAACACCACTATAAAAATAATGAATATATCCATGAGTAAATAGTTTGAAAGCAGAAACAAGGTTCCACCAAAAATCCGCACATATAAAACGTCTTTTAAAACTAAACTGTTCTCTCAAAATATAAAGTAACATCTCCGACTACAACGGCCTCGACTTTCGCGCGTTGCCCATGGAGATCGTTATCTCGCCATTACTCGACTCCCTTGTCCGTAGGAACCCACGCAGGTGTAACAAACATGATCGATCGCACCGTGTCTACTACCCAAGAATGGGTAGAACAAGTTGCTAAACATGTTTCACACTAAAGCAAACGGCGTACCTTGAGCCTTGAGCATAGGGCACTTAGCCTTCCAATGCCCGCCCTTACGCACTTGAAGCACTTGCCTTCTCCTTTGGCTTCTTCAAGCCTCCTGGCGACCATGTTCTTGCTCCCATTACTCCCACTATTTCCTTGCCTCTACCACCTTTGGTGCCCTTTTCTTTTCCATTTTGCAACGGAAAATTTGGGCCCTTAGATGTGCTAGCAAGAGCATGTGCTCCTTTGCCCATAACTCCTTCCGCAGCCACGAGATCATTAAGCAACTGACTAAGTGTATACTCAGTCTTGCTCATGATCGCATTCACGCCGAAAGTTCTCAAAAGACTTGGGCGGTGTATTGAGGGTGATATCGACCTTGGCCGCCGTCAATACCTCCTCCCAACCGATCAAGACTATCCATGAGATGAGTCATGTGGGAGACATGTTCATAGACCGAACTTCTTTCTTCCATCTTACACGCCAAGAGTTCTCTCATTGTGTGGAAGCGGACTGTCCGATCCGACTGCCCAAACTTACTCTCGAGACTTGACCAAATATCGATCGCGTCTACCATCGATCGATGTCAGCGGTGCAAGCCTTTGGACATAGTAGTCATCATATAGCATTTAGCCATATTGTTTGACTTATTCCAAAGTCCGCTTGACTCTCATTGCTCATTAGTCGATCGTCGATGGGGCATCGGGTTTAGGAGTAGTGAGAACAAACATGTGTTCTTCAACGATAAGAACATATTCCATGTTTCGCTTCCACTCTATAAAATTTAGACGGATAACTAATTTTGTGCGAGCATATTGATAATCGGTGTAAGAGACATATCTGAAACGATAATGTAAACACATAAGCATACGATCGCACATAATTCGTAACAATAATATTGTAACCTTTTGATAAAACAATATTAATAGAAACCTCCAATTGCCCAAGGAATCCCACATGCAAGCCACGCGTGTGGACGTTTACACATGAACCCCTTGACCAGACTAAAATATACCTTTTAGTCGTTTAATTTCAATCCATGTCAACTTATCCTTATGACAAATGAAATTAACGATTGGACCTCACTAGACCACATCACTATCACAAGAAGGGACTTCGTGGGAAGTTGTACTTGAGGTGATGTCTAAGCAATGACCACATTTTTAACAGCAGAAAACAAATTCTTATAATTAGCATACTCACTAGGACCATACCGCTTCCAATGCAAATTCTTTTGTTATCTCATTTTATATCTATCTCTAGAGAACTTATGAAAATCGCACATGCAAGCCACGCGTGTGGACGTTTACACAAGAAAATCCCACTTCTCAATAGATTAAAATGTTTTATTTAGAAATCTCATCTAACAAACTTATGATAAGCAAGGCAAGCAAGCCACGCGTGTGGGCGTTTACTCACGGTCATGTATCACTTTGTTTAGAGATCAAAAGTGGAGGTCTTGACATTTTAATTTAAAAATTAATATGTCGGGTTACTTGCTTAGTCTTTTTGTTCAAAAGGTTTGTCCATGCAGATCACGTAATCCTAGCACGCTTTTCTATAGAACTCAACATGTAAAACATGCTTGCAGAATTCTAAAATATGCTTGAGAACGCGATAAACCTAGCATGCTTACTATGCGCACCCAAATTACGAAAACACTTAAAGGTTTGTCAACGAATTTAAACATACATAGCATGCTACTGCATTATTTAAACATCCACGACATGCAATGAACGATAAAAATAAAATAAAAACGTTCATCGTGGCCCACTCGTGGAATCTGCACTTTCCTGCCTAATCTATTACATAGAATTGCAAAGTACAGATCTTTATAATCTTCAAACAGGCCTCGCGTGCGGGCACGGACGGATTCAAACGGGCCTCGCGTGCACGGGCACGGATCGGACTCGTCAAAATAAGATTCGGGCTGGAAAAACGGATCTGGGCTCGACCCCGTCACGTGGCGCATCCGCGAGCGCCGTGCACGCCTTGCGCTGCGTCGCCCGCCGCGCCGTGCGACCCATTTTTCCCGTCGTCTTGATCTGGCTGCTTTCGTCTTCGTTTCACTTTTACAGATAAGATTTACAGAAAAATAAATCTAATCTAACCACCGATTTTCCGTGGTGAAAAACAAAATCCGACAAAATAAAAACGAGCCGATGAACGCGATTCAACAATTAATATATTGCACACGTAATAATCAAACGTGAATTAATCCAGCGAGCCAAGATACTAATCCCGGGCTCGATACCAATTGATGGGAAAACTATGTTTAGCCTCGCCCGGGATCTATCTTGGATGTTTAATTCACCATACATTGATTATATACCTAGCATGCGACTATATAATTAATTGCAACACGTAGGGTTTTCTCGTGTTTACCTTTGAATCTGCCGAGGCGGAATGGATCGAGACTCGTGCTTTGATCTTCTCGGATCGTATCCGGTTACCCAATCTCCAACGCCGAGTGAGGACGATCTATGGAGAATGCTTCGAAAAACACCCAATGCTCTCTACTAACTCTCGAAAAATCCTCACAATGTTCTTGTGATTCTCGAAAATAATCCTTGTTAATGAGTGGATTAACTCGATTCTATCTCTTACCTCATATTTATAATGCACTACCTTAATCCCATAAGGAAATTACCATAATCCCATATGGAAATTACCATAATCCTTTATGGAAATTACCATAATCCCATATGGAAATTACCATAATCCTATATGGAAAGGATCTATGCATATCCCATAAATATAATTATATCCTTGTAGGATAAAGAGAATCAAATCCTTGCCATGTAGAGAAAGTAGGCGCTATTTTCCTTCCAAGCTACGGGCTGGATGGGCCACCAGGATCAAATCAAGGAATAAAGATGGGCCTCAAATAAATTAATTATCTTATGTTCACCCGAACATAAATTAATTTATAAACATTTATTCATGCCACTAGAGAATAAATGCCGACTTACCCTTTATTACCGAAGTTGAGTCGGGCTTGCACTTAGACATTACGAATCCCGTATTTAAGATATCGAGCGTCCATTAATTATTTAGAGCATTACATTTGCTTAAAATAATTAATATCTTTAATTCCTTAAGTAGTACCACTCAACCTTATTATTGTACTTGAGTTAACTCAACTGCGGGGTTTAGTACAATAAACCTTTGAGCTCCTTAAGGGACGCCATCATCCTAAACGGATACGGTGACTCGATCTGAGATAACTAGCATGACATACAAGCACCGCCACCACCCAAGATGCGGAGAATATTGGGTTAGAACATATAACCCTCACCCATAACAAGTCAAAGTGATGGTCAGCAACTCATAATCATCTAATACCTTATCGAGGTTTAGATCATCGTAAGTCACCGAGATCTTGGTTCTTCACGACGGTCAGATAGAAGAACTCATCTCACTGTGATACGTCAGAGACGTACCAGCATAGATGTGACGACCCAACTTCTCAAGAAGTACAGATCATATGGATCGTCACTGGTATGATAAAGCAGCGGAAATATATATAATTAAACCAATACAATTAACCAATCAACTACGAATAAATGCAAAGATCGAAAGGTATAAGCCGTTTCGATATAAACTCAAGTCACAGAAGGACCTGCCAAAAGGTTAAAGGTTCAAATATAGCCCAATCAGGGCGCAAGTCAAGGAACGAGGTACGACCTCAAGTTCAATACGATATGAAAAGCAGTTATGATCAAAAGATACCAAAATAATATCAGAGTTAGGCAACAAATAACGTGTGGACATGCATATGACGATACATGCCCAAGGTTCTAAAAATCCTTTCTCAATAAGCAACAAAACAACTGTCACTCTGCACCACCTTGCACCCATCATCAATCCCTGCTCAACCTGCACATCAAAAACAAGTATGCAGGGCTAAGTACAAAAGTACTTAGTGGACTCATTGCCGAAAATATTTTTCTTTATAAAAGTTATTGAACTGCCCACAATAGCACATGAGGATTTTAGTTGAAAGACTCATGCCTATCAAACATTTTATCATTTTCCAAAAGTGTCAGGCCTGACTATTTCATTCACGTTGTACCATATCTGATCATTCATTGATTCACTCATTCATTCGCGCACTATGGAGGTGGCCACCTACACATAGTCGCCGTGACCGGTCGAGGTAGCTAACCTTAACACACAGTCATACGTGTACACAATCCGAGTTAGTCCTTGACTAAGTCGAATCCGATCGTTACCCTTTTTTAACGTTGGTGGACCAACTCATTCACATACCACATTGGATATACCAATCAATTCTCATTCCACGTTGGATTAACCAACCTCAGATATGACCACAACAAAACATAAAAAAATTTGGCAGTCAATAACCGTTCATGTGATAATATTTCATAAAGCTTTTGTAAATCATGCTTTAAGATAGACATGCATGTCATTTTTGTTTCAAGAGAGCCCACCTGATTGCAAAGCTTACTCATGAATCAACGGACTCCTTGTCGTTATTCTATCATCACTTCCTCGCTTGACCTTTATCGTAGAAATAATAAATAAGACATCTAAAACGAAGGATAATTCTTACTGAAAAGAGTTCGTGATTCATTCTATTAAAGATTTTATTAGAGAATTTGTATTCTCTATTTATACTAGCGTTATAAATATTACTTAATCGCTAGAATTTCTCATGCATTCCCTAATCACTTAGAGATTTAATAACGCATCCTTTGGGTGATCGACTAAGATCAAATCGATAGCTAAGAAATTATGGAAATTAGGCAAAATTAAGTAATTAATCAATAATTGAAAGCTAACTCAATAGCTTAATTTATGAGTTTAAAATTTAACTCATCTTACGCTTAATCTAATTTATTAGAACTTGAAAATCTAATTTAATAACTTTAGACTTAGTTATTTAAGTCTAATTAATAATCTAATTAAAGATTCACTTCCAGTTTTAACTAATGACATAACTTATTTAATTTGAACCCAATGCCACAAAATAACAGCCCAACATAATTAAATAAATGGATCCATATTATCAAGCCCATAACTTACATTAACTAAACTACTATTAGATTGATCTACTATATTTCCTTAGCCCATACAATTAATTAAGATGTTAGCCCAAGTAATTGAATTAATCTAGCCCAAGGTTTAAAGCTTGACCCATTACACAATTTAAAGCCCAATCCAAATACTAAAATCAAACCCTAGCCTATCTCTTTCTCTCTCCCCATCCGATCTCCATCTCGCACGCCATTTCATGCACACACACATCGGATCACCACCCTTCTCTCTAACTCGCCGCCTCACCGAACCCGGCGTGTTCCACCGCTGGTGGTTGCACCGCAGCCCACGCCTTTCCCTCCATCGCTTCTTCCATCTCGCCCACCCATTCAAACACGTAGCTCACCCTTCTCCCCACTAACCCACGGCTACAGCCGCCACAACCTCCCGAAATCCGCCGCCGTCGCCTTCTTTTTGTTCGAAAGAACAGGGACAACAACAATCGTGGAAATCCAACGAGCACGTCGCCGGTGGTGCGCCGCCCGTGACCTTCTCTCTGCTTTGTTTTTTCTTTCCTCTCGGCCCCTTTGAACGATACACCGACAACTTTCTTCATCCTCATCATTTTCTCGCCGCCGCGATAGCCTTCGCCACCGCGCCATCAACGACACAACTACTCTCCTCCGCGTACACACAGAAGACTCCTACACGACACCTCATGGTGTCTCCTTCAAATTCCGGATCTTGCCGCTACTCTCGAACACGCACAAACTAGAAAAATACATACAAGGTTCTCCTTCTCCGATCCCCAAAATAAAATCCATATCTCTTATGTTTTCGGCTCGTCGCCGCCGCGCCATCGACAACAAGAACGGCGACGTCCTTTCTTCACCGCCGCCTCAATCAACTTTGGCGTCGACCTCCTCCTCCGACGGTGAAGTCATCCCAGCACCACCACCGCTTTCCGCCTTCACCTTCCCGCAACAGGGATGTTGCCGTCGTCCCTGTCGTAGAGCCATTGCTATTTCTCGCTCAAGGATCGAGCATCACTAGATAAAAGAAAGCATCCCATATGTTCTTAAGGTCCTATTTTTGTTTCGATTTCATATGTATCTAATTCAACTGTAATAGTACGTAGCTATCTTAATTCGAAAGTTTGGTATCTACGATGTTGAAGTTCGAGTGTGGAGTTTTGATTTAAAGCTAAACGTCTGAATGACTTTAATTCGGTTTGCTAAGAGCTTATGAAATTGTATATAGGTGTTTCAATTTGTGTTGGGTGTTTTGGAAGCGTTCATAAGTATGAATATCGACAAAATAAACAAGTTAAGTTTATATGCAACCCGGATGAGTGAGTCTTACTTTTGTTGTGGTTTTGCTTCAAATTGGTGCAGATTCGGATCCTTCAAGAGTTGGCTAAGAGCTCGCTCTTCTTCCTCTTCCATGATGTTACGCCGTTTGAAATGAATATTGAACTATAGATCGAAAGGTGTTTTGGTGTAGTCTTTTATAGCCCATGAGTGTGAGAGTAGGGCATGGCGTGTAGGATAAGTGGCGGGAAAGGTTGAAAAGTAGAGATTTATGGGGAAAAGCAAAAGTGATTGTAAAGTATTAATTGGACATAAAGTATTGATTTATATTTCATTTTGATTTTGTTTATTCTCGTTTTTGTTCTCATATATTTTTAGTTCCCGGGATTGAGAATTATATCACTAAATAAGGTCAAAATTTACAACTCAATTTTAAAAGTCACAAATTAATTCTGACTTGACTAATTCACTAATGCATATAATGTAATCCGATAAAATTCAGAATATGGACTTTGAAATCCTCAATTAGTCGAAATAATTGACTGTAATAACAATCAAAGATCTGGGGTATTACACTTAAGGTTTTATTTTCTTAAATAGCCTTCAAATACTTCTTTCATAGTTTATAATAATTCCATAAAGTTTGGAATTGATTCGGTAAGTCAATTCTGAACTATCGCGAAAAAAACGACGCCTGACGATTAAATTATGTCCATTTGAATTTCTATCGAATTCTTGAGATTTCATAATTAATTTGAGTCTTATAAATCATTTCTTATTGATTTAACCCTTGGTTTGAATTTTGGTTCGTTCGGATCAGTTTGAGGTTTTTCCGGTATATATTCCCGGCGTTCGGTTAAGTTCTTCAGGAATTTCATTCAGAATTTGATTCTTATGAATTCTAAATTAATAATAATATATTCCTTCTTGATTTTTGTTGTTCTTATTAATTTCAATGATTAGCAAGGACTGGAATTTGATCCGGCTCGTGAACTGTACTTTTGAGACTGACTGGGCAAGTCTGCCCAAAAATTCTAATTCTTTGGCTTCTCAAATGTTTTCATGAGACGATTCTAGAAATGCAATCATTTTGTTGAGATTCATTCTAGATCTTTCATTTTATGTTTAGGTTATTCAGCAAACCCTAATCCGGTTGGACTAGTCACTAATTTTTTATTTCTAGTTTTCGATCCCCGAATCGATTCTAATTCGTTTCGTTGGCCACCTTAAACATAATTAAGGTCTTAAAATCATATGCAATTGGTTTAATCATCACTAATAAAAGTTTTAAATTTTTCGGGTTATTACATACCATCCCCCTTAAAATAAATTTCGTCCCGAAATTTGCTAACCTTGGAAAAGATCTGGGTATTTCTCTTTCATAGCTGATTCTAATTCCCAGGTTGTTTCTTCTTGTCCATGGTGTCGCCATAGAATTTTTACTAACGGTATCTCCTTGTTTCTTAGTTTTTAGATACGTCAGTCCAAAATTTTTGTAGGCAATTCTACATAACTTATATTGTCATCGAGGAAAATATCTGTCGGCGGTATAACATGGCTGGGGTCATGTATGTACTTTCTGAGTTGTGAAACGTGGAACAAATTGTGCACGTTTCCAAAGCTTGGCGGTAATGCCAGTCTGTAAGCTGCTGGTCCTATCTTTTACAAAATTTCATAGGGTCCTATGAAACGTGGTCGCAGCTTCCCTTTGATTCTGAATCTCACGATTCCTTTTGATGGGGAGATCTTCAAGAAAACTTTGTTTTCCACTTCAAAATATTGTTCTATGCGACGTTTGTCGGCGTACGATTTCTATCGGTCTTAGGCCTCCTTGATCTATTGGCGGATTTGTCTTACAATCTCGATCATCTCTCCCACAGAGTCAGGCCCTAATACTCTTCTTTTCCCACTTCATCCCAGTAAAGTGGTGATCAACATTTCTTTCCACAAAGCGCTTCGTACGGGGTCATTCCAATAGTTGCTTGGTAGCTGTTGTTGTAGGCGAATTCCATAAGTGGTAATACTTGTTCCCAACTTTCTCCTCTATCGAGGACAACAGTCCTCAACATGTCTTCAAGCATTTGAATGGTCATATCGGATTGTCCGTCTGCTTGTGGGTGAAACACGTCGAAATGTAGTCGAGTCCCCAATTCCTTTTGAAGCTCGCCCGCACTTGGATGTAAATTCAATCTCTATCAAACGTGATAGTCTTGAACTCCATATAAACGTATGACTTCTCGAACGTACAACTGTGCTCATCTGTCTGATCCATGTGTTATCGAAATTGGTAGAAAATGCGCGCTCTTGGTCAAAGGATCGATGATGACTCAAATAGCGGTATTTCCTCTTTGTGATTTGGATAGCTCGGTAACAAAATCCATGGCTATATCGTCCCATTTCCTTATTTTGGGTAGCTCGGTAACAAACTATAAACCTTATTTTCCTTGTAAAAAGGTTAGAATTCATTTTATTGCTAATCTTATCTTGAGTTCCAAGTACTTCATTTCTCAACTATTGGTACGCGTATACCAAATTTTTCTAGGTATTGTGATCTCATAGGTCTCACTATCTTTAAGAGTCCGTTAATGTTTCTCCGATGACGTCCTACTAAACCCGTGAAATTTCCATTTCCATAAGGGTAATTTAAAATTCTAAATTTGGACTACTTCACCTTCGTGGTATATGTTTCCAACTTCTTATGACGATACTATAAGACTAAGAAACATCATTTGCTTAGCCAAAATTTCGCAGTGATTGAATCTGGTGTTAAATTGCTTAGTCTAAAAAAAATATTAACGTTTTCGAGACGTCTCTCAGCTATCCTTCATACTCATTGTCATACTTGGAATAGAAAATGATATAATCAATAAGTATTAACCCACGGTTGTCTTAATATGGTGAAAATTCGATTTACCAATTATGTACAGACTGTTGGAGTCTTACTAAGCTCCATTGGGTTTCCATGTTGTTTTAGTGTTGAGTATCTCATCTACTCTAGTGTTTATTGATGGCACCACGATCATAGATAGACTCCGAGAACACAAACAATTTCTTCTTATCTATTTGAGCTTCTTAAAATTTTTACTTAACTAAGGATACATGTCCTTAAAATTTTCTCACTTAATTCCACGTAGTCTATGCATATCTCCAATGTGATATACTTCCGCTTGAGTAGAGGCAAGTGCCTTGGTCACTAGAGCTGCTTCGGATTCTAGGTCTCATTTAACCCTACTAGCTCATATGATGGTCGGTTAAGTATATCATCGAAAATTACATTCAAGAATAATTTGAAATTACTGTACTTTCTTCTCACTCATGGCTACTAATATTGGTAGCTTCTTCACACATCTCCTGTCGTGGACTCTCTTTTCCATTCTCTTCGTGGTCAGATATAAATCTTTTTGCGATAAAGATTGTTATATAAATAGACACTCATTAGTCCATCCTTAAGGTGGTGTCATAATCTTTTCTCCAAAAAGGATCCACAAAACTTATCGTCTTCTTTGGTCACTTCTATGTTATCAAAACTTAGAAGTTTGTGAAGTTTTTAAATTTATGCTAAATTTTTAAGGAACCACTTGTTTCTATAGGGATTACTCTATCTTGCAACATACTACTTCTTTATGTTGCAGAGTAAAATATTTCCTCTAGATTTAGAAAGAAATCTTTAAACATCTTTTCCTTACACTGGGTTCTCAATGTTGGTGTAACCTCTAGTTATGATGTTGATTGGATTTTCCTCTAAGGATATCCCTAATCCTATATCGCATATGCTCTTTTATTTCCTCGATATTTTATCCAGCAAGATGACTCATCTAGTCATCCTTGTAGCATCAACCAATGTCTCTTTAAAACATGTTGTAGTGTTGACTATAGTACTTTTGGCTGTTTCAGTTACGTAATGTCACCTGCTTAGGTTGTTATTACCATAGCATTGACTCAGCGCTTCAGCATAAGTCCAAGTCAAAAGACTTAATTAGGGGTATGTCAATCTCTAGCCTCAGTCTTGATGGAGATTCGTCGTCATCCCAAATCTCTATTTCCATTCTTGTTGGACGTATATAACGACTGACTAATCAACCTATTATGTCAGAGATGACAACTTCAATTCTTTCTCTATTTTTAAGTCTAGGTAGCACAACCTTTTGTCTACTTTTCCTTCAAATTCTTTTGCGGGAGAACTTATCTAGCATTGCTCATCTAGAAGCTTCATGTCAATCAACTTACCAAAAGCCGACCTCGACCGCTATGTAAATTAACATAAGACATGTTCTCAATGTTTGTGCAACTCATAAAACTAAGATTTATTTGAAAGAATGAAATGTCTTAAAGCTTCTTGTGGATCACTCAACCTTATCAAGGATAAATGAGTGTTGCTCCTGAAATTCCTCTAATACTTGCAGTCATCTCACAATTGGACAACTTGTAACGCCTTAAAGTATCATTAACTTCTTGTATTTATTCTTTAACTAAATATAGGGTTCGTACAAATACGTTCTTCTCTGAGTCATCATCAAAGTCCAAATCAATATCGTCATTAAAAGACCTACTAGCATTAAGAAATGGTATAGCTTGTACTAGATCAAGGCATTTACAAACTCTCATTTATGTCATAGGCACTGGTGCCTTAACATTGTTTCTCGACTTTGGAGATACCTACTCCACACTTTATCAAATCACTAAGTTCGTCAAGATAATCATAACCTGAGCATCTATGATCTATTAACAATGTTAACGCCGGTGGTCTAGCTTTGAAATCGTTTTCCGCTTAGTGTTTCGATTTTGGAAGCAAGATATCTACTAATTAGAATCTCACAGTCTTTTCCATACCGTGGAAATGAGCATCAAGTCCCTTATTTTCCTGTACACGTCTCACATACTTATAGGATCTTAAGAATGATTCAACCATCTTACATGTAGCTCACTAGGAATCTCAATCTTAATAGAACGATGAACCTCATATCACTCTATTCATTTATACTCCCAATAGAGTTGTTCTAAAAGCATTCCTCGCCCTTTTAATTTATTTATTTATTTTTATTTTTTTACTATAATACACATTTATAAGAGTATATCTCATACTCAACTTTGTTGGTTTAACTGGCGTATGGAAACTTGTCTCAATGAGAACTATGTTGTATCTTACTTGATACATCTCTTTAACTATCGGTAATTATCTCATCACTGATAACTTGGGCAGCTATCTGAGTAGACCCAATAAAACTTAATTTTTTTATTTTATTTATTTTTAGGATGAAGGAAAACCTACTTGACAGCTTGCAGTCGCAAATGTTTGAATCCTAAACGATCGACTAAACAAAGTTGCAACAGACGGACCATAAGGTCGAAATGATTTGACCAGAGGGTAGAAATAAACTGACTAAAGAGTTGACTAATTAACTCATTGTCGAACCTCAACTGGCCTTTGAACAAGATAGAGACATAGGGGTGTAACAACCCAAAAGATGACTACTGAGATCTTCTTGATCATATGGGGTGATCAAGCCCATCACAATCACATCTCAATCACATGGATAAACAGTTTTGAATATTAAACTCCTTGGCCGTCTGTGGGGATATGGGTAAACTTTACTGAACTTGAGACTATATTCTAGCCTTTTTACATTCTGGCTCTGTTCTTCTCGTCATTTTAGAGTCCTTTAGACTACTAGATAAGTTATTAAGATTAAAAAATTTTATAGCATAATTAATGCATTGCAAACTAACTATGAGAAACTATACATTGGCCTCAACTTGTCATATGATAAAGGTAGAAACTTTAATAACTACTTACTAGTTATTATGATAGTATCTGCTTAACCATAGAGTTCCATTGATATCTCAACTGAAACATGGATCATAGAGTTCAAAACTCAATTGAAATTTTTTTTAGTATAAGCTACAATAGAACTTAACGGAACTTAAAAGCTATCAAGCTATAGGAGTTCTTGGCATGTCGTTTGTCTTCATGTCTCGCTTAGACATAATTGTCAAATAAATTCTTAACTTTTACCATCTTGATTTCTATTAACCATAATCACTTACACATTGATAATTGAGGGTTGAAATATAACTTAACTCGATATGTAACTAAGATAATCATTTGCACTGCAGTCGTCAATACGAATCACGATGCAAGTACGTCGTTATTGAATAAAACAGTATTCAGATCAGTGTTCCGACGTGTGAACAAACCGAACGAAGGACTATGCCCATGTCACTGATTTATGTGTGACATTCATCCTTAAGCTGCATTGCATCTCTTTTCTTGATTCTTTCTTGCTTCCTTGAGTGACTTCTTGATTGACCTTTCCCTCATTAACTACAGTGAAATGATCTTCACTCTCAACTTGTGGTAAATGGATAACTAAGATTATTCATTCTTCACTTTAAACTGTAGTGAAGAGGGAACTAAACTCCTGTCTATGTCCACTTTAAGTTAGTGTGATAGAAAGAGACATGCATCTTAAAGCATTCTATGTTCTTTGAGGGAAACTTAACTCGTTCGAGGCACACAATCATCATAACTTAGTAAACTTTCTTGTAAACTTGAAATTTCAAAACTCAGATACTCGAAAAAGTTTTCAACTCAAATCTTGAAAGAAAACTAATTTGCCAAAATATAAATTTTAGCATAATACTGAAGAATTATGCATTTGCATGATCTTTTCTGAAATCTTTGGCACGTGTCAAAACTTTAACTTTTGTTATAGAAATAGCTTTATATTTGCATAACTCTTTCAACTCAAGGAGCACACGCCATTTTTTTGGAGGGTGTTTTCATCATAAGAAATATCACAATATTAAAACAAAAGGCTCTCGGGGAGCTATCATTATATCACATCAATTGCTTCTACGAGGACTTTCATCAGCGTTTTGAAGATTTATAAAAGAGCAGGTACAGAGTATGATGCCCAAAAACAATTATCAGCATCACTCCGTATACCTAGTCACAGTGAGTACAAAGATCTAAACGCTACCGTGGACGTCAAAATAGGGTTTCATGTCGGAACGACTCATCGTTTCCGCATGCATCAAAAGATATACAAAGTATATAAACAAAAAGACTATCTAGTCCTAAGAACTAGATCCATGATCGTCCGGGGTGTAGATAAGGCTCCATGTGTCGGAGTCAGGATTGGAAGTATGGGAACTATCCACTCTCTCCATCTCATCATCAGCTGATAGGTTCTCCTCGGGGTCTTCCTCAGGATCTGGTAGGTACGGTATGAGCGTACGACCTCCTCGGCTGTGGCCCTAGAGGATAGAGGGCGCCTAGTTGTGGAGACAGTTCAAGCCATATCCCTAAATTCTTATGGCATTACTTTCATGGTTTAGTCTCCGGGAAGAGACGGTATGGTTTCTCAGAGTAAAGCAATGATCGATGTCTATCCTTCGGGTAAAGGCTAAGTGGTCACCTTATCTTATTGGGTCCTGGATTCCTTATTTCTACTTGTGTTATAGTATCACATCATATCCGTTCTCATTATGTACTTACATTTCATTATTTCTTTTTTATACTTCCTTAACGTTATACTTTGATTCTTTTCATTATTGCCACGATAGAGACAACATGCATGGTGTTCAGAATTCCTTCGCGTAGAGAGGTTGGGACTCATAGCGATCGAACCTCCGCCAAAAATCGCTTCATCGTCGTAGACTCATCACGCTCATTGTCGAATCCGTTCGGATTGTGATTCTTAAGATTTCTATGTTCCCGTTCTTCCTTAGTATTTCGTTCAATTGGGGATACCTTATGTTCTCATACTAAGTTCGGCGCAAAATGGATCATGCGTCTTAAGAGTCTATGTCCTCATGGGGAAACATACTCATTTACATCCTGCTTCTAACATGCTTCGCATATAGCAGTAAACATAGATCATAACATGTATTGCGACAAACAAGTATTCATACATTACTCCCTTTTTCCAAAATGTGTTTCAACTTCCCAACAAGACAATATTGAAATTCCAATTCACATTTCATATACTTCCATCATTTCAACACAACTTTTAGTTGAGATAGTTACCTTCTTCCTCGTTGAGCAGGACGACGATGGAGTGCAGTGCATTGGCAGTCAAACACAAACAATTTCTAGACTCAACTTTCAACTTAGGATTCAAGGAAAGGGTTTCTAGGGTTCAGAGCCTTTGTTCGCTCTGATACCACTTTGTGACGACCCGACTTCTCAAGAAGTACAGATCATATGGATCGTCACTGGTATGATAAAGCAGCGGAAATATATATAATTAAACCAATACAATTAACCAATCAACTACGAATAAATGCAAAGATCGAAAGGTATAAGCCGTTTCGATATAAACTCAAGTCACAGAAGGACCTGCCAAAAGGTTAAAGGTTCAAATATAGCCCAATCAGGGCGCAAGTCAAGGAACGAGGTACGACCTCAAGTTCAATACGATATGAAAAGCAGTTATGATCAAAAGATACCAAAATAATATCAGAGTTAGGCAGCAAATAACGTGTGGACATGCATATGACGATACATGCCCAAGGTTCTAAAAATCCTTTCTTAATAAGCAACAAAACAACTGTGACTCTGCACCACCTTGCACCCATCATCAATCCCTGCTCAACCTGCACATCAAAACGAGTATGCAAGGCTAAGTACAAAAGTACTTAGTGGACTCATTGCCGAAAATATTTTTCTTTATAAAAGTTATTGAACTGCCCACAATAGCACATGAGGATTTTAGTTGAAAGACTCATGCCTATCAAACATTTTATCATTTTCCAAAAGTGTCAGGCCTGACTATTTTATTCACGTTGTACCATATCTGATCATTCATTCATTCACTCATTCATTCGCGCACTATGGAGGTGGCCACCTACACATAGTCGCCTTGACCGATCGAGGTAGCTAACCTTAACACACAACACACGTGTACACAATCCGAGTTAGTCCTCGACTAAGTCGAATCCGATCGTTACCCTTTTTAACGCTATGGACCAACTCATTCACATACCACATCGATATACCAATCAATTCTCATTCCACGTTGATTAACCAACCTCGATATGACCACAACAAAACATAAAAACATTTGGCGATCAATAACCGCTCATGTGATAATATTTCATAAAGCTTTTGTAAATCATGCTTTAAGATGACATGCATGTCATTTTTGTTTCAAGAGAGCCCACCGATTGCAAAGCTTACTCATGAATCAACGGACTCCTTGTCGTTATTCTATCATCACTTCCTCGCTTGACCTTTATCGTAGAAATAATAAATAAGACATCTAAAACGAATGATAATTCTTACCGAAAAGAGTTCGTGATTCATTCTATTAAAGATTTTATTAGAGAATTTGTATTCTCTGCTTATACTAGCGTTATAAATATTACTTAATCGCTAGAATTTCTCATGCATTCCCTAATCACTTAGAGATTTAATAACGCATCCTTTGGGTGATCGACTAAGATCAAATCGATAGCTAAGAAATTATGGAAATTAGGCAAAATTAAGTAATTAATCAATAATTGAAAGCTAACTCAATAGCTTAATTTATGAGTTTAAAATTTAACTCATCTTACGCTTAATCTAATTTATTAGAACTTGAAAATCTAATTTAATAACTTTAGACTTAGTTATTTAAGTCTAATTAATAATCTAATTAAAGATTCACTTCCAGTTTTAACTAATGACATAACTTATTTAATTTGAACCCAATGCCACAAAATAACAAATTCAACATAATTAAATAAATGGATCCATATTATCAAGCCCATAACTTACATTAACTAAACTACTATTAGATTGATCTACTATATTTCCTTAGCCCATACAATTAATTAAGATGTTAGCCCAAGTAATTGAATTAATCTAGCCCAAGGTTTAAAGCTTGACCCATTACACAATTTAAAGCCCAATCCAAATACTAAAATCAAACCCTAGCCTATCTCTTTCTCTCCCCATCCGATCTCCATCTCTCGCCATTTCACGCACACACATCGGATCACCACCCTTCTCTCTAACTGCCGCCGCCTCCGAAATCCGGCGTGTTCCACCGCCTGGTTGCACCGCAGCCACGCCTTCCTCCATCGCTTCTTCCATCTCGCCCACCCATTCAAACACGTAGCTCACCCTTCTCCCCACTAACCCACGGCTACCGCCGCCACAACCTCCCGGAATCCACCGCCGCGCCTTTTTTTGTTCGAAAGAACAGGACACAGCGACAATCGTGGAAATCAACGAGCACGCCGCCGGTGGTGCGCCGCTTGCTTGACCTTCTGCTTTTTTTTTTCTTTCCTCTCGGCCCCTTTGAACGATACACCGACAACCTTCTTCGCCCTCATCATTTTCGCCCGCCATGCGATAGCCTTCGCCACCGCGCCATCAACGGCACAACTACTCTCCTCCGCAGCGTACACAGAAGACTCCTACACGACACCTCATTGTGTCTCCTTCAAATTCCAGATCTTGCCGCTACTCGAACACGCACAAACTAGAAAAATACATACAAGGTTCTCCTTCTCTCGATCCCCAAAATAAAATCCATATCTCTTATGTTTTCGCTCGCCGTCGCCGCGCCATCGACAACAAAGAACGACGACGCCCTTTCTTCACTGCCGCCTCAATCAACTTTGGCGTCGACCTCCTCCTCCGACGGTGAAGTCATCCCGCACCACCACCGCTTCCGCCTTCACCTTCCCGCACAGCAGATGTTGTTTGCCGTCCCCGTCGTAGAGCCATTGCTATTTCTCGCTCAAGGATCGAGCATCACTAGATAAAAGAAAGCATCCCATATGTTCTTAAGGTCCTATTTTTGTTTCGATTTCATATGTATCTAATTCAACCGTAATAGTACGTAGCTATCTTAATTCGAAAGTTTGGTATCTACGATGTCAAGTTCGAGTGTGGAGTTTTGATTTAAAGCTAAACGTCGAATGACTTTAATTCGGTTTGCTAAGAGCTTATGAAATTGTATATAGGTGTTTCAATTTGTGTTGGGTGTTTTGGAAACGCTCATAAGTATGAATATCGACAAAATAAACAAGTTAAGTTTATATGCAACCCGGATGAGTGAGTCTTACTTTTGTTGTGGTTTTGCTTCAAATTGGTGCAGATTCGGATCCTTCAAGAGTTGGCTAAGAGCTCGCTCTTCTTTCCTCTTCCATGATGTTACGCCAGTTTGAAATGAATATCGAACTATAGATTGAAAGGTGTTTTGGTGTAGTCTTTTATAGCCCATGAGTGTGAGAGTAGGGCATGGCGTGTAGGATAAGTGGCGGAAAGGTTGAAAAGTAGAGATTTATGGGGAAAAGCAAAAGTGATTGTAAAGTATTAATTGGACATAAAGTATCGATTTATATTTCATTTTGATTTTTGTTTATTCTCGTTTTGTTCTCATATATTTTTAGTTCCTGGATTGAGAATTATATCACTAAATAAGGTCAAAATTTACAACTCAATTTTAAAAGTCACAAATTAATTCTGACTTGACTAATTCACTAATGCATATAATGTAATCCGATAAAATTCAGAATATGGACTTTGAAATCCTCAATTAGTCGAAATAATTGACTGTAATAACAATCAAAGATCTGGGGTATTACACTTAAGGTTTTATTTTCTTAAATAGCCTTCAAATACTTCTTTCATAGTTTATAATAATTCCATAAAGTTTGGAATTGATTCGGTAAGTCAATTACAACTATCGCGAAAAAAAAGCGCCCGACGATTAAATTATGTCCATTTGAATTTCTATCGAATTCTTGAGATTTCATAATTAATTTGAGTCTTATAAATCATTTCTTATTGATTTAAACCCTTGGTTTGAATTTTGGTCTGCTCGGATCGCTTTGAGGTTTTTCCAGATATATTCCTGCTCGGTTAAGTTCTTCAGGAATTTCATTCAGAATTTGATTCTTATGAATTCTAAATTAATAATAATATATTCCTTCATGATTTTTATTGTTCTTATTAATTTCAATGATTAGCAAGGACTGGAATTTGATCCGGCTCGTGAACTGTACTTTTGAGACTGACTGGGCAAGTCTGCCCGAAA
Source organism: Salvia rosmarinus (assembly GCA_036937905.1). NCBI lineage: Eukaryota > Viridiplantae > Streptophyta > Magnoliopsida > Lamiales > Lamiaceae > Salvia > Salvia rosmarinus. Next base: position 66,362,232 of record CM072816.1, on the reverse strand, counting down.
ATTCTAATTCTTTGGCTTCTCAAATGTTTTCATGAGACGATTCTAGAAATGCAATCATTTTGTTGAGATTCATTCTAGATCTTTCATTCTATGTTTAGGTTATTCAAAGAAACCCTAATCCTACCGGACTAGTCACTAATTTTTTTATTTCTAGTTTTCGTCCTGAATCGATTCTAATTCGTTTCGTTGGTCACCTTAAACATAATTAAGGTCTTAAAATCATAAGCAATTTGTTTAATCATCACTAATAAAAGTTTTAAATTTTTCGGGTTATTACAATAGACAAGCAACCAAGTCAAGTCACTTTATCTATATCTATACCATGACTATACCGACAACTCGTCCTCAAGTTGTCTTAGTCATGTGAAACTTTTATATCTCATTAAGCTTGACCAATCATACGGACTTACGTGATCTTCTACACACCGTATGATCTAACTTATATATGAGATAAGGGGACACAGATATATGCAATCAAGTATTCATTTCAGATAGGAGATTGTAATAGTGGTAACAGGAAACATTGTATACAAGCTTAACCAAAACTGCTTTCAGTATACAAATCCAACACGAACTCTGCCTTTGATTTTGATTCCTCCATCCCCCGTTAAATTGTGGCTGATTAGGCTTGAAATACTGTCTAGGTTGAAATCCTTGCATAGCATATGCTTCTGCTTCACCTTCGGAGTTATGCTTTCCCATCCTGGGGCACGTATCAACATTGTGCCCACGTTCATTGCAGATTCCACAAGGTTCCATGAATTCCTTGTGTTGTGCTGGAGGACCAGGCTTCTTCAACTTGAGTTCTTGCACCTCCCTCATAAGCTCAACAACTTGCTTATTTATGTCGAAGGAAGGGGTGACGACATGTGCTTTGGCTCTTCTACCTCATCGGATTTACTGTGAATTAGCGACCATAGCCTCAAAATTTCAAAGAATATCTCGCTGCTCGAGAACCAATATCACCACCTGCTGCATTGTCCAACATGTACTGAAAACTCTGAGTTAAACCGTCATAGAAGAACTGGTAGAGAATTTCATCGGGCAAGGCATGGTGAGGGCACTTCTGCAATAAATCCTTAAACCGTTCCCAAGCATCATGGAATGGCTCGTCGGAAGTCTGATTAAAGGTCATCATCTGTGACCTCAACTCCTGACTCTTCTTATTGGGGTAGTATTTCGTCATGAATTTATCTACCACGGCATTCCAATTCTGCAGGGAGTTAGCGGGAAGTGCTAAAAACCATGACTTAGCCCTTTCCTTAAGGGTGTACGGGAAACAGCGCATCTTCAGTTGATCTTCATTTAGTCCTCCCAACGGGAAGGACTGCAATACCGAGCAAAATTCCCATATGAATCCCAAGGCATCCTCACTAGCAAGCCCATGAAAACTAGGCATGAGTGAGAAATGGTTCGGCTTCAGCTCATAGTCACGTTCGGCCGGTCCAAGAACTATTGGGAAGGTAGCTACTCCAATCATCGATCTGTAGAAATCACGCAATGCACGTGCATTTTCACCCATCTCTCTCAACGGGGAGGTATTCTCAACAGATGGAAGATCACCTGTTACCAACACAGACTGATCACCACTCACAGAAGTGGCACCAAACTCCTCCAGTGCCGAAAGAAGCGATCTTTTAGATCTTCGAGTGCGGTCATACGGGGTAGCAAGCGGTCTATTTAGACTGCGGCGACCTAGCATACACAACACTCAAACAAGAAAAGATCACACGCAACAGGAAAATAACAAAATAAAAACGAAAAGAAACACATAAAATAATCAACAAAAATAATACGCCTAAAGTTTTCCCCGGCAACGGCGCCAAAATTTGTTTCAATCAAAACTGTTCTCTTAATTGACTCATAATCGAATGAGGTGTTATAATAGGGTAAGTTAACCCTAGTCGTCTCTCAAGGAAAACTTAATAGGACTTATTGTTCGTGTCAAACACACAAAGCGGTAAATCCTAACACTCTAATACCAACATGAGATTTTGAACAAACGGGAATAGAAAAGCTGAAAGGAAATATAAATTAAAGCAAGCAATCTAACTAAGGGTTGTTAATCCCTAGTGGAGAACCTAAGTAATCGCGAATGCAGGAAGCTAAAGCGAAGAACAAACTAACTAGATAATCAAACATAAAACAATAAAATTCGACGGAGAACAAATCAACATACTACTAATATCCAATATCAATTGCATAAAATATAAATGTACCAAATGCCGGGAGAAATAGAATCAATCAAGAAACCAACAATCCAAAATCATCTATGTAATTCAATCCAACAATAATCTTAAAGCAAAACATTGAAATTGATCGATTGAAATTCAACAAGAATCATAAACAAGAAATCACAAAGAAATAAACTGTAATTTAGAGAAATGAAAATCCAATAACATAAATCAGTAAATCAATGTATTAATCAAAGAGATGAAAGTAGAAATTAATACTATTGTTCTAGCTGTGCTGTCGATGAAAGCTCCCAGAATTTGAAACAACACGGCTGCGTAAGAAAATAAGAACTCTCCCCGAAAAATGACCTAGCGATATTTAAATATATTAAGGAAGTGAGCATCGGATCACGCTGAGCGCAGGTTGAACGGGCATTTTGGCTGGAAGGTGAGCGCTGGTTCATGGAGTGAGCGCCGGCTTGGAAAACCTTCTGTATTGAGAGTGAACGCCGGCTCAGGGTGAGCGCCGGTTGGTGAAGTGTTCTATCTCAGAAATGAACGCTGGCCCAAGGCGGCGAGCGCGCATGGGTGGGCTAGCGCACGAGGAAATAGGGTGAGCAGGTGCTCGGAGGGAGCGCCGGTTCATGTGGGAGCTAGGGCGAGGCAACAAGTATGTTGCTTGTTGGAAGAAGCGGAGCTGGGGAGGCCAGCGCCAGATGTCTTTGGATGCGCTTGTGGCGTGGCGAGCGAGAGTGCATCGGCGCCGGAGGCGCTGGATGGCCGGCCGGATGACATAGTGCGCGCGTGGAGCGCTGGGCCTTGGGAATCGCCCAGCGCTGGATGGAGGCGAGCGATAGGAGAAAAGCACGACGGAACGGGCGCTGGGTTCCCAGCGTCGGATGGAGAGGCACGATGGAAGGGCGCTCACGTTGAGTGCCGGCTGGGCGGGCGCTGGCTGAGAACGTGCGCTTGGGCCGAGCGATGCGGGCGTGCGGCACGGCGCTGAGCGCGAGGATGGGCGAGCGCCAGTGAAGGAAACACGCGTTGGGCGGCAGCACGCGCGGGTGGGTGCCCGAGCTGGGTGAGCGCTGCGGTGGCACCGCCGCGACGACAGGCACCGCCGTCGACGGGTTCTTGTGCGCGATTTTGATGATTCACTCTGTTCTCCCTCGTCTGAACCCCGAATTGCGATCCGTTTACGCCTACGGACTCCTATCGAAATGCTCTTCAATATACTTAACTCTTAGCATATCCATTTCATTCTATTTAATGCCTTTTTCCTACAAAACGTCGAAACAAACCAAGTGAGTCCGAATCAATAATTACTAATCAAATCAACGGCATAAATAGGACAAATCACTAAAAACAACATGCAAAACAACACCAAGAATAAGCACAAAATGAAACCAAATAATTATATTTGTAAAAATAAAGAACAAAGATGAAGAACGAGACGACACGACGGAAGCCCGCCACACGATGCAACTGGGGCACGCACAGACGGTAGGACGGTGTGCGGACGGGACATGCCAATGCTAGTAGTAGCATCCCACGACACTCCAGCGCGCGGGTTCCCATTGTGCACAGTGCGCGGGCAGACCTGGGCCACGGAGTGCGCACGAATATACAGGCAGGCAGTGGGTGGCACGCGCAAGCGTGCGGATATCTCGGTAGACGGGTGGCAAGCTGGGCATGACGAGGCGCTTCATCAGTGCCACGCATGCGGGCTCTCGTCGTGCGATGTGCACGGGCATGCCCAATGTGTGGGTCATGAGATGCACGCAGTTGCATCAGCACTCGATAGGTCACAGCAATGGGGCATGGGCGAAGGTGTATGGGTGACAGCGTGTGGCACGCGATGGGCGCACGACCAGCGCGCAAGCCCGCACGAGCACGCCCAACGCCCAGCAAGCACACACACATACAAACAGCAGTAGGTTGACGGGTGGCTGACAATATTAGGACGCGTGGATTGTGCCCTTGCGCGCAGGCCAACCCACCTGGACCCGACCTGAAACTAGTTTTTCTGACTCACCTGACCCAAATCACTGTTCCAGCCCAGTTTTTGATTTTTCAACCCAAATCTAGTTTTGACGAGTCCGATCCGTGCCCGTGCACGCGAGGCCCATTTCAAGAAAAATTGAAGATCTGTACTTTGTAAATTTATGTAATAAATTAGGAAGGGATGTACAGGATCCAAGAAAGGGCCGCGATGAATGAATTTTATTTTATTTTTTATCGTCGAATTCTACGAGCATGTTTTACATGTTGAATTCTAGAAAGAGCATGCTAGAACTATGTGATCTACATTGACAAACCTTTTGAAATAAAAAGACTAAGCAAGAAACCCGATGTATTAATTCATAATTAAAAAAGTCAAGACCTCTATATTTTGATCTCTAAACAAAGTGATACGCACTGTGAGTAAACATGTACATGTGTGGCTTTCTTACATTGTTTATCATAAGTTTGTTAGATGAGATTTCTAAATAAAAATATTTAATCTATTGAGAAATGGGAATTTCACGTGTAAATGTCCACACGCGTGGCTTGCATGTGCGATTTTCATAAGTTCTCTAGATATAGATATATAATGAGATGAAAAAAGAAATTTAATTGGAAACGGTATGGTCTGACTAAGTATGCTAATTCTAAGAATTTGATTTCTGCTGTTGAAAATTGTGGTCAATGCTTATGCATCACCTCAAGTACAACTTCTTGCAAAGTCCCTTCTTGCGATAGTGATGTGGTCTAGTTAAGGCCCAATTATTAATTTCATTCATCATAAGGGAGTTAATATGGATTAGAATTAAACGATTGAAAGGTTTATTTTAGTATGGTCGGGGTTCATGTGTAAACGTCCACATGCGTGGTTTACATGTGGGATTCCTTGGGCAATTGGAGGTTTCAACCAATATTGTTTTATCAAAAATTACAATATTGTTGTTATGATTTATAGGTGATTGTATGCGTATGTGTTTACATTACTTTTCAGATCGGTCTCTTACTTCGATTATCAATATGCTCGCACAAAACCCCTTACCCGGTTCGAACTATATCGAGTGGAAATGAAACATTGAGATTGTTCTTACTGTCGAAGAAAAGTTATTTTTACTCATTACACCTCGTCCAACGTCCCTAGATGATTCATCTACGGATGATGAGCGCAAGGAGCACGAGAAATTGGATAAATCAAATATAACAACAAAGTGCCTTCTTTTGGTTATCATGTGCGAGTCCTTGCAACTCCAGTGTTTAGTATAATTTTGTGCTTATTCTTGGTATTTTTTATGTATGTTGTTTCATGTAGTTTGTTCTATTTATGCCATTGTTTTAATTAGTATTTATCGATACATACTTATTTGGTTTTGTTTTGAAGTTTTGTAGAAAACGACGTTAAATAGGATGAAATGGATCTGACAAGCATGGATGTGAAAATTTTCAATGTTAAAGAGCATCTCGATAAGATTCCATAGGCATAAACAGATCGCAATTCAAAGTTCGGACGAAAGAAAACTGAGCAAAACAGCAAAGTCGTGCACATACATGCGCGAGCGCCAGCGCCGATCGGCACGCAACGAGCACTGGGTGCCACTTTCCTAGCACCAGCCGGACCCCAGCGTCGGCCTCGCCTCAAGCTTCTTGCCCACTGTAGCGCCGGCCTCAACAGAAGCACCTCGACTTACCCCCCGACATTGCCGGTGTGTTCCCAGTGCCGGACGAAGTAGCTGGCGTCGGATGAAACTGGTGGACTTGTCTCTCTATGGAATAGCCCAGCGTAGGAAGAAGCAGCTGGCATTATCCCCCGACGTCGGATATAATCCCAGCATCGGATGAGCTGCTGGCCTTGCCCCCGCAGATGCGAGCCCAGCAGGACGAAGCAGCTGGCGTTGCCCTCCAAGTCAGATGTCTTTCCAGCACCGGAGAAAGCTGCTGGCCTTGCCCCCATGTGGACCCAGCACGAGATGTGTCCACAGCGTCGGACGAAGCAGCTGGTATTGCCCCCCATGTCGGATGTCTTACTGGCGCCGGATGAAGTTGTTGGCCTTGCCCATACCCTCTCCGGCATCCGTTCTCCGCGCCGGCCTCACTCCATCCAACGCTGGGGTGTCCTCTCAGTTCTGTTCTAGAGAGCCACCCCCAGCGCCAGCTTCATTTCGTCCGGCGCTGGGCGGGCTTTTTGGGCCCAGTTCAGCATTATTTTATGTCTTTTCGAGGATTTATTTAAATAGGGAAACAATCGCTCTTCAAAAACACAATATTTTCACGCAATTTCCTCTTTTTCTCTCATTTCTTTTCATTTTCCCTTTCTTTTAAATTCTTGTGCTTGGATTTTCATTGGGATTGAACGATTCATGATTTTTGGATGACGAATTCATCAATGAATGGTTTGTAAGTTTTTCTCGTTCCATTATGTCTATGTAATTGCTATGAGAATAATTTCTACCATGAGATGAATTATCGATTTATAGTGAAATAAATGTTGGATTTGTTCTTGTCTTGAATTGTGATTGTTGTGTTGATGATTATAATTTCTCATCTGTATAAATTGATTATTTCATGATCTTAATACACGGGTTCAAAAGAATAGTGTAGGTTGATTATGTGCTTATATTTGATTATTAATTTATGCGAGAGCATATTTATGTTAAATATAAGTTTGATAACGAGTGGGTCGAGAGACTAGTTTGTTGTTGAGTGATTAATATATGTGGATGGGTATTTGCTATCGTGTGCATTTATGTTAATTATCCTTCGTAGTTGATGACGACAGGGTTGAGAGGCTAGTTGTCATTAATTTCGAGTCTAACATACACGGGGACGAGAGACTAGTTTATATTGCACGTTAGGTGAGAGAGCGTGGCTAGTTTACTGCATTGTGCATGATCATTGGCTCATTGATAGTGATGATAGATTTTGAACCCTAGAACATCGTCTCCAATTCCGTGTATCTGCCAATTCCTCTTGTTGTCCAAGTGCACATTTTTCCTGCTTTCGTCCGTTCCGTGAAAGACCCCCTTATTTTAAGACGTTAGTTTTTATTTTCTATTATTGTGCATGACATTAAACCACAACCCTGTTAAGCCTTCCTCGAGAGATATAACTTGGGTCGACCTTACCGCTTTATAAGGACCTCGTACAATTGAGAGCGACTTAGAAGAACAACTAGGTCGGAACAACAAGTGATAGAGGATGCAACCATCATCTGGCTAAATCTTATAAAATCGTATAGGGAGTCAGACATAATTGCTAATTATAACTTGACAGAATTGAGCATGTCAAGTTCAATGATGGAAGCCAATTCAGTGCATGCCATTTAGAGCAAATGATCAATCTCTTTGGTGAGCTCGAATCCGTTGGAGCATATATTGATGACGAAGTTAACATCGATATAATCCTCAATACTTTACCCAATTCTTTTGATGACTTCCATTATAGCATTATCCTGTATGAAAAGAGTCATACTCTAGATTCATTGTAAAATGACCTAGTAACGGTGGAAGGAAAGATGGGCAAAGATGCACAGTCTTTAGTACGTACCTCAAGGAATACCACAACTTCATCGAAAGATGAAAATGTAAAGTGGAATTCAAGAGATGCTAAGACTAAAAGAAACAGTGGGAGTAATACAAAGGGCTCTACCAGCGGTTTGAAAAAGCCAAAGGAGAAGGACAAGTGTTTCAAATGCGGTAAGACTGGGCATTAGAAGGCTAATTGCCCTATGCTCAAGGCTCAAGGTACGCCATTAGCTCTTGTAACGGGAACATGTTTAGCAACTTGTTCTACTCATTCATGGGTATTAGATATAGGTACGATTGATCATGTTTGTTAGACCTTGTAGGGGTTTCTGCGGACAAGTCAGCTGAGTGATAGTGAGATAATGATCTACATGGGCAACGCGACGAACGTCGAGGCCGTTGCAGTCGGAGATGTTTCTTTATGCTTTGATATAACATTTTTAGTATTAAGAGATGTTCTTTATGTGTCATAGTTTCGATGAAACCTTGTTTCTGTTTCTAAACTATTTAATCATGGATATTCTGTTGTTTTTGATAGTGGTGTTTCTATCATGAGAAATAGCGAGTTTATCTATGGTGGCACATTATATAATTCTCTTTATACTATTTCTGCTAAGTATAATACCTATAATTATGTTGCATCTACTACATCCAACCATAAGAAGATGAAGTTTTCTTCTCGCAAGATGACTATGCATATCTTTGACATCTTAGATTAGGTCACACCAATCTAAATAGGATCCAAAGATTGGCGAAGAATATAGCATTGGGTGAATTCACGGTTACTCCGTTCCGAGTCTACAGATCATGTATAGAGAGAAAGATGTCAACCAGACCCTTCAAAGCGAAGGGGTATAAAGCCAAAGAGGTGTTAGAATTAATCCGTTATGACCTGTGTGGACCGATGTCTACACAAGCTCATGGAGGGTACGGGTATTTTGTTACTTTCATTGACGATTACTCAAGGTATGGATACGTATACCTGCTTCACCGCAAGTCTTAATTCTCTAAGAAATTCAAAGAATTTAAGGAGGAAGTGGAGACGAAGCTAGGTAAGAGTATCAACTCACTGCGGTCTGATCACGGTGGTGAATACCTCAGTAACGAGTTTATGGACTAACTGGTGTAGTGTGGGATTACGTCTCAGCTCCATACAGCAGGCACATCACAATAAAAGGGTGTGTCAAAGCAAAGAAGGACTCTCTCAGAGATGGTTAGATCAATGATGAGATATGCAACCTTTCCTATTTCGTTTTGGGGGTATGTCTTAGAAACATCGGCTTATTTGCTCAATCTAGTACCGTCAAAGTCAGTCGACAAGAGCCCTTTCGAGTAATGGTTTGGGCGTAAGCCTAATTTAAGCCATATAAGGATTTGGGGCAGTCCGACACATGTGCTGAACAAGAAGACTGACAAGTTAGAGGATAGATCTGATGCAAGACTATTTGTAGGATATCCTAGAGGAACGAAAGATGCTTATTTCTATAGTCCTAAGGATCAGAAGGTTGTTATTAGCACCAACGCTCGATTCTTGGAGGATGATTACATGAAAAACCATAAATCCAAAGTTTAAATCATTCTTCTGGAATCGGAAGATGATCGTATTCCACCACCGATTCCACCGAAGGTACAAGACGTCGAGTCTAGTGGAAGGGATCAACACCAGATCCTTCAAAAGATTAAAGTGGGTCGAGTTTCACTATGGATATCGGCCGTACAAGTGGTGCCTACCCAGCAAGTTGTGCAAGAAATGGAACCACAAGTTACTGTACCCACCATAACCATTGTGCCAGTAGCAACTCATTGTAATGGAAGGGTTGTGCGACAACTTGATCGATTCCTATTCATGGGTGAGTCTTCGGATTTAGTCCCAGTAACGAACAAGCTATAACGACCCATGGACATACAGCGAGGCGATACAAGACATAGATGCAAGAGTATGGCACACCGCGGACTTAGAGATTGAGTCCATAATAGCTATGGATATATACGAGAAAACACCTCTACCATATGGCAAGGAAGCCATAGGTAGTAAGTGGGTATACAAGAGGAAGAGAGATTCTAATGGAGAGGTTTGGACTTTTAAAGCCAGACTTGTGGCGAAAGGTACACTCAGATTGAGGGATCGATTATGATGATACCTTTTGGCCTGTAGCAAAACTCAAGTCCATCATAATTCTTCTGGCCATAGCAGCTCACTTAAACCTAGAGGTTTGGCAAATAGATGTAAAAACAGCTTTCTTAAACATTTACCTTGAGGAAGGTTGAGACGTCTATATGCAGCAACCCGAAGGTCATGCGAAGAAATGTGAGGAACATCTAGTGAGTAAGCTTAAGAAGTCCATTTATGAATTTAAGCAAGCTTCCCGATCATGGAACTTACGCTTTGATGAGGTAGTAAAAACCTATAGTTTTACCTAGTTGCCTGGCGAGAGTTGCGTGTATCGTTTAGATATCAATGGTGATATGTGTTGGATTTGTATACTGAAAGCAGTTTGGTTGAGCTTGTATACAATGTTTCCTGTTACCACTATTACAATCTCCTATCTGAATTGAATACTTGATTGCATATATCTGTGTCCCTTATCTCATATATAAGTTAGATCATACGATGTGTGAAGATCACGTAAGTCCGTATGATTGGTCAAGCTTAATGAGATATAAAAGTTTCACACCGAGATAACTTGAGGACGAGTTGTCGGTATAGGCTGCGGTATGGATAAGAAGTGACTTGACTTGGTTGCTTGTCTATCTTGGGTACGTCTCGGACATATTGAAGGATCACGGTGAGATGTGTTCTTCTATCTGACCGTCGTGAAGAACCAAGATCTCGGTGACTTACGATGATCTAAACCTCGATAAGGTATTAGGTGAGTATGAGTTGTTGACCATCACTTTGACTTGTTATGGGTGAGGGTTATATGTTCTAACCCAATATTCTCCGCGATCTTGGGTGGTGGCGGTCTTGTATGTCATGCTAGTTATCTCAGACGAGTCACCGTATCCGTTTAGGATGATGGCGTCCCTTAAGGAGCTCAAAGGTTTATTGTACTAAACCTGCGCAGTTGAGTTAGCTCAAGTACAATAATAAGGTTGAGTGGTACTACTTAAGGAATTAAAGATATTAATTATTTTAAGCAATCGTAATGCTCTAAATAATTAATGGACGTTCGATATCTTAAATACGGGGATTCAGTAATGTCTAAGTGCAAGCCCGACTCAACTTCGGTAATAAAGGGTAAGTCGAAGATTTATTCTCTAGTGGCATGAATAAATGTTTATAAATTAATTTATGTTCAGGCCTAACATAAGATAATTAATTTATTTGAGGCCCATGTTTATTCCTTGCATTTGATCCTGGCCGGCCCATGCGTGCTGTAGCTTGGAAGGAAAATAGGCGCCTACTTTCTCTACATGGCAAGGATTTGATTCTCTTTATCCTACAAGGATATAATTATATTTATGGGATATGCATAGATCCTTTCCATATAGGATTATGGTAATAATCCTTTCCATATAGGATTATGGTAATTTCCATATGGGATTATGGTAATTTCCATAAAGGATTATGGTAATTTCCATATGGGATTATGGTAATTTTCATATGGGATTATGGTAATTTCCTTATGGGATTAAGGTAGTGCATTATAAATATGAGGTAAGAGATTAAATCCAGTGAAATGATTAATAATCATCATCATAATTTTCGAGACTCCCATTGTTCTTGGGAGAGAATTTTCGAAAAAGTGTAGAGAGGATAAAGGGTGATTTTTCCGAAGCATTCTCCATAGATCGTCCTCACTCGACGTTGGAGATTGGGAAACCGGGATACAGTCCAGAAGGTCAAAGCACGAGTCTCGATCCATTCCGCCTCGACAGATTCAAAGGTAAACACGAGAAAACCCCAACGTGTTGCAATTAATTATAGGTGCATGCTAGGCATATAATCAATGTATAGTGAATTAAACATCCAAGATAGATCCTCGGGAAAGGGCTAAACATAGTTTTTCCCTACAATTGGTATCAGAGCACGGGATCGATATCTTGGCTCTACTGGATTAATTCACGTTTGATTATTACGTGCGCTATATATTAATTGTTGGATCAGTCGTTCATCGTGGCTCGTTTTATTTTGTCGATTTTGTTTTTCACCACGAGAAAATCCGTGGTTAGATTAGATTTATTTTTCCGTAAATCTTATCCGTAAAAGTAAACGAAGACAGCGGCGGATCGAGACGATGGGAAAAAGCGGTCGCACGGCGTGCGGGCGGCGACGCAGGCGCGTGCACGGCGCTCGCGGATGCGCCGCGTGACGGGCCGAGCCCGATCCGTTTTCCAGCCGAATCTGTTTTGAGTCCGGTCCGTGCCCGCACACGCGAGGCCCGTTTTGAATCCATCCGTGCGGGTGCGCGAGGCCCGTTCAAGATTATAAAGATTTGTACTTTGCAATTATATGTAATAGATTAGGCGAGAATGTGCGATTCCACGAGTGGGCCACGATGAGCGTTTTTATTTTATTTTTATCGTTCATTGCATGTCGTGGATGTTTAAATTATCGATAGCATGCTATGTATGTTTAAATTACGTTGATAAACCTTTAAGTGTTTTCGTAATTGGAGTGCGCATAGTAAGCATGCTAGGTTTATCGCGTTTTCAAGCATATTTTAGAATTACTGAGCATGTTTTACATGTTGAGTTCTATAGAAAAGCATGCTAGATTACGTGATCTGCATGGACAAACCTTTTGAACAAAAAGACTAAGCAAGCAAACCGACAAATTAATTTTAAATTAAAATGTCAAGACCTCCACATTTTGATCTCTAAACAAAGTGAGGCGCGCTTGTGAGTAAACGCCCACACCCGGCTTGCTTGCACTGCTTATCATAAGTTTGTTAGATGAGATTTCTAAATAAAACATTTTAAATCTATTGAGAAGTGGGAGTTTCATGTAAACGTCCACACGCGTGGCTTGTATATGCGATTTTCATAAGTTCTCTAGAGATAGATATAAAATGAGATAACAAAAGAATTTGAATTGGGCGGTATGGTCCGAGTGAGTATGCGATTCTAAGAATTCATTTTACTTTGTTAAAATTGTGGTCATTGCTTAGACATCACCTCAAGTACAACTTCCTTGAAGTCCCTTCTTGCGATAGTGATGTGGTTCAGAAAGGTCGATCGTTAATTTCATTTGTCATAAGGATAAGTTGACATGGATTGAAATTAAGCGGTGAAAGGTATATTTTAGTGCAGTCGGGGGTTCGTGTAAACGTCCACACGCGTGGCTTGCATGTGGGATTCCTTGGGCGATTGGAGGTTTCAATTAATATTGTTTTATCAAAGGTTACAATATTATTGTTATGAATTATGTGCGATCGTATGCTTATGTGTTTACATTATCGTTTGGATATGTCTCTTACATCGATTATCAATATGCTCGCACAAAATCCGTTATCGGTCCAAATTTTATTGAGTGAAAAGCGAAACATGGAATATGTTCTTATCATTTGAAGAACACGTGTTTGTTCTCACTACTCCTAAACCCGATGCCCTTATCGACGCATCGACTAATGAGCGGCGAGTCAAGCGGACTTTGGAATAAGTCGAACAATATGGCTAAATGCTATATGATGACTACTATGTCCAAAGGCTTGCGGTACGACATCGATCGATGGTAGACGCGACGATATTTGGTCAGTCTAGAGAGTAAGTTTGGGCGATCGGATCGAGACGATCCGCTTCCACACAATGAGAGAAATCTTGGCATGTAAGATGGAAGAAGGAAGTTCGGTCCATGAACATGTCTCCACATGACTCATCTCATGGATAGTCTTGATCGGTTGGGAGGAGGTATTGTGGCGATGCGAGGTCGATATCGTCCTCAATACACTGCTAAGTCTTTTGAGAACTTTCGTGGATGCGATCATGAGCAAGGCGAGTATACACTTAGTCGGTTGCTCGATGATCTCGTGGGCTGCGGAAGGAGTTATGGGCAAGGAGCACATGCTCTTGCTAGCACATCTAAGGGCCCAAATTTTCCATTGCAAAATGGAAAAGAAAAAGGGCACCAAAGGTGGTAGAGGCGAGGAAATAGTGGGAGTAATGGGAGCAAGAACATGGCTGCCACCGGAGGCAGAAGCCAAGGAGAAGGCAAGTGCTTCAAGTGCGGTGGGATCGGGCATTGGAAGGCTAAATGCCCTATGCTCAAGGCTCAAGTGCGTCGTTTGCTTTAATAACTAAACATGTTTAGCAACTTGTTCTACCCATTCTTGGGTAGTAGACACGAGTGCGACCGATCATGTTTGTTACACCTTGCGGGTTCACTGCGGACAAGGAGGCGAGTAATGGCGAGATAACGATCTCCATAGGCAACGCGCGAAAGTCGAGGCCGTTGCGACGGAGATGTTACTTTAAGTTTTGAGAGAATGCTTTTAGTTTTAAAGGCGTTTTATATGTGCGGATTTTCGGCGGAACCTTGTTTCGTTTGAAACTATTTACTCATGGATATTACATTATTTTTGATAGTGGTGTTTCTATCATAAGAAATGACGAAGTTATACGTGTTGGCACTTTAATTCACTTTATACTATTTACGCAAAACATAATACCTATAACTATGTTGCATCTTCTTCAAACCCTAGAAAGAGAAAGTTTTCTTAGAAGATGACACCAAATTTCTCTGGCATCTTAGATTAGGTCACATCAATCTAAATAGGATCCAAAGGCGGCTAAGAATGGGCGTTGGGTAATCTCACGATTCTCCATTCGATCGCAAATCTGTATAGAAGGTAAGATGTCGACCGGACCGCTCAAAGCGAAGGGTTATAGAGCCAAAGAAATGTTAGAGTTAGTCTATTCGACTGTGTGGACCGATGTCCACACAAGCTCGTGGAGAATGCAGTATTTTGTCACTTTCATTGACGATTACTCGAGTGCGGATACGTATACCGCTTCACCGCGAAGTCCGAATGCTTTGAGAAATTCAAAGAGTTTAAGGCGGAAGTGGAGCGAAGCTTGGTAAGAGTATCAAGTCATCATGGGTCTGATCGCGGTGGCGAATACCTCAATAACGAGTTCATGGACTATCTAGTGAAGTATGGGATTACCTCCCACGTCTTCACCGGCACACCACAAAAAATGGTGTGTCGAGCGAAGAAATATGACTCTTTTGGAAATGGTTAGATCAATGATGAGTTATGCAACATTGTCTATTTCGCTACGGGGTATGCCTTAGAAACGGCGTCATACTTTCTAAATCTAGTACCATCCAAGTCGATCGAAAAGATCCCTTTCGAGTTGTGGTTTGGGCGAAGCCCGCTTTAAACCACATAAGGATATGGGCGATCCGACTGCGTCTTTGAACAAGAAGGCGACAAGTTGGAGGCTAGATCCGATGCAAGGCTGTTTATTGGATATCCTAGAGGAACGAAGGTGGTTTATTCTATAGTCTAAGGATCGGAAGGTCATTATTAGCACTAATGCCCGATTCTTAGAAGAGGATTATATGAAGAATCATAAGTCCAAAGTTGAAATCATTCTTCAAGAATTAGAAGATGATCGTATTCCGCCACCGATTAGGCTAAAGGTGCGAGATGTCGGTGTCAGTGGGAGGATCGACACCGGATACTTCAAGAAATTGAAGTGGGTCGAGTTCCACCGGAGATCTTGACCGTCTGAGTGGTACTCTACCAAGAACTTGTGCGAGTTAGAGAACCACAAGTTTACGCACCCACCGTTGCCATTGTGTCTATAGCACCTCGTCGTAGTGGGAGGGTTGTTCGTCAACCCGAGCGATTTATGTTCGTGGGTGAATCTTTGGATTTAGTCCCAGAAAACGAACAGGCAATACTCGATCCATGGACGTACAATGAGGCGATACAAGACAATGATGCAAGATCATGGAACTTACGTTTGGACGAGGTGGTAAAGTCCTATGGATTTACCCAGTTGCCTAGCAAGAGTTGTGTGTATCGTTTAGATGTCAACGGTGATGTGGTATTTCTTGCACTTTACGTAGATGACATTCTTCTATTTGGCAACAATGTGAAGTTGTTATCAGACGTAAAGAGTTGGTAATCCGATCAGTTTCAAATGAAAGACTAAGGAGATGCAGTGTACATTCTTGGGATCAAGGTTTACCGAGATCACAAGAGGAAAATGTTGAGCTTATCTCAGGCGTCTTACATTGATACTGTGATTACTCATTTTAGTATCTTGAGACCGCCTAGAAAGGATTGCTACCTTTCAGACATGGCGTTCCTTTATCTAAGGAAGCGATCACCTATGATGCAAAGGAAACTTTGTATAAGTGGGAGAAGCAAAGTGATGGTTTTGTTTGTAATAGCTAGTAGAGACACATTGTATACTAAAAGTTTGCTTTAGTATAAGTGGGAGATTGTTGGATTTGTATCTTGGCGGTTTGGTTGAGCTTGTATACAATGTTTCCTGTTACCACTATTACAATCTCCTATCTGAATTGAATACTTGATTGCATATATCTGTGTCCCCTTATCTCATATATAAGTTAGATCATACAGTGTGTAGAAGATCACAGAAGTCTGTATGATTGGTCGAAGCAATGAGATATAAAAAGTTTCACAGCTGAGACAACTTGAGGACGAGTTGTCGGTATAGGCTGCGGTATAGATAAGAAGTGACTTGACTTGGTTGCTTGTCTATGCTGGTACGCGGGGCACGTATTGAAGGATCACGATGAGATGTGTTCTTCTATCTGACCGTCGTGAAGAACCAAGATCTCGGTGACTTACGATGATCTAAACCTCGATAAGGTATTAGGTGAGTATGAGTTCCTGACCATCACTTTGACTTGTTATGGGTGAGGGTTATATGTTCTAACCCAATATTCTCCGCATCTTGGGTGGTGGCAGTGCTTGTATGTCATGCTAGTTATCCAGTCGAGTCACGTATCCGTTTAGGATGATGACGTCCCTTAAGGAGCTCAAAAGGTTTATTGTACTAAACCCTGCAGGTTGAGTTAGCTCAAGTACAATAATAAGGTTGAGTGGTACTACTTAAGGAATTAAAGATATTAATTATTTTAAGCAGTCAGAATGCTCTAAATAATTAATGGACGTTCGATATCTTAAATACGGGGATTCGTAATGTCTAAGTGCAAGCCCGACTCAACTTCGGTAATAAAGGGGTAAGTCAGCATTTATTCTCTAGTGGCATGAATAAATGTTTATAAATTAATTATGTTAAAATTTGAATATAAGATAATTAATTTATTTGAGGCCCATCTTTATTCCTTGCATTTGATCCACAGGTCGGCCCATGCAGCCGTAGCTTGGAAGGAAAATAGCGCCTACTTTCTACATGGCAAGGATTTGATTCTCTTTATCCTACAAGGATATAATTATATTTATGGGATATGCATAGATCCTTTCCATATAGGATTATGGTAATAATCCTTTCCATATAGGATTATGGTAATTTCCATATGGGATTATGGTAATTTCCATAAAGGATTATGGTAATTTCCATATGGGATTATGGTAATTTCCTTATGGGATTAAGGTAGTGCATTATAAATATGAGGTAAGAGATAAAATCTAGTGAACGATTAATAATCATCGTCATAATTTTCGAGACTCCCATTGTTCTTGGGAGAAATTTCAAAAGTGTAGAGAGGATAAAGGGTGATTTTTCCAAGCATTCTCCATAGATCGTCCTCACTCGGCGTTGGAGATTGGGCAACCGGATACACCCGGAAGGTCAAAGCACGAGTCTCGATCCATTCCGCCTCGACAGATTCAAAAGTAAACACGAGAAAACCCCAACGTGTTGCTTAATTATATAGGTGCATGCTAGGTATATAATCAATGTATGGTGAATTAAACATCCAAGATAGATCCTCGGGAAAGGGCTAAACATAGTTTTTCCCTACAATATGGTATTTCTTGCACTTTACGTAGATGACATCCTTCTACTTGGTAACAATGTGAAGTTGTTATCAGACGTAAATAGTTGGTTATTCGATTAGTTTCAAATAAAAGACTTAGAATATGCAGTTTACATTAATGGGATCAAGGTTTACCCGAGATCACATGAGGAAAATATTGAGCTTATCTTAGGAGTCTTACATTGATAATGTGATTACTCGTTTAGCATGTAAACTACTAAGAAGGGATTGCTACCCTTAAGACATGGCATTCCTTTATCTGAGGAGCAGTCATCGAAGACTGCAAAAGAGATAGAGGAAAAGAGACAAGTTCCCTACGCTTCCACGTAGGAAGTCTTATGTATGCAATACTGTGTATGAGGCCCGATATCTGTTATGCAGTAGGCATAGTAGCAAGATATCAGTCTAACATTGAACAAGTTCATTGGACTGCAGTAAGGCATAAACTCAAGTAACTGAAATGACTTGAGATTATAGGCTAGTTTACAAGCAGACAATCTAATGCCTTTGGGTTATTCAGACTCGGATTTCCAAGTTGACCGTGATGAGAAGAAGTCTACCTCAGGCTATGTGTTTACCTTGGGAGGTGGAGTTGTATCTTGGCGGAGTGCAAAGCAGCAGTGCATTGTAGATTCCACCATGGAAGCCGAATATGTAGCTGCATTAGAGGCTGCTAAGGAGATGTATGGTTCAAGAACTACCTCATGGATCTGGATGTGGTACGTCGTTTGCCCAAGAGTATCATAATGTTCTGTGATAACTCTGGTGCAGTAGCATACTCGAAGGAACCACGAACCCACAAGGCGACAAAACACAGAGAGAGAATATATCATATCATACGAGAGTCCACCCCTATGTGTAAATATATATGTGTTGCAATTAATTATATAGGTGCATGCTAAGTATGTAATCAATGTATGGTGAATTAAACATCCAAGATAGATCATCGGGAAGAGAGTAAAATAAGATTTCCCTACAATTGGTATCGGAGCAAGGTACCAGTATCTTGGCTCTGTTGGATTAATTCATGTTTGATTATCACATGTGCTATAGTTAATTGTGGATCTGTCGTTCATCGTGGTTCAGTTATTTGTTTTTTCGTTAGAATCATTTTTCACCACAAGAAAATCCATGATTAGATTAGAATTTATTTTTTGTAAATTATATCTGTACAATTGAAGAACAAAGAAGAAGAACATGAAGAACTAGACGACACGATGGAAGCCCATCGTATGGCGCGATGGGGACATGCACGGCCAGACGTGCAAGCGTGCAGGCGGGACAGGCCAGCGCCAGCAGCAGGGTCGCATGGCACTCCAGCACGTGGGTTTCTGTTGCGCAAGTGTGCGGGCAGATGCGGTATGCGGTGTGCGTGCGGGCGTATAGACAGGCAACGGACGGGATGCGTGCGCGAGCGTGCTTTCATCTCGCTAGACGGGCGTCAAGCTGGGCAAAATGAGATGCTGCATCAGTTGCCACACACGCGGGCTCCCATCACGCAACGTGCATGGGCAGGCCCAGCACGCGGGGTGTGCGATGCACGTGGTTGCATCGACGCTCGACAGCTCACAGGCGATGGGGCATGGGCGATGGTATACGGACGACAGCGTACGATACACGACGGTCGCACGACCAACGCACATGCCCACGTGAGCACGTACAACGACCATCGTGCACAGACATAGACAGACAACAACAGTGTAGCTGGCGGCGTTGGGACACGTGGGCTGTGCCCTAGCGTGCAGGACCATGCTCCCAGCCCAGCCCACCTAGACCCGATCCGACCCGACCCGTAAAGCTTTTTCGACTCGACCGTCAAATCACCGCTCGCCCGGTTTGAATTTTTGGCCCAAATCCAGTTTTTACGAGTCCAGTCCATGCTATTGCACGCGAGGCCCATTTCAAGAAAAATTGAATATCTGTACTTTGCAAATTTATGTAATAAATTAGGCAGAGATATACATGATCCAAGAATGGGTCGCGATGAATGCATTTTTATTTTATTTTTATCATTCATAGCATGTCATGGATGTTTAAATTATGCAGTAGCATGAAATGTATGTTTAATTACGTAGATAATCATGGATATATGTTTTCGTGATTAACTGCATTTAGCATGCATGCTAGGTTTTATCGCATTTTAAAGCATGTTTTAGAATTCCGCGAGCATGTTTTATATGTTGAATTCTAGAAAGATGTTGCTAAAACTACGTGATCTGCATGGACAAACCTTTTGAAATAAAAAGACTAATCAATAAACTCGGCGTATTAATTCTTAAATTAAAAATGTCAAGACCTCTACATTTTGATCTCTAAGCAAAGTGATACGCACTGTGAGTAAACGTCCACATGCGTAGCTTGCTTTCACTATTTATCATAAGTTTGTTAGATGAGATTTCAAAATAAAAAATTTTAATCTATTGAGAAATGGGATTTTCACGACTAAACGTCCACACAAGTGGCTTGCATGTGCAATTTTCATAAGTTCTCTAGAGATAGATATAAAATGAGAAACAAACAAAATTGAATTGGAAACGGTATGGTCTAAAGTGAGTACGCTAATTTTAAGAATTTGATTTCTGTTGTAAAAAATAGTGGTAAATGATTAGGCATCACCTTAAGTACAATTTTCCGCAAAGTCCCTTCTTGTGATAGTGATGTGGTCTAGTTAAGGTCCAATTATTGATTTTATTCTTCATAAGAGAGTTGACATGGATTGAAATTAAACGATTGAAAGGTTTATTTTAGTCCGGCCGTGGGGTTCATGTAAACGTTCACACGCGTGGTTTAAATGTGGGATTCCTTGGGCAATTGGAGGTTTCAACCAATATTGTTTTATCAAAAATTACAATATTGTTGTTACGATTTATGTGCGATTGTATGCGTATGTGTTTACATTACTTTTCAGATCGGTCTCTTAATCTGATTATCAATATGCTCGCACAAAACCTCTTATCCGGTCCGAACTATATCGAGTGAAAACGAAACATTGAGATTGTTCTTACAGTCAAAGAAAATTTATTTGTACTCACTAAACCTTCCAATGCCCCTAGACGATTCATCTACCGATGAGGAGCGCAAGGAGCACGAGAAATTGGATAAATCAAATAGAATGACAAAGTGTCTTCTTTTGGTTACCATGTGCGAGTTCTTGCAACTCCATTATCAATGGATAGATGATGCAACCACCATCTAGCTAAATATCATGAAATTAAATGAGGAGTCAGACAGAATTGCTAGTTATAACTTGACAAAATTGATCATGTGAAGTTGAATGATGGAAGACGATTCAGTGCATGACCATGTAGAGTAAATGATCAATCTATTTGGAGAGCTCGAATTGGCTGGAGGATTATTGATGACAAAGTCAAGATTGATATAACCTCAATACTTTGCCCAATTCTTTTGATGACTTAGTTATAGTGCGATCCTATATGAAACGAGTCATACTCTAGATTCATTGCAAAATGATCTAGTAACGACGGAAGGAAAGATGGGGAAAGATGCACAGTCTTTAGTACGCACCTCAAGGAATACCTCAGCTTCATCGGAAGATGAAAAGATAAAGTGAAATTCAAGAGATGCTAAGACTAAAAGAAATAGTGGGAGTAATACAAAGGGCTCTAGCAACGATTTGAAAAAGCCAAAGGAGAAGGACAAGTGTTTTAAATACGGTAAGACTGGGCATTAGAAGGCTATTTATCATATGTTCAACGATCAAGGTAAGCCATTGGCTCTTGTAATGGGAACATGTTTAGCAACTTGTTGTACTCATTCATGGGTAGTAGATACTAGTGCGGCTGATCATGTTTGTTACATCTTGCAGGGGTTTTTACGGACAAGGCAGCTGAGTGATGGTGAGATAACGATCTCCATGAACAACGCGGTGAAAGTCGAGGTCGTTGCAGTCGGAGATGTTTCTTTATGCTTTGATAGGACAGTTTAATGATTAAGAGATTTTCTTTATGTGTCAGAGTTTCGGTGGAACCTCGTTTCTGTTTCTAAACTATTCACTCATGGATGTTCTGTTGTTTTTGGTAGTGGTTTTTCTATCATGAGAAATGGCGAGTTTATCTATGGTGGCACATTATATAATTCTCTTTATACTATTTTTGCTAAGCATAATACCTATAATTATGTTGCATCTACTACATCCAACCATAAGAAGAGGAAGCTTTCTTCGTAAGAGGACTATACGTTTCTTTGGCATCTTAGATTATGTCACATCAATCTAAATAGGGTCCAAAGACTAGCTTAGAATGGAGCGTTGGGTGAATTCACGGTTACTCCATTCCCAATCTGCGAATCCTATTTAGAGGGAAAGATATCAACTAGACCCTCCAAAGAGAAGGGGTGTAGAGCCAAAGAGGTGTAAGATTTTTTTCGTTCTGACCTGTGTGGACCGATGTCCATACAAGCTTGTAGAGGGTACAAGTATTTTGTCACTTTCTATAATAACCCGAAAAATTTAAAACTTTTATTAGCGATGCTTAAACCAATTACTTAGAGTTCTAAGACCTTAATTATGTTTAAGGTGACCAACGAAGCAATTAGAATCGATTCGAGATCGAAAACTAGAGAAATAAAAAACTAGTGACTAGTCCTACCGGATTTGGGTTTTCTGAATAGTCTGAACATAGAATGAAAGATCGTGTATGAATCTCAATAAAAGGATTTCATTTCTAGAATCGTCTTGCGAAAACATGTGAGAAGCCAAAGAATTGGAATTTTCGGGCATACTCACCCGATCAATCTCAAAAGTACTATTCACGAGCCGGATCAACTTCCAGTCCGTGGTATTCATGAAGTCCGTGCTATTCATGAAAATTTATGATAACAATCAAAATCATGAAGGAATATATTATTATGAATTTAGAATTCATAAGAATCAATTTCTGAATGAAATTTCTGAAGAACTTAACCGAACGCCGGTAATATATATCGGAAAAACCCTAAACTGATCCGAACGAAACGAAACTCAAACCAAGGGTCTAAATAAATAATAAATGATTTATAAGACTCAAATAAATTATGAAAGCTCAAGAATTCAATAGAATTTTGAATGAGCATAATTTAATCGCCGGACGCTGTTTTTCTGCGATAACTCGGAATTGACTTACCGGATGTCATCCGAACTTCATAAAATTATTATAAAATATGAAATAAGTCTTTTTAAGTCTATTTAAGAAAATAAAACCTTAAGGTTCCGAGAAATCAATCGAAAGCGCGATAAAACTTAAAGAGTCGGTATTAACATGCCAAATCGGGTAATTTGAGTAGTCTCCTCCCAACCACCACAATGGGAACCCCATATAGGCTGAAACCAGCTCATTTGGATCAGTTTTTACAGACCAAACCGTCCCCTCTCTCTCTCTCTATTTTAAATTTCTCTCTTTTGTTCTTCAAACTTTTAAGCTTTAATCCTTATTTTCCAACCATTCCAACCTTCAAATAATTATTCTAAGACCATACAAAGGTAGTACTCATCATTTTCTTTATTTTTAATGGAGTAAATTTTTTTTTAGATTTTTTTTTGAATTTATTTAATGAAGAACCCTAGTTTTGTTCTTCATTTTCTTCATGACTTTTGAGCCTCCAAATGCTCTCAAGCCATGAATGAAATTTTCTTAGAAATATGTTCTAAGGTTGTGTTTAAATTTTGAGAATTTTTGGAGCTTGTTTAATATTTTTGATTTTTGTTATAATTTTGTTTTATAGAAGATGAAGCATGATTTTGTGAATATTATTTGATATTGTTGCTTGTTCATGTGTTAGGAGCATGTAGAATAAATATGAGAATTTTTAAAATTATTCTTGATTTTTTTTTATGAAAGCCGAGAGTTATAGCTCAGTTTTAGGCCATTGTTTTAATTTTTTTTGTTGAAAATAGTTGAGATATAGTGTTTATATATGATATGAACATCATATATTAATCTTGAAATTTTTGAGACACATCTCCTATTTCTTCAAAATAACCGAAACATATATACGTATTTTGGAAATTATTTTGATTTTATTTGTTGAAAAATAGTTGATGTATAGTGTTTAATATATGATAAGAACATCATATATTAATCTTGAAATTATTGAGGCACTAATCATATATTTCTATAGAAACCGAAAACTATATATATATATATATATTTGAGATTTATTTGAATTTTATTTGTTGAAAATAAAATGATATGTGACGTGTAGAAATAATATGAACCTAATATGCATTGTTGGGAATTTATTGAACACATATGTAATATATGTGTGAGGACAAAAAGAATTCCAAGCATTTGGTTCATATTATAAATATTAGTTGATGTTTAATGTTAATATTACATGTTTATTGCATAATATAAATATATTGTGAAGTGAATGGAATTTATTGAATATATATATATATATATATATATATATATATATATATATATATATAGTTATTAATGAAAGTATATAGGTGGTGAAAAGCATGTATTTTAATTTTAATGTATGATATGAGATGATATTTCATGTTTAGTATATGATATAAGCATGATATGATTTTTGTGGAATTTATTGAACACCAATGTTCAATAAATCCTAAATACCGAAAATAATGGCTTATATTAACTCATGATTAAATTTTTATTTAATGGTATTGAGTTGATAATTAAATTCTATGGTATGATAGGAGTATATCATGATTTTATTGGTATTTATTGGATACTTATGCTAATTATTGCTAATTATTGAAAACATAGCAAAATGGTTAAACATGAGTTTAATTTTAATGGTAAATGATACTATGATAGTTAATCTATAAGCTTGGAATGAATGGTTGTGATTGTGATGAATGAATGGAATACTTATGCACACATACACAATGGTTTTGCATTATGTTAGAAATTAGGGTTTTCTAATGCTTTAGTATAGTTATGTTGTGTATGGTATTGTATGGTGTTAAATGGTTATGTTTGTGTTGTGCCGACAAACAAAACCCCAAACGTAAACAACAAAATACTTTATGTACGAGAATCCAAAAGAAATCGACAAATTTCGATAACTTAAGAAGGAATTAATGAGAATCGAAGTTAGACACAAATTAGGGTTTTCTATTAATAATAGGATACTCAAACATGAGTTCCTAAGTTAAAGAAACCAAAAGTCGAGTTACAACGTTAATGCTCAATAACGACAACCTAATACGATGTTAGATTAAGCGTTAAGACAACTCGACAACGAATAGCGATTATACAACTTATATAATCTTTGACGAGTTAAGAGAAACAAACAATGTCGTAAAGTGTAAACAAAGATTCGAACATAAGATGTCGATCCTTACGTCTCAAAGGTCGAGTTAATATTCCCGAAGAAATTCATCTATTCTTAAGTACTTACTTACACGATAGCATGTGATCACTTGAATCATAAGTCAAGACTCCTCTTTTATTCGTCGAGCTAATACGATAAGTCGTCAAGCATAACCTACTATGACGTAACTACAATTGTTAAGTCTAGTTAGTGGCTTGAGAATATCCTAATATACCAATCACAACTTGAATACTAACAATCTATAACGTAATAACGTTTAGAAGAACACTAAGGTTAAGAGTCGAGGACAGACTCGGAGTATACGACTCATAAGTTGAGGTTCATCTATGAATGATGAAGTAAAAATAGTTTTGGAATTTGAGAATGTAAGATAATAGAAATTATCTTAAAACCATTACATGAAATCATAAAGAAACCCTAATTGGGAACTTTAAGTCGTAATTTATAAACGACCTTCGATCGATAGAATGAATCTAAGAAATACTATTTTCTTATGAAGGGTTTGATCGTACGTAGTCGGTGAGGAAGGACAATCACACCTGCTCACTTAGAACTACTAGCTTCGGATTAGCAGGTGGGCTCTCTTGGAAAAAAAAATGACATGCATGTCTATCTCAAAGCATGATTTACAAAAGCTTTAAATATTATTGCATAAACTGTTATTGACTGCCAAATGTTTATGTTTTGTTGAGATCCTATCTGAGATTGGTATATCCAATGTGGTATGTGAATGTGTTGGTCCACCAACGTTAAAAAAGGGTAACGATCGGATTCGACTTAGTTAAGGACTAACTCGGATTGTGTACACGTGTGACTGTGTGCTAAGGTTAGCTACCTCGACCGGTCACGACGACTATGTGTAGGTGGCCACCTCCATAGTGCGCGAATGAATGAATGATCAGATATGGGACAACGTGGATGAAATAGTCCGGCCGGACACTTTTGGAAAAATGATAAAATATTTGATGGGCATGAGTCTTTTAAACTAAAATCCTCATGCGCTATTGTGGGCAGTTCAATAACTTTAACAAAGAAAATGTTTTCGGCAATGAGTCCACTGAGTACTTTTGTACTTAGCCCTGCATCTCGTTTTTGATGTGCAGGTTGAGCAGGGATTGATGATGGGTGCGGGGTGGTGCAGAGTGGCAGTTGTTTTGTTACTTTAATAGAAATGATTTCTAGAACCTTGGGAATGTATCTTCATATGCATGTCCACACATTTATTGCTGCTAACTCTGATATTGTTTGATGTCTTTTGATTATAATTTCTTTTCATATCGTATTGAACTTGAGGTCCTACCTCGTTCCTTGAATTTCGCCCTGATTGGGTTATATTTGAACGTTGAACCTTTTTGGGCAAGTCCTTCTGTGACTTGAGTTTGTATCGAAACAGCTTATTCCTTTCAATCTATGCATTTATTCGTAGTTGATTGGTTAATTGTATTGGTTTAGTTATGTGTATATCCACTGCATTGTCATACTAGTGGCGATCCGTTTAATCCGTAATTCCTTGAGAAGTCGGGTCGTCACAAAGTGATATCAGAGCACTTGTTCACTCTGAACCCTAGAAAGCCTTTCCTTGAATCCTAAGTTGAAAGTTAAGTCTAGAAATTGTTTGTGTTTGACTGCCACTGCACTGCACTGCACTCCATCGTCGTCCTGCTCAACAAGGAAAAAGGTAACTATCTCAACTAAAAGTTGTTTTGAAATGATGGAAGTATATGAAATGTGAA
This sequence comes from Salvia rosmarinus, assembly GCA_036937905.1. Lineage (NCBI taxonomy): Eukaryota > Viridiplantae > Streptophyta > Magnoliopsida > Lamiales > Lamiaceae > Salvia > Salvia rosmarinus. Next base: position 66,335,582 of record CM072816.1, on the reverse strand, counting down.
TTGGAATTTCAATATTGCCTTGTTGGGAAGTTGAAACACATTTTGGAAAAAAAGATGTTGTGAAATTGAAAAGTTGTTTCAAATGATTGGTCATTAGTTTGAAAGAAAGTTGCAAACTTTAGGAGTTAGTGAGGGAGTAATGTATGAATACTTGTTTGTCGCAATACATGTTATGATCTTTGTTTACTGCTATATGCGAAGCATGCTAGAAGCAGGATGTAAATGAGTATGTTTCCCCATGAGGACATAGACTCTTAAGACGCATGATCCCTTTTGCGCCGAACTTAGTATGAGAACATAAGGTATCCCCAATTGAACGAAATACTAAGGAAGAACGAGAACATAGAAATCTTAAGAATCACAATCCGAATGGATTCGACGATGAGAACGAGACGAGTCTACGACGACGAAGCGATTGCTTAACTGAAGGTTCGCACTGCTATGAGTCTCAACCTCTCTAGGCGAAGGAATTCTGAACACCATGCGTGTTGCCTCTATCGTGGCAATAATGAAAAGAATCAAAGTATAACGTTAAGGAAGTACAAAAAGAAATAATGAATTGTAAGTACATAATGAGAACGGATATGATGTGATGCTATAACACGAATAGAAATAAGGAATCCATAACCCAATAAGATAAGGTGACCACTTAGCCTTTACCTGAAGGCTAGACATCGATCGTTGCTATACTACTCTGAGAAACCATATCGTCTCTTCCCGGAGACCTGTCACAGCCCGGTTTGGCTTATCCTTACCGGACCGCGACTTGGGGTTCGGTTTAAGTGAATATGAAAGGAAATAGGGTTTCCAACTCATTTCATCTATGAAGAAATATAGATGTTCCAACAGAAACGAGAATCACGATGGATCAAAATAACTTATATAAAGAGTTGATACGAAGGTTCGGACAAAACAGCAACTCTTACAAGACTTTCAACAGAAATATCAAGACTTAACATAGTAACAAAATATAACAGAGTTTCAAGAGTTTGGCAGCGGAATAAACGTGTGAGACATGCATGTGAAGATGCATTCTCAAGGCGAACCAAAATACTTCATACTACTTGACAAAAGATTCCGCTCAATTCCCGCCTGCTCCATCATCACCAACCTCGCACATTTAAAACAAACATGCGGTGAGTACAAATAATTTGCACTCGGTGGACACATTGTTGAAAACATTTTACTTTACGAAATATTGATCGCTTCATCACAAGAAGACACAGGGGTTTTGTTTTAAAAAGGCCTTGTTCTTACAAAATACATTTTCAATACTTTCTCAAAGTTGACTGCGCAGTCATTTTCATATCACCACAACCACAACGTATATTCCAAGTCGGCTATGGATAAACGCGCCGGGAGGGAGGCCTCCCTTCATCCGGATGCAACTGATCGCAACCGACGATTCAGAAAACTGATCGCAACCGTGATTCAGACTGATCGCAACCGTGATTCGAATTTTAAGTGTACACAACCCTAGCTAGGCTTTCTTCCTTACTCCTCTAGCATAGGATCCGAATTCGTAACTTCCTGTTACCCAAGCAACCCGAATGGATATATACAAAACATAAAACATTTTCTGGCAGACAATATCGTATCTCAAAAGTTTTCGATGCTTGACAAGAATAATAACGAAAACATTTTTCAAAATGCTCATAAAAGGTTTTGGTAAGAAAGCCCACCTCGAGAACTTAAAGTTCTTAGGTCACTTAGGGTTTTACTTTCCGTTTCTCCTTTCCTTCGAGTCAAACCTTATCAACGTAAGAAACGAGATTTTAGCATATCATCATGCTGTGTAAGATTCATCGATCCGAACCACCGTACGTACTAGCCTTCCATTCATTCCTTAGTTCAAATCGTTTGACGTAACATACAAATCTTAATTTCATATCTAACGTCGTCACGCATCGACTTTACTTATCGCCTTTTCGTATATACTCAATTTCTCGTATTCACGTACATTTTCTCTCGTCTCAACCTTTCACTTATCATATCGCATGATTCTCATATTACGTATCACGAGGCGTCATATTCTTTCATTTTCACAATTTTCGAAAATTCCATATATATATATATATATTTCAAAATCTTAAGTATTTCACATAATATGTTATTATTATCATATATCAATAATATGACATAATATTCATCATATACGACTTGTACATCAATATTTCATGCTTTAGTACGTTTCGAAATTTTCATCTCATATTATTTCATATTTTTTCCAAAGAATTCCACATAAAATCATAGAATTTCAAATATGAACAACTATCATTATTTTATGTTTAAAACAACAATTAAAATTCATGTACATCAACCTATGAATCTTGCCCAATTTTCGATCATAACATAGTTTTGTTAATTCATGCTTAACCTTGTATTAAATTTATAATTCATGCATTTAAACATCATATAAACATATTTAACACATAACTTAGGCATATAGCATATATTTATCATATATCACATAGTTTTCAAAATAATCAAGCATAACATATCACATATGAATTTCTAACCTTTTGATCGGATTCGATCGGCGTCGTGACGTGTTCTCTCTGATCGAAGAGTACTTGAAGAACACTATTTATCTTTTTTCTCTATTTTTCTCTCTTATTTCCCACTTATTTTCGGTTATGAGGTTATGGGAGGGTAACCTCCTATTTATAGGATTTATAAAGTGGGTTTAATCATTATTTCATAAAATATCTTAATATAAAGTAAAAAATTACAACTCATTCTATCTTCTAAATTTTCGAACCCTTAGTTGTGCATGAGACAAATTTTTGATCTTATCTTATCTTATCATATCATATCTTATCATATCTTATCATATCATATCTTATCATATCTTATCCTTTAAATATTATAACATTTCTTGGTGTAAAAATCAAATTACAACTCATACTCTAATTTCTATAGTTGTCGCCACTTACCTTATCATGTATAACAATTATTTTATTTTATTCTATAGTTTATTATGTTATTTTATCATTTAATTAATATATCTTATAATTATCAAAGAATAATGAAATTAATACTTTGTGTTGTGTGTGTGTATTTTTCGCCTTTTAGAAACCTTAGGATAGATTTTATTTTTTCCATATCATATACTATAATATTATCATATAATAAGCTCATTTTGAAAATTCAAATATTTCAACTATAGGATAAGATGTCATTTTCATAGTAGTTTAAAATTATTTCTAACCTTATACTAAGGTCAAAAATTTCGCTACTTTAATTAAAAATCATAGGTTACTTGTTTGAATTGTTAACCATCTCTACTTTACACCTAATATCCTTATCATTATAATCATAGCCTTGCATTTAATTAAAATATGATATTTATCTCATAAAATACCAATTTATCCCAAATTTTTGGTCACTACATATATCATATGCCAAATATTTTATTTTTCTCCAATTAATAACTATATGATATAATAATAATCTTAGATGATAAAATAAATCATAGGAAAATTAATTAAGATCATTTCTATGTACTATAGTAAAGTTATCAGCAAATAATTCGAAATTACGAATAAATTATCAAACTATGATTCTTTTCATAAAAATATTATTTTCATGAGTAATTATATTAATATAATGATATTATATCATAAAATGAATTTTTGGTATTTTTCTAAGCAATTTCCCAATTTTATTCGAAAACTAGGGTTTTCTAGGATTTAATTTTCATAAAATTCCATTCTTACCCTATTTTATTAATTTCAAAATTTTCATAATTTCTAGGAGATAAGATTGATCTAGAATCATGATATTTATCAATTATATAATTAAATAAATTATTTAATACAATTATTACATAATATTATGATTTTCGAGAATTACACATAAAATAATACATTAATTTCGAAAATTATGCACATAAATATCCAAAATATTATCTCCTATGATACTCTACACATTTCTAAGAGATAAACATTATCTCTTAATTAATCATGACCTTATCTTATCTTTTATGAAAATATCATAGCAAATCTTATCTTAAAAATGTCATTTTCCAACCTTATCACATCCACCTCATGCTTAGGTGTTCAAGATAATTATCTTATCATATACTATAGGATAAACATGACAACTCATCACATAAAATCAAGTGATCATATAATAATTCATAAATTAATTATTCATTCTCATGATTTTCGAAAATAATCAAATAAATAAGGAAAAATATTTCTTTTTCTTCCTTAGTGTAAATAATATCCTAAATATGCTTAAAACATATTTAAAAATTATTTCGTTCAAATTTTCAAGAGAAATTTCGATTTATTCAAAATCGACAATTACCGACGTTCACTTTCATACTCGTTTCTATCGTACTGTTCCTTCTTTATTTTCGAAATTTTTAAGCCCAGAAATTCGGGGTATTACAAGACCAAACCATGAAAGTAATGCCATAAGGATTTAGGGATGTAGGTCATAGAATAATATAGATTGCTATAACCTTCTTTGTACATATGTTTATTGTGTACATACCTTCTTCTAGATACACCATTATGTTTACCGTGTCTGACCTTAGTGATACTTTCCTTTTCAGATGGCTCGGACTGTCTTCACGACTAGGCGCCCTCTATCCTCAAGGGCCACACTCGAGGAGGTCGTACGCTCATACCAGATGTGCCGAGGAGACGACCTAGTTGAGTTCTTGGCACACTTCACACGTCATTGGGCCACTGCACATGCTCATGGTACATCGTATTATGACGGTGTGCTCTGACTGATCATGAGACTTCCATCCGACTGGCAGGGGTATGCACATGAGATATCGGCGGACTATATCTATCGACGCCGAGAGAGTTTCGATCTGGAGGTGGACCTGCCTCGCTTTGTTAGCCACCTGAGCTATGTATTCACGGTGTACGGAGCTGCACCACGTGGGCCGTATTTTCCCGCACGGGAATACACTTGGAGCGATGAGAGTCCAGAGTGGCTCCACCCAGAGGTGCCCCGTTTGGCAGCTGACGGACCCGTATTCTTGCCTGGCAGTGGTAGGAACATGTTCGAGGCTGGACCTTCCCATCCCCCGACAGCTCACCTTTTCGGTCCTACTACCAGTAGGATTCCATCCTCGTCATTACCCGCCCAGACCCTCACCGCCGGTCATGCCATGCCCGTACCCACCTCCACCTACCGGCTCTCCCCCAGTCCGGTAGCCGCCACCCCAAGCGTGCACTGTACCACAATTCTGTGGAGATCGAGGATCCACATGGCCTAGCTGTAGGCACCGTGAGGAGGCTCAGACTCGTCTGGCTGCCGCCCATTCCCAACCACCGCTTTTGAGGAGGTCGTGGCCGAGATCATGCCGACACAGGCCGCTATGGAAGACGCCAGGTCATTACAATCGAGAGCCCGTGGCTCCCGCACTCGACACTGAGAAGGAAGATCCGGAGGAAGATCCAGAGGAAGATCTCGAGGAAGACCCGGAGGAGGATCCCGAGGAAGATCCCGAGGAGGATCCTGAGGAAGACCCAGAGGAAGACCCCGAGGATGACCTATCAGCTGATGATGAGATGGAGGGAGTGGATAGTTCCCATACTTCCAGTCCTGACTACGACACATGGAGCCCTGTCTACACCCCGGGCGATCATGGATCTAGTTCTTAGGACTAGATAGTCTTTTTGTCTATATACTTTGTATATCTTTTGATGCTTGCAGAAACGATGAGTTGTTCCGACATGAAACCCTATTTTGACGTCCACGGTAGCGTTTAGATTTTTGTAAGCACCGTGACTAGGTACATGGAGTGATGCTGATAATTGTTTTTGGGCATCATACTTTGTACCTGGTCTTTTGTAAATCTTCGAAACGCTGATGAAAGTCCTCGTAGAGGTAATTGATGTGATATGATGATAGCTCCCCGAGAGTCTTTTGTTTTAATATTGTGATATGTGGTGTTCGATGATGTGCTAGATTTAAGCTCATAATTATATAAATACCTTGCTGATATATATACATTGATCCTGATGGATAGTATAAGACGATATTTAATTACGTATATTTATGAAGGATACGATGCCGTCGAGAAGAAGAAATCGTGAAGTAACACCTGAGAGAGAAAACACTCCACCCCCACCACCACCACCGCCGCCGAGGCGGATTGAGGAACTATTCCTCAGGCAGAACCCGCCCACTTTCATGGGACTGGGAATCCCGTGGATGCTGAACTCTGGATTTGTGCATTGGAGCGAATCTTTAACTTCCTTCACTGCACCTCTCAAGAACGCTTGTCATGCATTGCTTTCCAGATCACTGGTGCCGCCGACTTCTGGTGGGAGGCGAAGAGGAAGACTCTATCCGAAGAAGAACTTGAAGAGTACACCTGGAAAGAGTTCAAGGAGGAAGTATACGAGAAGTATATTCCTAAGAGCTACCGAAAAATGAAAGAACATGAGTTCTACAATCTGCGACAAGGAAAGACCACGGTCACGGACTAAGATCGGGCATTCTGTGAAATGTCACGGTATACGCCTCAACTGGTCGACACTGATGAAAAGATAACAGAAAAGTTCCGAACGGGACTCCGTCATGAGACCAGGGTGTCGCTATCGGGGCATGGGAATCTGACCTACCGCGAGGCCCTTAGTAGAGCTTTGGACATCGAGGCTGCTTTACCTGAGGACAAGACTGTCGTTGTACATCCCCCGAATCACCAAGGAGATCGTGGGAAGAGGAAGTGGGAAGGACCCTACCAAGGTCAAGGATCACATCTTTGGTCCGGCCGATGCGAGGCCACAGCGAGGAGAACGTGCTATCCGGCACGGACAAGGTAATAGACGTCCCATGGTACCCGCACCTGGCGGGGAAAACCAAAAATTCGTGAGGCTCCCCGTGTGCCCAAGGTGACATAGGAGTCACAAGGGGGCATGCACATTTACGAATGACAGATGCTTCAAGTGTGGCCAGAAGGGTCACTACTCTAGGGATTGCCCTGGGATGCGCAAAGGGGGAAATGGCCGTCCCAATGTGCCCAATCGAGTCCAACCGGTCCGGGCTATCCAAGCTCAACTGTTTCAGCAATAGCCCCCGGTCCAGTACTTCCAGCTAATTCAACAACCGTACCAACCACGGCGACAACGACAACAACAATGGCGACAGCCACAACAATAGTATCGACAGCCCCAACAACAGCAGCAACAACAACCGCATCAACAACAGCAACCACCATCGCTAGCCAGGGCCTACGCCCTCAACCAAGAAATGGAATTCCCGCAGGAGCCGCCAAGGAACCATGGAAACTTGGCAGGTATGGGAACACTCCTCCAATTGCCTGTTATCCTACTGTTTGATACTGGCGCCTCACATTCTTTTATTGCTGAAGCATGTGTAGAGAACTTAGGATTAGATCCTAAACGCGGTGAACAAATCATGAGAATTTCTTCTCCAGTAGGAGGTATAAGAACGGTAACCCACATATGCTCGAACCTAGAACTTAGACTAGGCTCACTTAAGGTCATGACAGATAACCTTCACGTCATACCTATGATGGATGTGGACATAATCCTAGGAATGGATTGGTTAATCGGACATAATGCGACCATCCTGTGTAATGAAAGGAAAATTTCTTTCCAACATCTCGGAGAGAAACCTACAGACTTTCACGGGATCAGCATGGGGAGGAGAGTCCCAATCATATCCGTACTACAAGCAAGGACGTTGCTGAACAAGACAGAGAACCACGCCTACCTTATCTATCTCTAGGAGGAAGAGCAGAATGAAAGAATAATAGAAGATGTTCTGATCGTGAAGGAGTATCCCGATGTATTCACAGACGAACTACCGGGATTACCGCCAAACCGACAGATTGAGTTCACGATCGACCTTGAACCAGGTTCTGCCCCTGTGTCGAAAGCCCCATACCGGATGGCACCAAAAGAACTTGAAGAATTGAAGATCTAGCTGCAAGAACTCTAGGAGTTAGGTTTTATTAGACCCAGTGTGTCTCCATGGGGAGCACCTGTCCTTTTTGTGAAGAAGAAGGATAGTACACTAATAATGTGCATAGACTATCGAGAGTTAAACAAGATAACTCTTAATAATAAGTATCCTTTGCCTCGAATTGATGATCTGTTTGATCAGCATCAGGGAGCAGGAGTCTTTCAAAGATAGATTTAAAGTCTGGATACCATCAGCTAATTATTAGACCAGAGGATGTACCTAAAGCGGCTTTCCGTACAAGGTATGGTCATTTCAATTCATCGTTATGCCCTTTGGACTTACAAATGCCCCAATGAAGATTTATGGATATCATGAATAGGGTATTTCACCCATACTTAGATAAATTTGTCTTGGTATTCATAGACGATATCCTAATATACTCCAAGAATAACCAAAACACGAAGAGCACTTGAGAACTGTCTTGCAAACATTAAGCGAGAGCAACTCTTTGCCAAGTTTAGCAAGTGTGAATTCGGTTAAGCAGTGACATTTTAGGTCACATCGTGTCATTGAGGAATCAAAGTAGACCCTCCAAGATCGTCTGATTCGAGAATGGGAATCGCTAAAGAACCCGAATGAAATTGAGTTTCTTAGGACTTGTCGTCTATTATCGAAGATTTATCGAAGGATTTTCAACGATAGCCCGACCCATGACCCAATTGTTGAGAAAATGAATCAAGTACACTTGGACCGACGAGTGTGAGGCGGGCTTCTAGAGATTGAAGGAGTTGCTGACGACAGCCTCTGTACTCGCAGTACCCGAAGCAAATAAGGAGTACACAATCTACACAGACGCTTCAAAGAATGGACAAGGATGTGTTCTGATGCAAGAATGCAAAGTTATTGCTTATGCTTCAAGGCAATTACGTCTACATGAGTTGAACTATCCTACGCACGACCTGGAATTAGCAGCGGTAGTACATGTCTTAAAGATTTGGAGACACCATCTCTATGGAGTTAGATGTGAGATCTATACTGACCATAGAAGCCTGAAATATTTCTTTGAGCAGAAAGATCTTAACATGAGGCAACGTAGATGGTTAGAACTGATGAAAGATTATGACTGTAGTATCAATTACCACCCAGGCAAGGCTAATATTGTAGCCGATGCTTTGAGTCGCAAATCCCACCCTAGTTTGGGATGTCTCCTCAGTCATGATGAGATACTTATAAAGGAATTCAAGAAGATAAACATCGAAGTCATGGACCCATCTCAGATGATAGAAGGTCAGATTGCAACGTTGATTGCAATCCCAGACTTAAGAGCCTGAATCTTAGAAGCCCAGAGGAAGAGCAAGAAGCTAGAGGAAGTACGAGCCAAGATCAAGGACAACAACCACAAAAATTTCAAAGAAGCAACATATAACATTTTGTTGTATGACGGGAGAGTGTGTGTTCCAGAAGACGAAAGGCTTAAGAGAGAGATTTTGAAAGAAGCCCATGAGACTTCTTCGCAAGACCCCGGAAGCACTAAATGTACCAAGATCTCAAGGATAAATTTTGGGGGATGGAATGAAGCAAGACGTAGCTTCATTCGTAGAAACGTTATTTGACGTGCAACAAGTGAAAGACTCCACCGTGATCGATGGAACCTTACAACCACGGACATACCGGAATGGAAATGGGATGATATCGCCATGGATTTTGTTACCGAGCTACCTAAATCACAAAGAGGAAATACCACTATTTGGGTCATCATCGATCGTTTGACCAAAAGCGCGCATTTTCTACCCATTCCGATAACACATGGATCAGATAGACTAGCACAGTTATACGTTCGAGAAATCATACGTTTACATGGAGTTCCGAAGACTATCACGTCTGATAGAGATTCAAAATTCACATTCAGATTCTGGACGAGTTTACAAAAGGAATTGGAGACTCGACTACATTTCAGTACCGCGTTCCACCCACAAACGGACAGACAATCCGAGAGTACCATTCAAAAGCTCGAAGACATTTTGAGGACCGTTGTCCTGGATTGAGGAGAAAGTTGGGAACAAGTGTTACCACTTGTGGAATTCGCCTACAACAATAGCTACCTAACAACTATTGGAATGGCCCCGTACGAAGCGCTTTATGGAAAGAAATGTCGATCACCGCTTTACTGGGATGAGGTGGGAGAAATAAGAGTATTAGAATCTGACTCTGTGGGAGAAATGATCGAGATTATGAGACAGATCCGCCAATGGATCAAGGAGGCCCAAGACCGACAGAAGTCGTACGCCGACAAATGTCGCACAGAGCTGCATTTTGAAGTGGGAGACAAAGTCTTCTTGAAGATTTCCCCATCAAAAGGAATCGTGAGATTCGGAATCAAAGAGAAGCTGCGACCACTTTTCATAGGACCCTATGAAATTTTGGAAAGGATAGGGCCAATAGCTTACAGACTGGCATTACCGCCAAGCTTTGGGAACATATAAAATGTGTTCCACATTTTGCAACTCAGGAAGTACATACATGACCCCAGCCATGTGATATCACTGACAGATATTGCCCTCGATGACAATATGACCTATGTGGAACTGCCTACGTAAATCTTGGACCGACGTATCCAAAAGCTAATGAACAAAGAGATACCGTTAGTAAAAGTTCTATGGCGACACCATGGTCAAGAAGAAGCAACATGGGAATTAGAATCAGCTATGAAAGAGAAATACCCAGATCTTTTCCAAGGTTAGCAAAATTCGGGACGAAATTTATTTTAAGGTGGATGGTATGTAATAACCCGAAAAATTTAAAACTTTTATTAGCGATGCTTAAACCAATTACTTAGAGTTCTAAGACCTTAATTATATTTAAGGTGACCAATGAAACGAATTAGAATCGATTCGGAGATCGAAAACTAGAGAAATCAAAAACTAGTGACTAATCATACTGGATTAGGGTTTTCTGAATAGTCTGAACATAGAATGAAAGATAGAGAATGAATCTCAACAAAAGGATTTCATTTCTAGAATCATCTTGCGAAAGCATGTGAGAAGCCAAAGAATTGGAATTTTCGGGCATACTCGCCCGGTCAGTCTAAAAAATACTATTCACGAGTCGGATCAACTTTCAGTCTGTGCTATTCATGAAAATTTATGATAACAATCAAAATCTTGAAGTAATATATTATTATGAATTTAGAATTCCTAAGAATAAATTTCTGAACGAAATTTCTGAAGAACTTAACTGAACGCCGGGAATATATATCGGAAAAACCCTAAACTGATCCGAATGAATCGAAACTCAAACCAAGGGTCTAAATCAATAAGAAATGATTTCTAAGACTCAAATAAATTATGAAAGATCAAGAATTCAATAGAATTTCGAATGAGCATAATTTAATCGATGGACGCTGTTTTTTCGTGATAACTCGGAATTGACTTACCGGATGTCATCCGAACTTCATGAAATTATTATAAACTATGAAATAAGTCTTTTTAAGGATATTTAAGAAAATAAAACCTTAAGGTTCCTGATCGCTCACTTTTCATCATGAAACAATCAAAACTTTATGTTTCAAAGAAGTGAAATAAATTTGACAAAGGTTGATTCTAGGTCCTCAAACATAATAAAAGTTCGAATGAAGAAGAACAACGGTTGGGAGAGGATAATAATAAAAGGATAATTATACTAAGAATATATGTATTCAAGCAATGCTTTAACAACGATAAGAATCTTTCTACTTTTCAAAGCATAGTTTAACAATGTCTCAAGACTTGATATAACCTTATTGGCTCTAACAAAAACATTTTTGAACTCTCAAGTAAATCCTTGATCGCAAAGACATTTCAATGAATCCATGTTCTCAGAATCAAGTCGACATTATAACAACAATGTCGAGATTATACCAACAAAATCAAAGATATCATCAAGATTATAATCAACTTAACGTAGCAACATTCTAAAGCAAATGATGGCCAAAGTTCGGCAACGAGAAGGGTGGCTGAGAATTATGTATGATGACATAACTCTCTGGGCAACGAAACATATTGACATCAAATGAATAACATCAACACTTTATCAATATCATCATGAATCAAATTACTTAGAGATGCTCCTTTATACAAAGATTCGATTCCAACATCCTTCAAGCTCAACCCGCACGCTTAGAAATACATGCGGTGAGTACAAAATGCACTCGGTGGGTATCGCCGAAAACATAAAACATCGCCCTTAGGGCTATATAATTGACTTGCCATAACATTAGCAAGGCATGGGGTTTTAGTGAAATAACATGTGCATGCATCGAAATAAACACTTGCTTTCATTCATAGAACTTGCTTTCATTTCATAGCATCATAAAATATGCATATGCATGTCTCATGTCGACCGATAACTTTTCCTTCCCATATCCACGACTTTCTTTCTTTATTTGATCCGAGGAGTAAGCCTCCTCAAACACATCTTAACATAACATACTCGTGTTGATGGACCCGAAGGTTGCCATGCCACTGGCCATACCCGACGCCGGTAACATTCTTTCATTCATACTTTCTTTCTTTCTTTTCCGTGGATAGGTAAATGCATTATGCTCATGCTCATGCTCAAAACAGCAAGTCATTTAACTTTGAAACTTTGTTCATAAATGCATTTCATATCATTTGGAAAATATATAAATCATAACATATAGTTTTAGAAAATATTTATACCACCGGCGGCGATCACCGACGATTGTACTTTTATCTTTCATATCTTTCTTCTCCTTACTTGGTCCATCAATCGACATTAAGCGGCATATAAGCTATCAATAACCAAACAAGAAATAACTTTTATTTTAGTCGTCGACACGACTATATTTTCGATACATAAGACGCTATGGTCTATAAACATTCGGTCATTGCATCCTCTAATATCTTAAAACATATAACAAGACTTAACAAGCCTCATATGTCTAAACGAGCATATATAACTCAACAACAAGTTTAAACCATTCAACCTTAGCCAAAAACCTAATGACCCCTTAAGACGTAGCTTATGTCCGACGTAAAAAATCATGCAAGACGTCGCCTAACTTAGACGAACCTCTATACATGCTCAACTATCATCAAATATCATTAATCAACCATCAAAATCCAAAGATCAAAGCTTTGGCCTTGAAAAAAAAAAAATTTGACGTCATACTAAAATTTTCAAATTTTTGAATACGTAGGCCGAAAAATTCGAATAAATCATTTTAAGCTTTATTCATATCATAGAATCCAAATATGAACTCAAAATGATCATATAAAATAAAAAATCCAACATCATGAGGACTTAGGGTTTCGGCCAAAATGGGATTTTTGTATAGGTTCGATTTCAAACGTTTTTCTCGTTCAAAACATGTTTATATATATCCAGTAACACATATATAAAGGCAAATCAAGCATATCAACATCATATATTCAAGATCAAGACTTCCCCTTTTTCAAAAATTATCAAAGTTCCAAAGAATGGATATAAGCTCAAAATTTCAACGTTAAACAACTTATCGGCGACGAATCGAACCATAACATCAAGAAATCATCAAACAACAACATGTCCTTCATAATTTACAACATGACCGAAAATTATAACATGTACATAAGATCATATTTTTAAAAATTTCAAACTGTAGATATGTTCTAAAGATGGAAATATACCTTAATTCGAAGACGGATCGGAAATCCAACGGTTGGATCTTGAAAAATTGGAGCATGAAATTTCAAAAATTTTTGTGTTTGTAGTGTGTGTTTTGGACGTGAGTTTTGGGAGAGAAATGATGATGAATAGTAGCTTCCAAAGTCTTTGTATGCAATTAATGAAATTAATTACAAATTTCCATTTTATTTTTCATTTTCTTTGATAAGTGATTATTCATCACTTTCTAGAGAATTCTTTAGATTTCTCAAGAATTCTTTAGGTTTCTCAAAAAAAATTATTTTCTTTATTAAGGATGAATAATCATTCTTCTAGAAAATTATCTCATTTTCTAGAAATTAAACACTACTATATAAATGAATGCTATAAATTCATACTGTTCGGATTTTAAGACTCAATTTCAAATAAAATGTTGATTGCTTGATATTCTCTTTTAAACTCAAATAACATATTATAAACATCAACCTTTGATTGTAAAAACATTTTTGGCTTCAAAAACCATTTTAGACATTCAGCCGACGATTAGGGTTTAATCGGCGAATGCCGATATCACAAAAAGCAAAGATTTGAATTTTTCCATTGTATAAAATCAAGACTTCGTTGAGCATGTATCTATCATTTCAAGACTCTCGAAATTTAGGTATTCTTATTCTAAACAAGACCTAAGAATCTTATCTTAGGTTCTATCTCGAATCGATCTCGAATAAATCTCAATTTCTATTTTTGTCGACGCGAAGCTTAACATAAAAGCTTCTAGCTTAAACAACTCTTTCTTAAGGATGCAATGCCCTTCTCATAAGCACTTAATCAAGAGCTAATCTACATGTGAGATGCGGGTATTACATTCCCACCCCTTAAAAAAAATTCATTCCAAATTTAGTACCTTTTACTGAGGTCTTTCTTTATCATCTGGTTTTCTAGTTCCCATGTCGCTTCTTATAAACCATGTTGCTTTCATCGGATTTTAGCTAAAGGAATAAATTTATTCCTTAGCTGTCGTTCTTTTCGATCTAAGATGCATTTCTGGTTCAGAAATAACGTTATCTTGATGTATGATGTGTTTTGGATCAAACACATATCTTCATAATTGCGACACATGGAACACATCATGAAAATTGCCAAAACTTCGAGACATCATTAATCTGTAAGCGATTGGCCCAATCTTCTCTTGAATCTCGTACAGCCGAATAAATCTTGGTTTGAGTTTTTCTTTTGATTAGAAAGCGATGTATTCCTTTGGAAGGATATATTTTCACGAATACTTTGTCTCTAATCTCGAAGCTTAGTTTCGTTCGTCTTGTATCTACATTAGACTTCTGACGATCTTGAGCTTCTTGGATTCTTTTCTTGAGTTGTCGTACGATTACGACCATTTCTTCAATCGAAGAGCGGCAATCTACGTTTTCTGCCCTAGAGGGCTTCGTAAGACGCCATATCAATCATTGCTTGGTAGTTGTCGTTGTATGCAATTTCAATCTTTTACTCATCTCTTGTTAAAAACTCATCCAAAAATGAGATGTAAACTTGGAGTCTCTGTTTGAGGTGATTGAGATGAGCACTCCATGTAAACGTACTATCTCTCGACATATATTTGAGCTAACTTGTCAGCTTCATACATAATAGAGATCTCAGGGAAAAGAACTTTCTGATGTGCTTCTGCAAACCTTCTTAACTGAAACGATATACATGAGAGACATTCTCAATCAGAGCACTCCAAAACTTGAGAACTCGTTTTACAGAGCGAACTCATCTTTAACATCAGCTGGGCTACAATTTCCCTTAAGAGATGGAGGATTCTGATGCAGAAAAGCTCTGAAATTTTGAGATCGGTTTAAAGAGAAGAATGTATAGGTGAATCTTGAGGTGAATTAGCACTTTATTATCATTCCTCTTCAAGAGAAGGATTTCTTTTTCTGGGTTGCATTCTGCATTGCAAACAAATGCCAAAATGCAGTATGTTTCGTTTATCTAAACGAGAAAAAGTTCTTAATCAACAAACAAGCTTATATCTCAAGGATCTTCTTAATTGTTTATCACAAGATTATGATATGAAATAACACAGCTGAATAGCAAAATGATCATATATGTCAAGGAGAGAAAAATTGCCTCTTTGAGGACTTTTACAAAAGCAGGGAAACTTTGCAATCTGGGGGTTTTCGGGCATATAGATAATTTAGCATCTCGGAAAAAAAACTTATCTGCTACGGCTTCTCAAGCACGCTATCACATCATAAAAATATCTATTGACATCACCTATATGTATATATCCATATGTTCACGATAGTCACATCGCCGCCATTCTTTTCTTACGCCTTTGCATTTACCCCATCGCCATCAATGACTTCATAAGAGTCCGCCTCTTCAATCTTTCTCAATCTCGTGAGATAACGATCAATAGACAATTGGGAATTGAATACAAAAGAATGACTCGGGGTAAAGGATGCGAATCACCACAAAATATTTGACTGATATCTAAGAACTGTAGCTATGTTGTGCCAACAACTGGCAAAACTCGGTTTAGACATAAAAGATCTTAAGACATCTGGAGTCTCGATTAATTAGCTTGAGTCTCTTCTCAAATCTCAAATGAGAAGTTTCAAAAATATGAGAAAATTAAACAAACTGAATCGGTATAGAAATCTCAAAAGATATGAAAGATTGACCATATCAATCTAAGTCAATAGAAATCATCTCATTATGGAGATAAAAATAATCAAACTGCATAGAATTTACATCAGACTCAAGCATAACTAGCTGAGTATCTGGAAATGAAAACTCTATTTTTAGAGTATGGGTACTAAATCATACTCAGGAGTGGTAGGATCTTTATTAATGGGTTCAATATTTTCTTTGTCATTAGGTGTAACTGAAAAGTTACTAGCCAACTGGAGTTGATGAATAGCTGAGATGAAGTCGGCCATAGAGGAAAAAGAGCCAAAAGGAAATTCAAGTGTACATAATAATGAGAACTAATAAGTTAGGAGTCTGGAAAAATTAGCAAAAAACGAGAGTTACGTGCCAATGGATGGTCCGGTGTATTTATAGTTGATGGGTCGAAACCCTAATTCTCATTAGGTCGTGGTGCCTAGCGGCCGGATTGGCGATCGCTAGGTCAGTCGCTAGTTACAAGGCAGAAATTTTTTGAAAGATTCTCGTGGCTAGGCTAGCAATCACGAGGGTGATCGTCAGTCTCTTATTCCTTCTTTATCTTTGATTACTTCTTTGCTTGTATATCGATCATCACCGTGCTCATATACCTTCCTCCACAAATGATGGAATTGAGCGAGAAATTCGTTCTAGGTAAGCTGCTCATCTGATCTTTACTGATAAAGGCAAACAAGATAATGATAAACAACATGACGAAAAATGAGATATCGACAAACGAATCGTACTCTTCCAAACTGTCCGGACGTTCCTCGTTATCGTAGACAAAAGAATACTCGAGCGCTTGCAGAAAACATATTCATGTTTCTCTGTCGTCTCTTCTCATGATTTCTTTTCAATTTCAGCTCATAAAGCATTAGCTCATTTCAAACATACATTTTCATATAGCAATTCATTCCATAAGGCATATACTCAATCATCATCTGTAATAATCATAATCATCATACTCATAAGCATAATCTCATACCTGGTGAGCTAGAGATGATGGAATCGGAATGCTGAGCTTCTCTTAAGAACAACTGGTTCTTTAACTCATATTCTCAAATCAGAATCAACAACTGATTCTATAAACTTAGAGTCTCAAAATAGAGTCAAACAACTGACTCATAACTCAAATTCTCAACAGAGTCATCTCAAAAGAATTCACATGCTCAAGGTGCACAAACCGCACAAGACTCACAAAGATTTATGAATTCAGAATTCAAGACAGTGCACAAGCTGCACAAGGATTCACAAGGATTTACAAGTTTAGAATTCAAAACTATGCTCATCTGTGCAAAAGTTCACAAGGATTTACAAGCTCAAACTTCAAAACTGTGCACAATCGCACAAGTGGACAAAGGCTCACAGGTTCAGAATTTAAAACCGCTCGGATACCATTCTGTCACAGCCCGACTACTTAACCAAGTAATTAGTCAAGTAATTAGACCGTGACGTGGGTTAAGAAATAAATCTGTAATCAATATCTTCAAATATGACCAATGATTCAAAGCGATCACAATGTGTGACCTAAATTTTCATCATGAAACAATCAAAACTTTATGTTTCAAAGAAGTGAAGTAAATTTGACAAAGGTTGATTCTAGGTCCTCAAATCATAATAAAAGTTCGAATGAAGAAGAATAATGGTTGGGAGCGGATAATAATAAAATGATATCTATACTAAGAATATATGTATTCAAGCAATGCTTTAACAACGATAAGAATCTTTCGACTTTTCAAAGCATATTTTAACAATGTCTCAAGACTTAATATAACCTTATTGGCTCTAACAAAAACATTTTTGAACTCTCAAGTAAATCCTTGATCGCAGAGACATTTCAATGAATCCATGTTCTCAGAATCAAGTCGACATTATAACAACAATGTCGAGATTATACCAACAAAATCAAAGATATCATCAAGATTATAATCAACTTAACGTAGCAACATTCTAAAGAAAATGATGGCCAAAGTTCGGCAACGAGAAGGGTGGCTGAGAATTATGTATGATGACATAACTCTCTGGGCAACGAAACATATTGACATCAAATGAATAACATCAACACTTTATCAATATCATCATGAATCAAATTACTTAGAGAAACTCCTTTGTAAAGCATTTGATTCCAGCATCCTCTCAAGCTCAACCTGCACGTTTAGAAATACATGCAGGGCATGAGTACAAAAATGCACTCAGTGGGTATACGCCGAAAACATAAAACATTGCCCTTAGGGCTATATAATTGACTTTCCATAACATTAGCAGTGCACATGGGTTTTAGTGAACCTGTGCATGCATCGGAAATAAACACTTACTTGCTTTCATTTATAGCAACTTTCTTTCATTTCATAGCATCATAAAAATATGCATATGCATGTCTCATGTCGGCCGATAACTTTTCCTTCCCATATCCACAGACTTTCTTTCTTTGTTTGATCCGAGGAGTAAGTCTCCTCCTCAAACACATCTTAACATAACATACCCGTGTTGATGGACCCGAAGGTTGCCATGCCACGGTCATACCCGACGTCGGTAACATTCTTTCATTCATACTTTCTTTCTTTCTTTTCCGTGGATAGGTAAATGCATTATGCTCATGCTCATGCTCAAAACAGGCAAGTCATTTAACTTTGAAACTTTGCTCATAAATGCATTTCATATCATTTGGAAAATATATAAATCATAACATATAGTTTTAGAAAATATATATACCCACCTAGCGACAGTCACTCGACGACTGTACTTTTTATCTTTCATATCTTTCTTCTCCTTACTTGGTCCATCAATCGACATTAAGCGGAATATAAGCCTATCAATAACCAAACAAGAAATAACTTTTATTTTAGTCGTCGATACGACTATATTTTCTTGATACATAAGACGCTATGGTCTATAAACATTCGGGTCATTGCATCCTCTAATATCTTAAACATATAACAAGACTTAACAAGCCTCATATGTCTAAACGAGCATATATAACTCAACAACAAGTTTAAACCATTCAACCTTAGCCAAAAACCTAATGAACCCTTAAGACGTAGCTTATGTCCGACGTCAAAAATCGCGCAAGACGTCGCCTAACTTAGACGAACCTCTATACATTCTCAACTATCATCAAATATCATTAATCAACCATCAAAATCCAAAGATCAAAGCTTTGGCCTTGAAAACAAATTTTTGACGTCAAACTAAAATTTTTAAATTTTCGAATACGTCGGCCGAAAAATTCGAATAAATCATTTTAAGCTTTATTCATATCATAGAATCCAAATATGAACTCAAAATGATCATATAAAATCAAAAATCCAACATGGGATTTTTGTATAGGTTCGATTTCAAACGTTTTTCTCATTCAAAACATGTTTATATCTATCCAATAACACATATATGAAGGAAAATCAAGCATATCAACATCATATATTCAAGATGAAGACTTTCCTTTTCAAAAATTAACAAAGTTCCAAAGAATGGATATAAGCTCAAAATTTCAACGTTAAACAACTTATCGGCGACGAATCGAACATAACATCAAGAAATCATCAAACAACAACATGTCCTTCATAATTTTACAACATGACCAAAAATTATAACATGTACATAAGATCATATTTTTAAAAATTTCAAACTGTAGATATGTTCTAAAGATGGAAATATACCTTAATTCGAAGACGGATCGAAAATCCAACGGTTGGATCTTGAAAAATTAGAGCATGAAATTTTAAAAAATTTAGTGTTTGTAGTGTGTGTTTTGGACGTGAGTTTTGGGAGAGAAATAATGATGAATAGTAGCTTCCAAAGTCTTTGTATGCAATTAATGAAATTAATTATAAATTTCCATTTTATTTTTCATTTTCTTTGATAAGTGATTATTCATCACTTTCTAGAGAATTCTTTAGATTTCTCAAAAAAATTATTTTCTTTATTAAGGATGAATAATCATTCTTCTAGAAAATTCTCTCATTTTCTAGAAATTAAACACTACTATATAAATGAATGCTATTGTGACAGCCCGCCTTTCCAAAGTACGGATTAGACGGGACTGTCATCAACTAAGCAGGGGTTAAGAACATAATGACCAACAAACCTTTAAGACGTCAAACTTTTATAGATAAACACACAACGGTTTCATACAAACTAGACCAACAGACCATTAACAAAAGGATTCAACTGATCTGGAGGTAACGTAAGTAATATCCAGATTATAATAAAGTGTTTTGAACAATGAAAGCATGTGAATGCATATATGACGATATACATCCAAGGTGAACTACTAACGACAAAACTCCGATCGCTCAACACTTGTCCATCCTATCACACTCAACCTCGCACATTTAAAACAACATGCGGTGCTAAGTACAAGAATGCACTTAGTGGACTCATGCCAAAATCATTTCATAAAATTACATCGCCTATAAGTATAACACGAGGATTTTAGTTAAAATAACTCGTGAATACCAAAATGCTTTATCATTTCTCAAAAGATTTGCTCAAGCAGTATTTTCCGATTACGTATGATCCGTATCATTCACATAATTATTCATAAGCGATCTCATAACCGATCTCACGTCAGTAAAGTAGGCCTCTTCTACCGACGCCGTGATCGGCGAAGATGTTGCTAACGGCTCCCAATCACATAGCCGGGATTCTCGATCGACTAGGATCCACGACCGCCGATGATGTTGCTAACGGCTCACAATCACAAAATCGGTGTACACGTTAATCTTAGCGAGAATTCGCATCCGACTAAGATCCGATATCGATTTAAAATTGGGAGCGACCCAATAAGCGATTCACATACATCGTTGGCTCGCCCAACAACATGATAGGATCCATACGTTAAAACATAAATATTTTGGGCATGTAACGAGTTCATAATCATTTCTCAACCGAAAGCTTGTAAATAAATACTTTTCAAGAAAGCATCGTAAATAAAGGGTTTTCGAGTAAAGCCCACCTCGTACACGTAGGTCTTTATACTAGGGTCTCTGTTCCTACGTCAATGCCTCGTCCAAGTATCACCTTAACGTAAGAATCATTTTAGTACGTCGGTCACGTTTGATAGAGACGAACATAGTCTATAACGCTCTATGTATCAAATAAGGCTAACGTTGGACTTATTTTGACGTTTCCTAATCGATTGATGTCGATTATGAAATTTCTCAACATATAAAGGGTATTCTACCTTTTTGGTATATAATGTACGTTTTAATGTACTTACGTAACGTAAGTAGCATTGTTACTAAACGTACTACGTCACATTGATCACGTATTATCGAATTGCGTGCCCGTTGACCTTGGTCAACGATTTTGGTCAACTATTTTGACCAAGTCAACCAAAAGTCAATAATTTTGACTTTGGTCAACAAAAAGTCGACATTTTGACTTTTTCAACTATTTATGGAATTCTTATCATTTTATGTGCAATTCTTGTTCCAAAAAAAATTCCTATAAAATCATACTATGTCTAAAACATTATTTTAGGTCATAATATGTAATTATTCTTGATAAAATAAATTTATATCATTAATGCACATCTTATGAAATTTTCGGTAATTACAAATTAAATAGTTTAGACTTGTGCAAAAATTCTTATAAATTCACATGTCACACTATTTTATCATGTGATTAATAATATGTAATTACCTTAGTCAAATAAAATTTATACACCTTAGTATCATACCCCAATGTTTTCGGTTTTCATAAATAACCCATCAAATGATTTTTAAAAATTCCAATAAAATCATATATCAATTAATCACCCTCAATTATGCTTACTATAACATAATTGTTATTTATTGTGACTTATTGAATAAAATTTACCTAAGTCACTTTCCAAATTTTTGACTTAGGTCAAATAAATCTTTATAAATTTCAATAAATTCTCACAACCATATATTATGAATCTACACACTTGATATGCTATTATAACACTTAAACATGAATTATATCACAACATTATAACATATACTATAATTTTCGGTACTCATTAAATTATAGGCTATAGTTTTCCAAAAATTCTACATAAATTCCTATGAGCATATTTAATACCCTAGATTATTATTCCATGCTTAAATCAACAATTAAAAATTAAAATCAACAACATATAGTACTCCTAAGTTTTCGGTCCATTAATACTATGCTTAATTTCATGATATAATTAATATACATGCTTAATAACATAGTATAAACATGATATCTAAACATATTAGCATAAGATCTAAATTTTCGAAAATGATATATATATATAAACTTAGATCATAACTAAAAATTTAACGGATGAAATTCGAAAGTTCTAGCATGTATACGAAGCTAGGATGAATTCTAACCTTTTAATCGGAGTCGATTTCTAACGGCAACGTTTTTCTATCAAGAATTTGGGAAGGGATTGATGAACTCTTTCTCTCAAATTTTCTATAAGGTTTCGGTACTTATGAGAGCCAAATGGAAATAATATGGATACTATCTTATATTTATAGGTTTATTCCACTTGTTTGATAATTATTACATAGAATAACAATTATTATCCTTTACCTAATTGTCAACAATTTCGTCCATTTGGTAAGCATAAGACAAGATTTTTATTTTATCAATTCATTCTCAATGCCTATCATTTTCAAAGAAAGAAATAAATTCTTCTTTCCTTTGTCCTCAAAACCCAAGGCTTTATTAACTTGCCAAGGAATGATTTTTTCTTTAATTGTTTTGATGCCAATATTCTTAGTCATGCTTTAATTAAAGATATCCCTCTTCCTTTCCTAATATTGCACACGGCAATTATAAGTAATAGATGAGAAAGAAAATTCATTCCATAAATTCTTATGTTCACGGCTATTTCATAAATTGGAAAGAAGTTTCATCTTGTCTTATACTAGTATTTAATGAATCATATGTGTCATTATCAAGTATAATCCAATAATAATACCTTAGGAAAATATCAACTTTGAAAAGTCAACAATATACACATGATCTTTATTTATTCACATTTGTCACACTTTAATATATATATATAGAAATTTCCGGTCCCTTCATAAAATGGGAGATGATATTTTATTTTTGTCTCACTTTAATACATATAAATTATATGTCATTATCCAAGACATAGCCATCACTTTCCAAGAGTTTGAAAATTCATTCTTTCCTTCCATTTTATTCAACAAAATCGGCTACTAGTGTACAAGGATCATAGATTACTTATTTAAATTGGATACATGCTCTATAATATCTCTTAATAATATCTCCCAACATAATAATAACATAGATTAATTATAGGATGATATTTATTCATTTCACATTACAAGGTCAACCTTTTCGTCCCTAATTAGAAAAATAATCCAACTTTGCACAATTTGCTAACATCCCTATATTATATCTTAATAACGTATTACTATGATAATTTTTAATGGCATTATCAAAATATAAAGACTTTTATTCATTTACACAATATAAAAGAAGTTTTCGGTACTTTTATTAATTAAATGCTACTTTTTTTTCTTGTAATTCATAGGTATATGACATAATATATGTCCTAGATGATAAATTAAATCATAGGAAAATTATTAAAATAATCCCATGTCACAACTTTAATATTTTCGAATACTTATTTTTGAAAATAGGAACAATTCATCCAATAATTGTTCCTTAATTATCTAGCACTATTTTAATGCTAAATTATATAAAAATAATGTTCTTATATCATAAAATAATCATAGGAATTTGAATTATACAATTCCATGATCATTTGACTAAGTTTTCAACTTATCTCAAAACGCCGACGTTCTAATCGCCTTAATTCCTTTGATAAACGAATCATCTCTAAATGTTCAACATAAAGTTGTAACAACTTTATTTATTCCCATAATAATAGGAAATTTTGAATTCTAAGCTTAAATGCTTAAAATCTTGTAAGATGTAATCGCTTAATTTAACCGACGTTAGAACAATACGTTCAAAGGAATATTAGAAACTATATTCCTTAATTCACTAAGCGTCAGTGAATATCACACAGAAATTATTAAATTATGCTTAGTCAAATTTGAGCATTGACTAATTAGGATTTTAATAATCGGGATTAATCTCTAAATTACGATTTTAATTATCGTAATTAAATCTCGAAAGCTATGGATATTACATCTATAAATCCATACTGTTCGGATTTTAAGACTCAATTTCAAATAAAATGTTCCTTGCTTGTAATTCTCTTTTAAACTCAAATAACATATTATAAACATCAAACTTTGATTGTAAAAACATTTTTGGCTTCAAAAACCATTTTAGACATTCAGCCGACGATTAGGGTTTAATCGGCGAATGTCGATATCACAAAAAGCAAAGATTTGAATTTCTCCATTGTATAAAATCAAGACTTCGTTGAGCATGTATCTATCATTTCAAGACCCTCGAAATCTAGGTCTTCTTATTCTAAACAAGACCTAAGAATCTTATCTTAGGTTCTATCTCGAATCGATCTCGAATAAATCTCAATTTCTATTTTTGTCGACACGAAGCTTAACATAAAAGCTTCTAGCTTAAACAACTCTTTCTTAAGGATGCAATGCCCTTCTCATAAGCACTTAATCAAGAGCTAATCTTTGCTACAGGAATGCGGGGTATTACAGCTAGGGTGGCCGCTAGCCCCTGTTTTGGCCCTTGTTTTTGCTCGTGCTTCGTTCCATGCTTCGATTTTCATCTTATAAGCAAAACACCAAAGAGGAACCCAAGAGCCGTATCTTCCAAAAATATATAAAATCATTGAGATCCAATACATAAACGCACTTTATTGATCTAAAATCATCTTTAAATATCAACAATATACGTGTAAAATGCGCGTTTATCAAACCCCCCAAACTTAAAGCATTGTTTGTCCTCAAAGAAAAACAAAACAAAAAGAAAGAAGGACACAACGACAGATCAACGAGTGTCAGCAAAGATGATTAACACAATCAAGCCTCAGAAATATTTCGAAGCTAAAAAACATTAGCGCACATGACGACATTAGTCAACTCAACAATGTACAACTATTGAAAGCAAAATTCTCATTCAATTCAACCCTCACAACGGCATGTGTGTAAAATTTAGAGTACACTCCAACTCATAAAGAAATTAAGAACGTGTATACACTCAAAAATCAATGCAATGCAAAATCTTACCATAGGCTTGCCATTTCTCTAATATCTCCACCACATCAAATGCGTTCAAATTAGGATCAAAAAGGTCTTTTCATAGGTTGTAATATAGGCACATTGGTTAAGGTAGGATAATATATGGTTAAGTGACTCAAATATAACTCCAAGCACCTCCATTCATACAATCAACTCATATGGACTTTGTCCATTTCCCATTTTCTTTCCAACATGCTAATTCAACATTTATTCAACACGAGGTACCTTATACTATGATAACAAAATCCCTTTATGCTCACATTATTCACTCGATTTTCTTTTTGTTTTCTTAGCAATAGAGCTTATAGGGTCCATTCTTCACCACAGAGGTACCATTCTCTTACTCTCCATCTTTTATCCCAACTTAGAATATCAAAACCCAATTTACCCCCTTTTGATTCCCATATCCATCCTCACCTCCTATCATCCGGTTAACAAAAGAATAAAGTCTAATAAAGGCTCAAAGAAGGTGACAAACGGTATATATCATTGGGTTAGTGTTTGGGTAAATATGTGGTTAATAAAGATGGCCTTTTATCCTTTCCATATTCGAAACACATATTGCAGCCTCGACACAGAAAATACGGCAAGTTCTAGAAGATGATTACATGCATGATATCACACAATTAAAAGAAACTGTAATAAGATGTTTATACAGTGAAGCTCAAGTCTTACGGTTTAAGCCAATATTGAAAAAACAACAAGCTAAGCAATCTCAAGTCATTCATGCTTCATTTTCTAACACATCATGTGCACTATCAACAAAATTTTTCAGAAAATTTCTATCATCATTGGCCACATGGATTGACACATTTCACTTAAACTCGTTGATCGACCGACACAACAACGAAAACAAAAACACGACAAAAGCCCCAAAGCATAACAACTTTACAAGATAAAACAAAACATAAAAAGGACTCTCAACCCAATCAAACTCGTCCACTCCCCCCAAACTTATTGTAAACATGTGTGAAATGGAGGCAATAAGGTTTGTAGAAAAGAGTGATGGGTAGAGACCTTACCTCATATGCCGCGCTACTCCGGCGGCGGATAGAATTATACCTTGGGACTTAAAAACGAACAAACGAGACACGACACGACAAAACGAAGATAAACAAGAAAAAAAAAATGAAAAACATAAAGCATGTAAAAACGTTGGGTTACCTCCCAACCAGTGCTAGATTTATCGCCGCTAGCTCGATGTTACCTCTCATCAATCGGGCGATTTGACAACTGACATCTTTCCAAACTTTCGCATTTCTTATACTTATCATTAACAATGCACCACCATTTAGTGTATGAGTAGCCTCCCCCGAACTTAAATGACTCACTCTGAGTTTTATGCCGAGTCCACCTCTTCTTAGTAGCATGCTCGTCCGGTGGTCGATTGTAATTCAAGCTCGCAAATGGGCTGGCTGTGGCAGTGGTGACCGAACAACAATCTTCATGCTTTGAGTTATCATTTCGCTTGATGGTATCATAGATTGAAATGGTTAACTCCTCCTTATTCACACGGAATGTGAGATCACCATCCCGCACATCGATCGAGCCTCGCTGTGGCTAAGAACGGTCACCCTAGAATGAGGCGTGTTCCCATCCTCGGCATATCAAGGACGCAAAATCCGTAGGAAGATAAAATCTTTGACATTGATAAGCATCTTCCCCTTTCCCTTTTGGACGGGTGATGATCGTCGCCATTTGGAGAGTAATTGTAGTAGGCCTCAATTCTCCAATCTCCAATTTGTTAAATATGGACAACGGCATCAAGTTGATGCTGGCCCCTAGGTCGCACAGAACTCTGGAGAAAGTATACCCTCCAATGACACAAGGTATAGTGAAGCTGCCTGGATCTTTCTGCTTCAATGGCAACTTCTTTTGCAAGACAAAGACCGCACTCTTGAGACAAATTAATCGTCTTGAACTTTTGACTTCTTCTTGTTGGTGACGGCATCCTTTAGGAATTTCATATACCCCGGCATATCTTTGAGCGCATCTAGTAAGGGAATATTGAAATTCACCTTCTCGAACATTTCCAGGAATCGGGTCAGCCTATCATCATGCTTTGGCTTGGCTAGACGACTCGGGAACAGAATCGGAGGGGTATAGGTTGGATATTTCTCTACTGGGCATCCCTCGCGGCCATACACGTGGCCGCGAGTGTGTTGCTAGGGATCTGAGCTCCTTTAGCTGTTTTCTTCGCGTCCGGGCTCACGGTCGTGGGCTCGGTCGCTGACTCTGCCCCTAAGCTCACTGCCTGATTTCTCGCGGTCGTTTCATTCTTCCTAGCGACCGCCGTGTCACTCTCGAGCCCCTCTGGAATACTCACTGTCTGATGTCTCGCGGCCGGGCTCACGGTCGCGAGCTCGATCGCGAGGTGCTCTTCTTTTTCACCGTCTTCGTCTTTTCGCCTGGTGGTTACGTAAGCTCGTCCACCTCAACCGGATAGCAAATCATCGATTCTTTGGGTTCACTTCAGACATTACTCGGAAATTAGCCCATCTTTGATGTGCATTCATTGTGCATCTATTCGACCGATTTGATTCTCCATCATCTTCATGTGTTTGCCCATGGTCGCTACAAGGATTCCAACCGTGTTATCCTCGGCGATGGTACCGATGAGCGAATTCGCTGAGTCGCCATTGTTGGTTGCTCACAACCAACCGCTGCATCATATCCTCTGAGCTCGCTTCTTCTTCTTGAATCATACCATTCGCATGAAGCTGCTTTGGAGGTTCTTTGGAAGTTATTGGGGTTGGCATACGACAAATTTGGATAATTCCTGTTGTTAGGATGGTATGCCGGATTTCCCCCCTAGTTTCTCTGATTGATATAATTGACATCCTCTGTCTCGATCTGGCTCTTCAAAAGAGTGAACTTCTTCATAAGGTTGTCTTACTTCGAGTCAACCTCTACAACAACTGCTTTAACCATTGGCGTTCTTTCCATCGGCCATTGATAACTATTGGCCGCCATCTCTTCTATGATTCGGCTGGCCTCCTCTACTCGGCGATTCAATAGGCATCACCCTACCGATGCATCAACTATGCTCCTCGTGTGAAGCATCAATCCACTATAGAATTGCGTGATCTGTTGCTCTTTGGAGAATCCATGTTGTGGGTACTTTCTCAATAGGCCCTTGAATCTCTCCCATGCCTCGAATAATGACTCGTCTCCTTGTGGGCAGAAATGGGAGATTTCGGCTATTATCTTCTGCGGCTTTCATTTGGCGGAAAATATTTCGAAAGAAACTTCTCGCAAAGTTTCCAACCGCTCATCCCATTACGGTCCGTGCTCTTGAACCAATCCTTCGTCTGGCTGCATAGAGAGAATCCAAACATGCGCATCCGGATCGTATCTTGTGGTACCTCATTCGCTTGATGGTGTCACATATATCGAGGTGTGTCTCGAGATGGGCATTCGGATCCTCCGTGACTCCTCCTACAACTGCTCCCTCGAACCATGCCGATCGTACGGCTTCAACTCAAAGTTATTCGCGTTTACTTCGGGCCCTATTCTCCTCCTCGAACTTTTCAAGGGAGGTCGGTACATATAGGTCGTGATCGCGTCTGGAGCGAGGACGAGGAGTCCCGCGTCTCAGTAAACTCGCGGCGGATGTGCGGCTTGCTCGGGAGAAATACCTCCATTGGGAGGAACACCCCGTTGTTCGGTTTGTGCCATCTCTTGCCTTCTTTCTCGCCTCCTTCTCTTTGATCGCTTTCGATTTACGGATCTAAAGTAGTCGAGAAGGTCCCCGGACCTTGTGATCATAAACTACAAGAAAAAAAGAGAAATCAGCTCGGCAAGAAATAAAATAAAATAAAAATACAACTTGAATTAATAATTCCAAATCGTCAAGGTATTCCTATATAATCTTAACAATCCCCGGCAACGGCGCCAAAATTTGATCTCACTTTTCTAACACGAAAATGTGCAAGTATAAAGGTAAGTCGAGTATCGTATCCACATGGATTGTAATACGAAAACACAGAAGCTAACTCAACAATAATTCATCATTATCCAAGAACAGATTTGGTTTATAACGGTTTTAGGGCTTCGAATATTAAATCTAAAGCAAATGGTAACAACTTCAAAATAAATGAAAAGTTGAATATAAGAAAGAAAGACTAACCCTAGGGATGCATTAATCCTATCCACAACGTATGTTTATCCTGCTTACTATTAGCCAATTTTAATCCGCACAAGATGGAAGATCACATATGTAACCAACAATTTCAGTTACGACAATTGTGGCAGTTGATTACTAATTTTTCCTATTCTCATTACGCCTCTAGGTGAAAATATGTAACTCCAAAAGGATCACAAAGAATATGCTTCCTAAGACTGTTCCTATGTCACCACGACTCAAGGCTTATCCGTATTATGCATTCAAGATCGATTGACAATTAAAACGGTTAAGTAATTAACTGGCAACTAGATATGCATCAAGATTGATCAGAAATTAACACATATAATTAAGCACCAAGAATTATAAATCAATGCCTGGAAGGTAAATAGCAACAGCAGGAATCGCAACATTTAGGATATAATCATGCAAACCCTAGGATTAGAACGAAAATTTAGCTAGACATAATAAACGGAATAAAATATGAAATAATCATGGAAACAGAAATTAAATAGATAAAACCCGTAATTTGGCGTCGGAAGAACAATGGTTGGGTTTGTATCCAAACCCAAGCAGAAAACGGGAAAAAGACGGAAATTTTTCGGAAAGAAACGTTCCAAAGCGTCAACAATACGTAGAACTAATGTAAAACAATGTAAAAACTAATGCTAGATGGAACCAAATCAAAGCTAGAGTGCAAAAATAGGAAAAACTATGAAAAACTGGACAAAATCGTGTAAAATAGGTCTGGGGAAAGTTGGGGGCACGAGGTGGCGAAGCCCTATTTATAGGCAAAGGGTAAAAACCCTAATTTTAGGCCCGTCCGCCTTGCTTTCTTGGTGAGCTCATGGTCGCAAGGATCTGTCGCTCGGGCATTCTTGACTCTCGGTGGACACGCCGCTAGCTTGCTTCACGACCGCTCATGGTCGCTAGGTATGGTCGCGAGAAATCGGGCAAGAGCTCTTTCAAAGGCTTCACATGGTGGGTAGCTCGCGGTCATGTCTCATGATCATTGGGTGTGGCCGCGTCGTATGATTTTTCTCTCGGCCGACCTAGCGGTCGCTATGTCGGTCGTGAAACACAATGCAACAGCTCCTCTTAACCTCACGACTGGGCTAGCGGTCGCTAGAGTGGCCGCTAGTCCCTGTTTTGGCCCTTCTTTTGCTCGTGCTTCGTTCCATGCTTCGATTTTTATCTTATAAGCCTACAAAACACCAAAGAGGAACCTAAGAGCAGTATCTTCCAAAAATATATAAAATCATTGAGATCCAATACATAAACGCACTTTATTGATCTAAAATCATCGTTAAATATCAACAATAAACGTGTAAAATGCGCGTTTATCAGTTCTGAGAAATCAATCGAAAGCGCGATAAAACTTAAAGAGTAGGTATTAACACTCCAAATCGTGTAATTTGACTGGTCTACTCCCAACCACCACAATGGGCACTCCATATAGGCTGAAAACATATCATTTGGATCATTTTTTACAGACCAAACCGTGCCCTCTCTTTCTCTCTATTTTGAAAATTTCTCTCTTTTGTTCTTCAAACTTTTAAGCTTTAATCTTTATTTCCTAACCATTCCAACCCTCAAATAATTATTCTAAGACCATAAAAAGGTAGTAATCATCATTCTCTTTATTGTTAATAGAGTAGAATTTTTTTTAGATTTTCTTTGAATTTATTTCATGAAGAACCCTAGTTTTGTTCTTCATTTTTTTCATTTGAGCCACCAAATACTCTCAAGCCATGAATGAAATATGCTTAGTAATGTGTTCTAAGGTTGTGTTTAAAGTTTGAGAATTTTTGGAGCATATTTAATATTTTTTATTTTTGTTATAATTTTTTTTATAGAAGATGAAGCATGCTTTTGTGAATATTATTTGATATTGTTTCTTGTTGATGTGTTAAGAGCATGTAGAATAAATATGAGAATTTTTGAAATTTTTCTTGATTTTTTTTTTTATGAAGGCAGAGTTATAGCTCAGTTTTAGGCCCTTTTTTTAATTTTTTTGTTGAAAATAGTTGAGATATAGTATTTAATATATGATATGAACATCATTTATTAATCTTGATATTTTTGAGACACATCTCCTATTTCTTCAAAATAACCGTAACATATATACGTATTTTGGAAATTATTTTGATTTTATTTGTTGAAAAATAGTTGAGGTATAGTGTTTAATATATGATAAGAACATCATATATTAATCTTGAAATTATTGAGGCACTACTCATATTTTTCTATAGAAACCAAAAACTATATATATATATATATGAGATTTATTTGATTTTTATTTGTTGAAAATAAAATTATATGTGATGTGTAGAAATAATATGAACCTAATATAAATTGTTGGAATTTATTGAACACATATGTAATATATGTGTGAGGACAAAAAGAATTCCAAGCATTTGGTTCATATTATAAATATTAGTTGATGTTTAATGTTAATATTACATGTTTATTGCATAATATAAACATATTGTGAAGTGAATGAAATTTATTGAATATACATACATATATATAATTATTACCGAAAGTATATAGGTGGTGAAAAGCATGTGTTTTAATTTTAATGTATGATATGAGATGATATTTCATGTTTAGTATATGATATAAGCATGATATGATTTTTGTGGAATTTATTGAACGCCAATGTTCAATAAATCATAAATAATGAAAATAATGGCTTATATTTACTTATGATTAAATTTTTATTTGATGGTATTGAGTTGATAATTAAATTCTATGGTATGATAGGAGTATATCACGAATTTATTGGTATTTATTGGATACTTATGCTAATTATTGCTAATTATCGAAAACATAGCAAAATGGTTAAGCATGAGTTTAATTTTAATGGTAAATGATACTATGATAGTTAATCTATAAGCTTGGAATGAATGGTTGTGATTGTGATGAATGAATGGAACACTTATGCACACATACACAATGGTTTTGCATTATGTTAGAAATTAGGGTTTTCGAATGCTTTAGTATAGTTATGTTGTGTATGGTATTATATGGTGTTAAATGGTTATGTTTATGTTGTGCCGACAAACAAAACCCCAAACGTAAACAACATAATACTTTATATATGAGAATCCAAAAGAAATCGACAAATTTCAATAACTTAAGAAGGAATTAATGAGAATCGAAGTTAGACACAAATTATGGTTTTCTATTAATAATAGGATACTCAAACGTGAGTTCCTAAGTTAAAGAAACCAAAAGCTGAGTTACAATGTTAATGCTCAATAACGACAACCTAATACGATGTTAGATTAAGCGTTAAGACAACTCGACAACGAATAGCGATTATACAACTTATATAATCTCCTATGAGTTAAGAGAAACAAACAATGTCGTAAAGTGTAAACAAAGATTCGAACATAAGATGTTGATCCTTATGTCTCAAAGGTCGAGTTAATATTCCCGAAGAAATTCAGCTATTCCTAAGTACTTACTTACATGATAGCATGTGATCACTTGAATCATAAGTCAAGACTTCCATTTTATTCGTCGTGCTAATATGACAAGTCGTCAAGCATAACCTACTAAGACGTAACTACAATTGTTAAGTCTAGTTAATGGCTTGAGAATATCCTAATATACCAATCACAACTTGGATACTAACAATCTATAATGTAATAACATTTAGAAGAACACTAAGGTTAAGAGTCGAGGATAGACTCGGAGTATACGACTCATCAGTTGAGGTTCATCTATGAATGATGAAGTAAAATAATTTGGGAATTTGGGAATGTAAGATAATAGAAATTATCTTAAAACCATCATATGAAATCATAAAGAAACCCTAATTGGGAACTTTAAGTCGTAATTTATAAACGACATTCGATTGATAGAAAAAATCTAAGAAAGACTATTTTCTTATGAAGGGTTTGATCGTACGTAGTCGGCGAGGAAGGATAATCACACCTGTTCACTTAGAACTACTAGCTTCGGATTATCAGGTGGGATCTCTTGAAACAAAAATAACATGCATGTCTATCTCAAAGCATGATTTACAAAAGCTTTATGAAATATTATTGCATAAACTGTTATTGACTGCCAAATGTCTATGTTTTGTTGAGATCCTATCTGAGATTGATATATCCAATATGGTATGTGAATGTGTTGATCCACCAACGTTAAAAAAGGGTAACGATTGGATTCGACTTAGTTAAGGACTAACTCGGATTGTGTACACGTGTGACTGTGTTAAGGTTAGCTACCTCGTCCAGTCACGGCGACTATGTGTAGGTGACCACCTCCATAGTGCGCGAATGAATGAATGATCAGATATGGGACAACGTGGATGAAATGTCCGGCCGGACACTTTTGGAAAAATGATAAAATATTTGATAGGCATGAGTCTTTTCAACTAAAATCCTCATGCGCTATTGTGGGCAGTTCAATAACTTTAACAAAGAAAATGTTTTCGGCAATGAGTCCACTGAGTACTTTTGTACTTAGCCCTGCATCTCGTTTTTGATGTGCAGGTTGAGCAGGGATTGATGATGGGTGCGGGGTGGTGCAGAGTGGCAGTTGTTTTGTTGCTTTAATAGAAAGGATTTCTAGAACCTTGGGCATGTATCGTCATATGCATGTCCACACGTTTATTGCTGCTAACTCTGATATTGTTTGATGTCTTTTGATTATAACTGCTTTTCATATCGTATTGAACTTGAGGTCGTACCTCGTTCCTTGAATTGCGCCCTGATTGGACTATATTTGAACGTTGAACCTTTTGGGCAAGTCCTTCTGTGACTTGAGTTTGTATCAAACTTGACTTATTCCTTCGATCTATGCATTTATTCGTAGTTGATTGGTTAATTGTATTGGTTTAGTTATGTGTATATCCACTGCATTGTCATACCAGTGACGATCCATTTAATCCGTACTTCCTTGACAAGTCGGGTCGTCACACTTTCATTGATGATTACTTAACGTATTTATTAGATATCTAATAAATAACTAATATCTAATAAATATCTAATGACCCACAGGGCAACAAAACACATAGAGAGAAAGTACCATGTCTACGAGAAATCGTTCATTGAGGTGACGTGCTGATTGAGAAGATTGATACTACGAATAACCTAGATGACCCGTTCCCTAAGAGCCTGTGGAAAAAAGTCTACGACGAGCATGTTCGAGGACTTTGATTTCGCAAGATGACACCCACTTAGAAAGGAAACTTTTGTATAAGTGGGAGAAGCAAAGTGATGATGTTGTTTGTAATAGTTAGTAGAGAGACACATTGTATACTAAAAGTTTGTTTTAGTATAAGTGGAGATTGTTGGATTTATATACTGAAAGCAAAATGGTTGAGCTTGTATACAATGTTTCTGTTACCACTATTACAATATCTTATCTTAATTGTTTACTTGATTGCATATGTATGTCCATTTATCTCATACATAAGTTAGATCATAC
The DNA here is from genome assembly GCA_036937905.1 of Salvia rosmarinus. Taxonomy (NCBI): domain Eukaryota; kingdom Viridiplantae; phylum Streptophyta; class Magnoliopsida; order Lamiales; family Lamiaceae; genus Salvia; species Salvia rosmarinus. The sequence continues at coordinate 66,300,644 of CM072816.1, read as the reverse complement.
AGTGTGTAGAAGATCACAGAAGTCTGTATGATTGGTTAAGTTTAATGAGATATAAAAAGGATCACAACTGAGACAACTTGAGGACGAGTTGTCGGTATAGGCTGCAGTATAGATAAGAAATGACTTGACTTGGTTGCTTGTCTATGCTGGTACGTCTTGACGTATTGATGAATCATAGTGAGATGAGTTGTTCTATCTGACCGTCTTGAAGAAGCTAGATCTTGATGACTTTACATCGATCTAAACCTCGATAAGGTTTTAGGTGAGTATGAGCTACTGATCATCACTTTGACTTGTTATAAGTGAGGGTTACATGAGATAACCCAAGATTCTTCATATCTTGGGTAGTGACAGTGCTTGTATGTCATGCTAGTTTAGGATGATGACGTTCCATTAAGAAGCTCAAAAATTTTATTGTATTAAAACCTGCAAGTTGAGTTTAGCTCAAGTACAATAATAAGGTTGAGTGGTAATACTTAAGGAATTAAAGAGATTAATTATTTTAAGCAGTTAGAATGCTATAAATAATTAATGGACGTGCGATATCTTAAATACAGGGATTCGTAAAGTCTAAGTGCAAGCCCGACTCCACTTCGGTAATAAAGGGCAAGTCAGCATTTATTCGCTAGTGACATGAATAAATGTTTATGAATTAATTTATGTTCTGGGTCGAGCATAAGATAATTAATTCATTTTAGGCTCATCTTTATTCCATGCATTTGATCCATGTGTTGGCCCATCAAGGCATGGAGCTGCTAAATATTTTCGCCCCTATAGCAGAGTCCCATTGGGACTCTATTCTGATTCTCTTATATCTAGATAGATTTTATTTGATATCATTAGATATCAAAAGATATTATTCTAGATATGGTTTATCTGCAAAGATAAGATTGTATTTATTAAATATATAGAGATCATATCATAATAGGAATTCTAGGGATGCATTATAAATCCAAGGTGAGAGAAAATAAAAAAATTCCAATTCTCATTGTGATTTTCGAAAATTGCATAGTAAAGAGAAGGAGGCGAACTTTTGCAGTATTCTCCATAGATTGCTCTCACTAGCATTTGAGTTTTGACAAACGGGATATAGTCCAGAAGATCAAAGCACGAGTCTTCTATCGATCTTTATCCGTGAAATTCACAGGTAAACACGAGAAAACACCAACATATTGCAATTAATTATATTGATGCAAGCAAGGTATATAATCAAAGTATGATGAATTAAACATCCAAGATAGATCGTCGGGAGAGAGTAAAATCAGATTTCCCTATAGGATCCATATATATATATATGTAATTTGTATTTTATTTATCAGTATATTATATCGTTTTTATTTCTAGTCGAAGTTTGATAAATTAGGTTATGGAATTGGATGATAGGTCAATAACATTAGAAAATTGTACATTAAATTTGAAAAAAATTATATTAATTAGATATGAGTGGTCTACTGGCTAATATATGTGTGCTACTTCTATTCCTATTGTAATATTATTTGATGTCATGAAAACAAAAATAAATTTGTAACTAATATCTTCTTGTATAATGATGATTGTAGAAATTCTAAATAATTACTATAGTGTTATTATATATTTAGATTATTATTACGGTGTTACTCTGAATTATTATTGATTTAGGATTAATTTTGGAAGATAAAATATATGGATCCAAGTCTAGACCCTGGACCCTGCGAATCTTATGGATCTAGGCCTGGATTTATTTTTTTAGACCCACTGGATCTGGACCGGATCCAGATCCAAGCAAAATATTTTGGATTTGGATCTGGACCTAATAAGATCCGGTCCATTCCCATCACTAGCCGCCGTGAGCTATTGGCTGTCGATTTGGTGGCCGACGTATCACTTTTTAGCTATGGGCCCTTTAGGTTTTGAGTTTCGGGCTATGTGTTCTGCTTGCATACCGATTCATTTTTTTCGTGTTTTTACATGCCGGTATATTTTTTATCGTTTTGAGTTTCTAAAGGAAGTTCATGCCCTGGCTATCCATTTTCGACATGGCTTGTCATTCTATGTTCCTAAAATTACATATTTCTTATGTTTTCATTTTCATGTATCGGTTACAGATGGTTTAACCTAGATATGAGGATAAGCTTTAAGTTTTGAAGCTTCTTCACTGTTAAGTTTTGTGTAATCTTACACGAATGCATACTTTCAGGGTACCCATTTATAGATTTCTATGCCCTGAACATTTTTGCCTTCTGCATCGAGTGAATTTGAACCCCGGAGGTTGCCAAATGTAGGTTCAGAAAGTCAAAAATCTTGTTTTGCTTCGATCTCCATTTTGATCATGTTGTTGCTTTGCTTCATGGAATGTGACTCCAAACGTTGTTCTTTATTATTACCAGGTACCTACCAATGTGATGAGTACGGTTTTTGGATCTGTGGATCTCTTTCGATAGACGTTTTCATCGGTACATGTTGGGTTATATATGCTTATTTTAAGTTATTTACTCTGATATTTCAAATAAAATGCATGTTATGTCATTAAAATGTTTTAACGAAGTTATTACTGTTCAATACTCCGAGAATGGTTTCATCATGGTTGTGCACGGGTCTCTATTCGGTGGGTTGATCACCTCTTGAGTATTGACCTAAAAGATGATAGAACCCAAAAAATGAATAGTTATGGTTGGAAGGGGATAGACCCCGGAAACCCACACGTGAGCCGGCTGGATACGTTCCGGGCATGTCCTGGCTAGATACGTTCCGTGCCAAGAGACTGAGATTGAATCCGACGGTGGTAAAGACCTGGCATTGTATTGGGAGTACTAGTAATAACGAGACAAGTGCAAAAGGAAAATATATTTTGCTTACTTAGAAGTGGGTTTATGTTTTGAAACCTTCTAAGGTAAGTGTTCTGAACAAGGATATCATGATTTTGTTTATGTTACAAAAACCAGTTGAGTGCACTAGTACTCATCCCAAAAAAAATTTCAAATATTTTTTATAGATGGAGGATGGGTTGTCGGTATAGGCTGCAGTATAGATCATACAGTGTGTAGAAGATCACAGAAGGTTGTATGATTGGTTAAGCTTATTGAGATATAAAACGGATCACAGCTGAGATAACTTGAGGACGAGTTGTCGGTATAGGCTGCAGTATAGATAACAGCGACTTGACTTGGTTGCTTGTCTATGCTAGTACATCTTGACGTATTGATGGATCACAGTGAGATGAGTTCTTCTATCGGCCGTCGTGAAGAACCTAGATCTTGGTGTTTTGCGTTGATCTAAACCTCGATAATGTTTTAGGTGAGTATGAGTTACTGACCATCACTTTGACTTGTTATGGGTGAAGATTACATGAGATAACCCAAGATTCTCAACATCTTGGGTAGTGGCAATACTTGTATGTCATGCTAGTTACATGTATCAAGTCACCGTATCCGTCTAGGATGATGACGACCTCCTTTAAGGAGCTCAAAAGGTTTATTGTGCTAAACCATGCAGGTTGAGTTAGCTCAAGTACAATAATAAGGTTAATAAGTACTACTTAAGTAATTAAATAGATTAATTATTTTAAGCTATAAGAATGCTATAAATAATTAATGGACTTACGATATCTTAAATACATGGATTCGTAAGTCTAAGTGCAAGCCCGACTCAACTTCGGTAATGAAGGGGCAAGTCAGCATTTATTCTCTAGTGGAATGAGTAAATGTTTATGAATTAATTTATGTTCTAAGCTGAACATAAGATAATTAATTCATTTTAGGCCCATCTTTATTCCTTGCATTTGATCCCTGGACTGGCCCATCAAGACCTCCTGTGCTGTTAATTTTTGTCCAACCCTAGTAGAGTCCCACTAGGACTCTGTTCTGATCTCCAGTATCTAGATAGATATTATCTGATATTATTAGATATCAAGAGATATTATCTGATATCATTAGATATCAAGAGATATTATCTGATCTTATTAGATATCAATAGGTAATTATTTTAGATATGATTTATCTGCAAAGATATGATTGTATTTATTAGATATATATCTTGATCACACTATTTTCTAACACGAAAACATGCAAGTAGATAGGTAAATCGAGTATCGTATACACATGGATTGTAAAGCGAAAATATCGAAGCTAACTCAGTAATTTTTTATCATTATCCTAGCAACACTTTAGTTTATAAGAGTTTTGGGACTTCAAATATGGAATTCAAAGTCAAGAGAATCAGAAGGAATAAAAACAATGATAAAAATAAAAAAGACAAATAGACTAAGAGACTAACCCTAGGGATGTATTAATTCTTCCCACAACGTGTGTTTATCATGCTCCTCATTAACCAATTTTTCATTCAGTCAAGATGAAAGATCACATAAGTAACCAACAATTTTAGTTACGACAATTGTGGTTGTGGATTACTAATTTACCGATTACTGTTACGTCTCAAGGTGAAAATTAGTAACTCCAAAAAGATCACAAAGAATATGCTTCCTACGGATGTTCCTATCTCAGCTACGACTCAAGGCTTAACCGTATTGTGCATTCAAGATCGATTGATAATTAAAACTGTTAAGTATTCAACTGGAAACTAGATATGCATCAAAGTTGATTAGAAATTTACACATAAGATTTGGCACCAATAATCACAAATCAATGACTGGAAGGTAAATAGCAAATAGCAGGAATCACCACACTTAGGATAAAATGATACAAACCCTAGGATTAGAACAGGAAATTAGCTAGACATATAAATTGAAATAAAATAGGAAATTAACATAAAAATAGGAATTGAATTGATAAAACCCGTAATGAAGTGTCGGAAGAACAATTGTTGGGTTAGAATCCAAATCCGAGTAGAAAACTGAAAATCTGAAATCCTTCGGATGAATTTGCTCCAATAGCGATTACAATGCGTAAACGTAAAGCAGAATTGCAATAATCTAAAGTCTAGAAGAGTGAAATCAAAAGCTAGAATGAAAACTGAAAGAAAACTATGAAAAATAGGCTAAAAACGGAGAAAGGCGCCAATGGACAGCAGGGGATATTTATAGTTGATGGCCTGAAGCCCTAATTCTCGTCAGGCCACAGCGCCTAGCGGTCAGCCTAGCAGTCGCTAGGCCGGTCGCTAGCTGTGAGACAGAAGGTTTCTTCGATGAACTCACGGCCATGACGAGATAAATAGGATCCAAAGACTGACTAAGAATGGAGCATTGGGTGATATCACGCCATTACTCCCGATGCGTGAATCTGTATAGAAGGAAAGATGTCGACCGGACCCTTCAAAGCGAAGGGTTATAGAGCCAAAGAAGTGTTGGAGCTAGTCCATTCGACTGTGTGGACCAATGTCCACACAAGCTCGTGGAGGGTGCAGTATTTTGTCACTTTCATTGACGATTACTCGAGTGCGGATACATATACCTACTTCACCGCAAGTCTGAATGCTTTGAGAAATTCAAAGAATTTAAGGCGGAAGTGTAGACGAAGCTAGGTAAAAGTATCAAGTCACTGCGGTCTGATCGCGGTGGCGAATACCTCAGTAAGGAATTTATGGACTATTTATGGATTACCTCCAACTCACTACACCGGGCACACCACAGCAAAATGGTGTGTCAGAGCGAAGAAATATGACTCTCTTAGAAATGGTTAGATCTATGATGAGTTATGCAACACTACCTATTTCGTTCTGGAGGTATGCCTTAGAAACAGCGGCACACTTGCTAAATCTAGTACCATCCAAGTCAGTCGAAAAGACCCCTTTCGAGTTGTGGTTTGGGCGCAAACCTAGTTAAAACCACATAAGGATATGAGGCAGTCCAGCACATGTGCTGAATAAGAAGGCTGACAAATTGGAGGCTAGATCTGAAGCAAGGCTGTTTATTGGCTATCCTAGAGGAACGAAGGGTGGTTATTTCTATAGTCTAAGGATCAGAATGTCATTATTAGCACTAATGCCCGATTCTTAGAAGAGGATTATATGAAAAACCATAAATCCAAAGTTGAAATCATTCTTCAAGAATTAGAAGATGATCGTATTCCGCCACCGATTAAACCAAAGGTATGAGATGTCGTGTCTAGTGGGAGGGATCGACACCAAATGCTTCAAGAAATTGAAATTGGTCGAGTTCCACTGGAGATACCGACCGTACAAGTGGCACCTATCCAGCAAGTTGTGCAAGATAGAGAACCACAAGTTACTGCACCCACCGTTGTCATTGTGCCAGTAGCTCCTCGTCGTAGTGGGAGGGTTGTTTGTCAACCCGAGCGATTTATGTTCATGGGTGAATCTTCAGATTTAGTCCCAGAAAACGAGCAAACTATAATCGACCTATGGACATACAATGAGGCGATACAAGACACTGATGCAAGATCATGGCACACCGTTATAAATTTAGAAATTGAGTCCATAACAGCTATGGATGTATACGAAAAGACACCTCTACCGGATGGCAAGGAAGCCGTAGGTAGTAAGTGGGTATACAAGAAGAGATTCGAGATGGAGGGTTTTGGCTTTTAAAGCCGGGCTTGTGGCGAAAGGGTACACTTTCAGTTGAGGGCATCGATTTCGATGACACCTTTTCCGCTGTAGCAATGCTCAAGTCCATCGTAATTCTTTTGGCATAGCAGCCACTTAAACCTTCAGGTTTGGCAAATGGATGTGAAAACCGCTTTTCTAAACGGTTACCTTGAAGAAGGTAGAGACATCTATATGTAGCAACCCGAAGGTTATGTGGTGAAGGGTGAAGAGCATATAGTATGGAAGCTTAAGAAGTCCATTTATGGACTTAAGCAAGCTTCCCGATCATGGAACTTACGCTTTGACGAGGTGGTAAAGTCCTATATGGATTTACCCAGTTGCCTAACGAAAGTTGTGTGTATCGTTTGGATGTCAACGGTGACGTGATATTTCTTGCACTTTATGTAGATGACATCCTTCTACTTGGCAAAAATGTGAAGTTGTTATCGAAAGTAAAGAGTTGGTTATCCGATCAGTTTCAAATGAAAGACTTAGGAGATGCAGCGTATATTCTTGGGATCAAGGTTTACCGAGATCGCAAGAGAAAATGTTGAGCTTATCTCGGCGTCTTATATTGATCTTGTAATTACTCGTTTTAGTATGCGCACCACCAAGAAAGGATTGCTACCTTTCAGGCATGGTGTTCCTTTATCTAAGGAGCAGTCACCTATGACTGCAAATGAGATAGAGGAAATGAGACAAGTTCCTTACGCTTGAGTCGTAGGAAGTCTCATGTATGCAATGTTATGTACGAGACCCGATATACGCTATGCGGTAGGCATAGTAGCTAGATATCGATCTAACCTGGACAAGCTCATTGAATTGCGGTAAAGCATATACTCAAGTACACGAAAAGGACTTGAGATTATAAACTAGTTTACCAGCGAGATAATCTAATGCCTTTGGGTTATTCCGACTCGGTTTCCAAGCTGACTGTGATGAGAAAAAGTCTACCTCAGACTATGTGTTTACCTTGTGAGGAGGAGCCGTATCCTGGCGGAGTGTAAAGCAGCGATGCATTGCGGACTCTACCATGGAAGCCGAATATGTAGTCGCTTCGGAGGTTGCTAAAGAGACTGTATGGTTCAAGAATTGCCTCATGGATCTAGATGTGGTACCTGGTTTGCCCAAGAGTATCATAGTTTACTGGGATAACTCAGGTGCAGTGGCAAACAAGAAGGAACCACGGAGCCACAAGACAACCAAACACATAGAGAGAAAGTACCATGTCATATGAGAAATCGTTAGACGAGGAAACGTGCTGATTGAAAAGGTTGGTACTGCGGATAACCTAGCTGACCCATTCACGAAGAGCCTGCCGCAAAAAGTCTACGAAGAGCATATTCGAGGACTTGGATTGAGCAAGATAGCACCCACTTAGAAAGGAAACTTTTGTATAAGTGGGAGAAGCAAAGTGATGGTGTTGTTTGTAATAGCTAGTAGAGAGACACATTGTATACTAAAAGTTTGCTTTAGTATAAGTGTGAGATTGTTGGATTTGTATACTGGAAGCAGTTTTGGTTGAGCTTGTATACAATGTTTCCTGTTACCACTATTACAATCTCCTATCTGGATTGTTTACTTGATTGCATATGTATGTCCCTTTATCTCAGATATAAGCTAGATCATACAGTGTGTTGTAGATCACAGAAGTCTGTGTGATTGGTCAAGCTTAATGAGATATAAAAAGAATCACAGTTGAGACAACTTGAGGACGAGTTATCGGTATAGGCTACGGTATAGATAAGAAGTGACTTGACTTGGTTGCTTGTCTATGCTGGTACGTCTCTGACGTATTGATGGATCACAGTGAGATGAGTTCTTCTATCTGACCGTCGTGAAGAACCTAGATCTCGGTGACTTTACATTGATCTAAACCTCGATAAGGTATTAGGTGAGTATGAGTTGCTGACCATCACTTTGACTTGTTATGGGTGAGGGTTACATGAGATAACTCAAGATTCTTTGCATCTTGGGTGGTGGCAGTGCTTGTATGTCAAGCTAGTTACTTGTGTCGAGTCACCGTATCCGTTTAGGATGATGACGTCCCCTTAAAGAGCTCAAAAGGTTTATTGTACTAAACCCTGCAGGTTGAGTTATCTCAAGTACAATAATAAGGTTGAGTGGTACTACTTAAGGAATTAAAGTAATTAATTATTTTAAGCAGTCAGAACGCTGTAAATAATTAATGGACGTGCGATATCTTAAATATGGGGATTCGTTAAGTCTAAGTGTGAGCCGACTCAACTTCGGAAATAAAGGGGTAAGTCAGCATTTATTCTCTAGTGGCATGAATAAATGTTTATTAATTAATTTATGTTCTGGGCTGAACATGATATAATTAATTTATTTGAGGCCCATCTTTATTCCTTGCATTTGATCCCTGGGTTGGCCCATCCAGGCCTGGAGCTAAGATGAAAATCGTTCACCTCCTTATAGATTCCAACTGGGACTCTGTTTTGATCCTCTCTATCTTAAGAGATATTATTATATTTATTGGATATGTAGAAATTCTATCTTGATAGGATTTATGGTTGCATTATAAATATAAGGTGAGAGAAAATCAAACTTTAATCCTAATTAAAATTTTCGAGAATCACACTTCTCATTATTGAGATTTTCGAAAACTTTTCAAGGAGGAAGGAAGACGAATTTTCATAGCACTCTCTCCATAGACCGTCCTCACTCGACATTGGAGTTTAGGCAATCGGGATATAGTACAGAAGATTAAAGCACGAGTCTTGATCCAATTCATTCCTGTCAAATTCGCAGGTAAACACGAGAAAACACCAACGTGTTGCAATTAATTATATAGGTGCATGCTAGGTATATAATCAATGTATGGTGAATTAAACATCCAAGATAGATCATCGGGAGAGAGTTAAAATCAGATTTCCCTACATGTGTGAGTTCTTGCAGTGCGACAAACCAGTGTTTTCCACCAAATTCGCAGTCTGTTGGTCATTATTGGGGTTACGTTGGGGTCCACGGGCCATTTCCTATAAAATTAAATTTCACTTTATAACGTTGGCAGAATCGGACTACGGTAAGTGCATACTCATAAACTAGAGGTATATTATTGTTATTCTCCATCTAACCTACACAAGTAAGGCCTAATAATCAAACAACTAAGTCCCTTCTAATTTCGAGGACACAAATAAGTAAAAATTTCAATCAACTCATGCTCAAGTTCAACAATAATTTTCACAAAAGGATGAACAACTCTCACATAATGACACATACAAATCTCCACCACATTTCATAATATTTGAGAGAGAATCTTCACTAATAAGTGCTCACCAAAATATTTTTATCATATAAAAAACAACGTAAATTACCTCGATCAGGAGCGCGTGTCGGGAATGGGTGGTGCCCTTTGTCATAACACATCATATAACAAATTATTCAAAAAATTTAAAGTCTACAGAAACGTAGACCCGCTCTGATACCACTAAATGTAACACCCTAAATTTGTAATTTAAAAATACTATATTTTTCTTAAATAGCTAAGGCTAAAACATGTTAAAGATTTTTTTAAAATAACATATAAAATATCTCAAATAAAATTATCAAATAATGAGTCCAACAAACTCAAGTCTAAACTTTGCACAAAAACTAACACAAACCAACGACCCAAAGCAAACTACGCAAAACTTAATAGCATGAGATAAGTTGGAGTTCTAGTAACTCAAATCCAACAACAATAATAGAGGAAAAGAATTTAAACAAAAATAACACAAGTATTGAAAGGAGCTAAAAGCGACATAACACTACTAGGCACACCTATACCGCCACGACGCTCCACGATCACTTACCTGAAAACATTTTAGATAAAAATGGGTGAGCATAAAAACGTACTCAGTGGTGGGGAAACAAGGAATATTATTATTATTATTTTATGTCCAAACGTGTATAAATTACAGGAAAGTAATAGTCAATCATATTTAGCTTCACTGGCAATGTCCACTTTCATACTCACCGCATGCAATCATATCTATCCTCACCGGCATAGAAATCCCGTCTCACATAGAAATCCCGTCTCACCGGCATAGGATATATATGTAGCCATTGACTCACCATCAAGGCTCAACCTTACCGGCTTAAAATCCCGCCTCATCGGCATTGGATATATACGTAGCCAATGACTCACTGTCACGGCTCAGCCTCACCGGCTTAAAATCCCACCTCACTGGCATAGGATATATACATAGCCAATGACTCACTGTCACGACACAGCCTCACCGACTTGAAACGATGTGAATGATACATATATATATATATATATAAATGATAAGTAGGCATAACCCTAATAAGAGCCCTAATCTACTTGAACTCTTGTTAATTAAATTTTATTTCTATATAAATATAAAATAGAACTTGAGCTCAACAAATTAATGTTCTACAAAGCCAATTCAAGGATAAATAATATATTTTGATAATTATATAAGCCCAAAACTTAGTATATAATTTGATAATTACATAAACCCAAAACTTATTTTATTACTTAGCTCATACTTATTTGAAGGCCCTAAAATAAATTATGAAGTTCGTTTTCTAGCTAGGGGCGCAACCATGGGCTCCCTCAGGTCCAACACAAAATCGAGCTTGACAAATATTCACAAATCCAACGTAAATTATTTAAATTTTAAAGCAAATTAAATCAAGTAAAAAGTGGGGCGTTACATCATGTGTTGGATAATTCTGCTCGTGTGGTTTCAATTGTCTTGAAGCATAGGCCACCACATTTCCATGTTGCATTAACACGCATCCGAGTCCTTGTTTTGAAGCATCACTGTAGATAACAAAACAATCGGTACCATCAGGCACAGTTAGAACATGAGCTGACATGAGGCGTTGCTTTAGCTCTTGGAAACTTTGCTTGCACTGTTCACCCCATTGAAACTTTTCATTTTTGCTTGTCAACTTTGTCAATGGACTAGAAATCTTTGAGAAACCTTCTATAAATCTTCGATAATACCCTGTAATTCCCAGAAAACTTCTGACCTCATTCACATTGGTTGGTCTTTTGCAATTGCTTATCACTTCAACTTTTGACGGATCCACTTCTATTCCTCTCGAAATAATCACATATCCAAGAAAAGCAACTTGTTCCAGCCAGAACTCACATTTTTTATATTTTGCATAGAGCTTTTCTTTTCTTAATATTTCTAATACGGTCCTGAGATGTTCAGCATGTTGCTCTTTATCCCTTGAATACACTAGAATATCGTCAATGAACACAATAACAAACCGATCAAGATATGAGTAGAAAACTCGGTTCATTAAGTACATGAAGACGCCTGGTGCTTTCGAGAGTCCAAAAGGTACGACAGTGAATTCAAAATGACCATATCTTGTTCTAAAAGTTGTTTTCGGAATGTCACTCTCTTTGATTTTGTGTTGGTGATAACCCGATCTCAAGTCAATCTTCGAGAACACACTAACACCTTTAAGCTGATCAAATAAATCTCTGATCCTGGGCAATGGATATTTATTCTTAATCGTCAATCTATTCAGTTCTTGGTAGTCAACGCACATTCTTAGAGTCTCATTTTTCTTTTTCACAAATAATACCGGAGCACCCCAAGGAGATACACTTGGTCGAATAAATTCTTTGCTAAGCAGGTCTTACAACTGAACTTTGAGTTCTTGCAATTCTCTCGGTTCCATTCGGTATGGTGCTTTTGAGATCGGTGCTGCTCCAGGTACCAAATCTATTGCAAATTCAACTTGACGGTTTGGTGGAATTCCTGGTAATTCCTCAGGAAACACATCTACATATTCCCTTACTACCGGCACTTCCGTGATCTTACTTTTGTCAGATTGTGTTTCGGTCATGGTAACTAAATACCCGTGGCAATTATTTTTTCTTAACATTTTCATTGTTTTCATTGCTTTCATTGCACTTATAATCTTTGATGGAGCTTTTGTTCTTGCACCATGAAAGAAAATTTTGGCTCTCCAGGACATTGAATCTCCACTTCCCGCTCACGCACTACTACAAATATACCTTTTCTGCACTCATGTATACGCTTTTATCAGCGTAGTACATCATCTTTTTTCGAAATATAGTATCTGCTATCTTAATACATAGTCTTTATGAAGTATTATTCTGCTTAACAAAAACGTAATGTATGTGCGTGTTTTTGACACCCAATATACTACAATTAATAAAAAAAGCGTAATCTATATACATAAATTTAAAAATATACTTATCAAACAACTTGAGCTCTTATCCCGTCAAACCCCTACCTCCAAAATTTCCCTAATTTTTACCTCCATTCAATTTCCTCCTCCCAAACTGCCGCCCTACCTCCAAACTCGCCAGAAACTATGTCTCCAACCACCACACGCCTCCTCCTAATCCTCTCCCTTCTCTCCGCCGCCGCCGCCGCCGATCCCTCCTCCATCTACGGAGTGCTCCAGTCCTACGGCTTCCCCGCCGCCGCCGATCCCTCTTCCCTAATTTTTACCTCCATTCAATTTTTGCTGATTAATGTTTTTCCTGGGCTCCTTTTTCCTTGCCCCCCACTTGGATTAGCAGTTCTGGTGGATTATGGGGTTTCTTAATAGGCCGCCCTAGAAAATCCTCTGGCCTCGGATCCTCAACTGCCAGTGACAGTGTATGCCCTGATTGATAAAAGAACTTGCAATTGCTTTTTTGGTTACTTGGATATTTGCTGATTTTTGATTTGTCTGTTGAACCATTTAAGTTTTGAGTTTCAATATTATTGTTTACAATGCTGGGTGTATCAACTCATAAAGTGTCTACCAAATGCCTCAGTTAGTATGTAATAAGGGCGGTGCCTGACAGAGATGATGCCTAAACTCCTTGACATTCCTTTATCACCCGTTCTGAATAAAACACTATTTTACTTTTGTCATTTGGCATCTCTTAAGGCTTGATTTTTGCTAGCTGCTATGAATACTTCTGTTGTTCCCCATGATTATCGTCATCTACTTTTTTGCCTTTAGTATCCCAAAACAGCATTCCATTACATATAAATCTACACTCACCCAATTGCATTTACTACATGGGATATGAGGATGGCAAAAATATATCTCATATTATATGCTACTGGACTAGATACAGGTTACTCTGTCTCATTAGGATGGTGTAAATATTATTGTTAGTATGGTAAGTGTGAACTATTGAGCGCTGCTGGGACTGGTAAGAATGACCAGCACATGTAGCCTCAAATATTGCTGACTTTCTTTTTGTGAACTTTGTTGACATTGTGTTTGTTGCGTGCTAATTTAAGTTTGTCAAGAACTTGTTAGTTTTCTGATTCAGTAGTTTGTACATTTCCATTTTTGTTTAGATTGATTGCCATATGCTCTCTTACTTGCTCAGAAACTTGTGACTGAGGTCTAATCATGCTTTCTTTTCCGAACTAACTTTGCTTGATAGTGTAATGAAGCTAAACTGGAACCTTCACACACTTGGAGATTTTGTGGTTATGAGAAGTAATGGGCAACCTGTATACAAGTTTTGTGCAACTGTTGATGATGGTACCATGACTATCTCACATGTCATTAGTTGAGTACAGCAACCTGATACAAATGTTTCTTACTTTATGGTTTATAGTTGTGTCCAGCAACATAAAAATCGGAATTATTAGGGATTCATGGAGAGAAAATATTCGGAAACAGAAAAACAGATCAAATGGCTTTTGTCTATTTCCTTGGGTACTTGAAATCTCACACCAATTTGTATGCAAATAAAATTTTAGGCTAAAGTTTGTTGTGGAGATGCGATTCCAAATGTCACATGTCTCCCAGGAAGTTAAGTTTTCTCAAAAATTTCTGTACATGATACCCTTGTTGTGGTAGCCTGTAAATGACATCAACTTACTCTGAAGTTTGTTAAAAATGCTAGTGTTAGAACAAGAAAAGTTAAAAATTATAGTCAGTGGAAATCAGATTTGTGAGATGGATCTGATTTGCTGGCTTCCTTTCAGGGTATGAAAATCAGATTTGTTAAAGTTAATTGCTGATCTGATATGCTGTGTGTCTAGATCAGTCTTAAATTGAATGTCGCTATATGACTTTAAGTTACAATATCTTTTCTTTGGTTTCAGATGCAGCTAGAGGTGGAATCATACTTTTAGCTAGAACATCATCACTTTTTTGTTAATGACCTTTTAGTAAAACCAGCACAACTAAAAACTTCTATTTAATTTCTTGTTTCCAACTAAAAGAAAAGATGCAGATTTTGTGGAGAAATTTTTAAGGATGTTGATGATTTTTTGGATTATCTGGGAGGATTAAAGATCAAATTGGCAACGTGGACATACAAAATTAGAGAGTCTGGATTTCTTTGTGAGTGACATTACTTGAGATTGAATATTTAGTATAGTTTTGCAACATTACAATACTATGATGCTTTGATGAATGTCTCTATCATATTGTGGTCATTGCTACAATTGATATAGGTGGATAAATTACAGAACATGAGGAGCAAAGGAGTTTAATGGAGGTCCTGAAGCTTTTCTCTTGATTAGATACGTCTAAACTTTGTTTTGATTTATTATAAAATACCATTTAAGTAAGTAGCTTCCTTATGCTTCTTATTTTAGAGAAATGATTTTAAGCAAAAAAAATAATAATTAAATAAGTATCTATCTTTACTCACAAGAATTACTGCATATATATGCAATTAAAGGAAGCCACTTATTTTATGCAGGAATAAATTCATCCAACATAGATTTTGCACCAGGGAAGGTGATAGTAACCATCATTGGAGATGCTTCTTGAAGGTGAAAATTACACACACTTTCTACTGAAATCGAAGGTATTTCCCTAACTTTCCTCAATTTATTAAAGACAGTAATTCTGAATATAAGTATAGAATTTTTAGGATAGAATGTTTGATGCTATTTGAATCACATTGTTATTTCTCCGAGGACTTGCATTGCATTGATATTTGTTGTTGGAATTGTGGCTTGATCAGCAACTATCTGTTATGTTCTTATTGTTTCATGCAAATATGGAATTGTGGCTTGATCAGCAACTAACCTCTTCTTGGATCTTCTATTGCTTCCTTATTAAACATAATAGAATAATTGTTTCTTGTCAATTTGAAATGTAGCCAGTGATGATATGATCAAATTTTCATAGATTACGTAACCAACCAAACAATCATGAGATATCTGTAACTTTTGTTTGCTGCTGGTATCAAAATATTTCTCCCTGTTTTATGTGGAATTAGTACATGACAGTATTATCTGTTTGCTGGCGTAAGTATTGGTCCTTTCTACTAAACAGCCTCGCTTGTTCTGAACCTGCAGGTTCTTTTGCAAGCTGTGCTTCCATTTGATCTCTTATTGGATAGAAAAAAGTGTGTAAATTTTTCTCACAATTTTGCAACATGATACTTGCAAAAAACCCAAAGTTGTGAGGGATGCTGGTGTTGTTTTGGCATCACTGGTAGTTTGTGAAGAAGCATTGGAGCGAGAATTATTCATTTCAACATCTTAGGTTCTCTGGCTACTACTATAAATTGAAATTTCTCATGAACCTAATTTTCAGCACAGTATGTTAAATGCCAGAAGTTATTATCCATCCTATCCTGCAGTTATGTTCCTGGAATGGAAGTATCTCTATCTGGACGTTTGAAGAGTTTATATAGCATCTACAGTAAGGTATGGATGAGAATATGGAATATTACAAAGAACAACACAAAATTGTTCAGTTCTTTCTGAGGTTTGAGTTGCAAATTACATGAGGCAGAGAGGTATGTCAGGTGAAGGAAAGATAAACTGGACTTTGTACAGGAGTGGAACCCAAGATTAGTTTACTACTTTTAGCCAATATATTGAATTGGGTACTTCCTTTTAGTTGTTGAGTTGTTTACCTGTCCTCCCACTCCCAGCAACTCCTTGTTTGAGTTTTGACACTTTATTTTTATAAATACATGCTTGAATCTGTACTTTAAAGTTCTAAATATATCATTCTGTCTCTACTCTGAGAAATTAGTTTTGAGAGATGATTAATTAGTTAGCTGTTCTCATGTAGCTGTTAAACAACACCTGCTTCTTACTCTGTAGATGAAAAGAAAAGATGTTGGAATCAGGAAAGTATATGACGCCAAAGCATTAAGGGTCATTGTTGGAGATAAGAATGGGACTTTACATGGGCAGGCAGTTCAATGTTGCTACAATCTACTTAACATAATACACAAGTACACATCAAGAATTTGCCTATCATCTTTTCTGCCTGCACATTTCTTCTCATTGTGATGATTTTATGGACAAAAAGTGTTACTAATTGGCTATTGTCATGTTTTCATCTCCCAGACTTTGGGCCCCAATCGACGGCGAATTCGATGATTACATTGTCAACACAAAACCAAGTGGTTACCAGGTCCATTTTTTCTAATAAAGTATTTCTTCTTTTTTGTCAGGTAGTGCTTCTTGCATTTTGTTTCTTTATGAATTCTCTTGCTGATGGATTTCCTTGATCCAGTCGCGTCATACAGCAGTACAAGGGCCTGACTCTTCTCCTCTTGAAGTTCAAATAAGAACTCAGGTAAAATTTACTCCATATACTTACATAAACGAGCTCATCTAGCTTCTTACTGATATAATGTTTCTTGGGTAAAAACTCTCTCTACTTCATGCTATCTTTTCTTGATTTTGATCAAATATATATCTAAATATATTTTGCTCATATATGCATATGTTTTTTTGTCACAGGTTAAGTTTTCTAGCATTAGTTGGACGCATGACAGCAAAGGTTTCTTCTACTCGCGTTATCCAGCGCCCGTGTATGTGAAAGCTATGCACATTTTTTGTTTACTCGTGTTTGATTTTAGTTGAAAGAGGCAAAATGTTTTTGTTCATTAGAATCACAGAAAATATTTTAACAATTGGAATATTACTAATTCCATTTGTTGTGAATTAATGTTGTGTGTGGTTAGTAGTGTATTGGCATTCTTGACAGCAATATAGTTGTAAGTTATTGATCTTTTGAATTATTTTGTACTGTGATATGTGGGATACGTTCTTATTGTTTTGTTATGTGATGTGGCCAGTATTTTTGTATAGTGATTTTGCGTGATAATGAAAGCAGTTGTATATTTTTATAGTGATTTTGAGCGTAATGAAAGCAAGTATATTTTAATCTCATTTGCTATTAGATTGCGCGTTATTAATTGTACAGGTTTTAAATAAATAAATTAACTACGGTTGAAATTGAAAAACCGTAGTACAAAAGATATATTGACTACAGTTTAAAAAGTCAAACGTAGTCGTTATGCTATATTGACTACGTTTGTAATAGAAAAAGCGTAGTATATAAAATATAAAATTTGGCATAAAAATCATAGTAAATTTGGCATTAAAACCGTAGTAAATACATTTAGACTACGCATAAAACGCGTAGTGTATGTGAAAATAAGTGTAGTCTATAGCTGATATAGACTACGCAAAAACGCATAGTGTATGTGCAATTCAAGTGTATGTGCAACTCGCTAAAAAGCGTAGTCTATAGTCGATATAGACTACGCTTAAAAAGCGTAGTGTATGTGAGTCGGTATAGACTACGCTCGATAAAACGCGTGTGTATGTGAAATTCGATGTAGTCTATAGTCGGGAATAGACTACGCATGCGTGAAAGTGTGTCTATAATGTCGCGCAGTTTTCTCTACATCACTTTTCTCTACGGTCCAAAACGCACATAGACTACACATATTATGCGTAGTCTATTCTGTTTTTTCTAGTAGTGACGACATCTGAGTGTTACATGATTCTTACCCATCCAGTCAATTCCTAGGATTATATCAAAATCTCTCATGTCTATAACATGAAGGTCTATATCAAAATCCCTCTAAATCTATTACTATGCCTTTTATCATCCTAGAAATTATAATAGTTTTTCCTGAAGGAACACTAACTTCTAGTTCATCACAATCAACATAGCAAGACATTTCAAGATTGAAACAAAATTTTGTAGAGATAAATGAATGTGTAACTCCAGAATCAAATAAAACAAAAGCTGGAATATTGTACACTTGAAGAATACCTGACATCGTGTCTGCTCCATCCTTGGAGTTATCTTCCCTTTGTGTCATAGTAAATACTCGGGGTTTACTTTCTTTTCAAGTACTTGCATCTTCTTTTCAGGCTCTCTCATTTTACTTGGGCAATTATATAACACATGCCCTGGTTTTCCACAAGAGTAGCACACATTCTTTCCTAGCTAGCATTCACCTTTATGACATTTCTTGCATTTTGGGCACTGAGGCTTGTCAGTGCTTGTTGCAGTGTTTGCGAACCTATCGAAGAACATGATTTTTGTTGCCATCTCTTTCTCGACTGCTCACTTCCACCTGTTCCCGAATTTTCCCTTTTTCTTTTCCATGAGAATCATGTTTCTCATCTTTAATATCTAGTTGCAGACCACTAGAAATTGCTTGTGCTCTTTCAATTACTTCCCTATAAGTTGCCAATTTCAAGCCAGCTAATATTCCTCGAATTTCTGGTCGCAATCCTTGTTCAAAACGACGTGCTTTCTTCTCATCTGTATCAACCAAATACGGTGCAAATCGAGACAATCTGTTAAAATTCCTTTCATATTCAACCACCGTCATATTACCCTGCTTTAAATTAAGAAATTTAGTTTCTTTTTGCAGTCGGTATGGTTGAGGGAAATAGTGATCCCTAATCAAATCTTTGAAGTCATTCAATGTCAAAGCTTGATGTTGTTCAATGGACATTGTTCGGGCATGCGACTCCCACTAATAACTTGCTTCCTCAACTAGCTGGTATATAACACATGAGACTTTTTGTTCTTCCGAACAACCCATCAACTCAAAAATCCGCTCGAGAACTCGGATCCACTCCTCAAAATTTTCTGGTCTTTCATACCCTTAAAACTTTGGTGGATCCATCCTTCTAAATTGATCAATAATTTCATAAGTTCTCGATTAGGTGTTCATGCCCACACCTCGAGTTACTTGTTGTTGCATAAACCCTTGCAGCGTTTGTAGAAACTGAGTAAAATCTACACCATTATCTGGGGTTTGTGGCCCATTTTCTTGGCCAGGATTACGTCTTGGCGGCATACTTCAATTTCTAAATCAAAGATACAAGTCATTTGCTTTCAGACCTACAGGTTATATTTCGAGGACTTCTTTCTCATATCATGAAAATAATTCTTTACTTTCTTTCTCATAGCATAACACATATTTCTTAACTTGAAGACTAAATTTCAGAAGTTAAGAAACACTTCATAAAACTTTCATCTTTAACTTTATAAAGAATGTGTCGGGAAACTATATAAATCTTTAATTCGTATCAAGCACAACAAATCAATATACTTTGTCCCTTGTGGACAAATTAATTTAAAAACTTTGTCCCTTGTGGACATTTCTTAACCTTGCTTTTGATACGAAAACTTTCAAATACTATCCCAACACAATCTTTCTTTTCATTTCACTTCATTTCATACTCACATCATAAGTTTGGAAACAATTAAACATTTTTCATAAACATAAATTACCCGAGAGTCGACGTTGAGCAACGGTAATGACCCACACATTCTCTCGTATCAATCAAAAGTTCAAAATCTTTTAAACACATATAATACGTTCATACTATTAGCAAGTCTACAGGAATGTAAACCTTGCTCTGATACCAAACTGTAATGCCCCCATTCTTGTAACAGAGACATTACTAAAATCTTTATATCTTTAACAATTATAGAATAATAATAATAATAATGATATTAATAGTTATATATAAGCAGCGGAGACTATAAAAATTCGACGAACGGACGACATATACCCTATAAATACGTATATGTCAACCTGAAACAAAAACAACACCAACAACTCCAACAACAACCACGACAATAGTAACAACAACTAGGGATACAGCCCTCATCAAATATATATATATATATATATATATATATATATATATACACTCATTAAACATCATTGTATTTCAAACATAGTTTTTAACCAAAACCGGTTAAGTTTGTTCGTAAACACACTTGAGTACTAGTATAATTTTTACATATTCACATGAAACGTTATTTTGAGAGAATGTTTATGTGGAGCTTATTCCCGTCAGCATCAGCCGTCAACTTCTCAGCCTGCAAAACATTCATCAAGTAGGGGATGTGAGTATGAGGGCATACTTAGTGGGGAATACACTGCAAGCAGTTATAATCAATTGTATAATGAACTACTTCATTAGTAGTTACCTTTGCGGGTACTCATTATTTAACTCCATTGGGTAGCCCCTTGTGGGCCTCCTCGAGGGTACTTCTTTAACATTGAGCCCTTTGTGGGCCTCCTCGAGGGTACTTCATTAACATTAAGCCCCTTGTAGGCCTCCTCGAGGGTAATTCTTTACGGCACACAACCACGACCCCTGTGGGTCACATAGTCAGCTCACATGCATGCACAAAACACAACAATGATTATAACCATACAACGTACTTACAGATGACGTAAACCCCACCTCGTGTAGATGTTTCAAAAATAAAGCTCTTTAGCTCTTGCTTGGTTGTCCGTCCTTGAGCTTCGGATGTCACACCACCTAGCACTTTTAAAATTACTTTTTACTAAGTTTCATATGTCCAAATAAGTATATTAGACACATCAACGTGTATAAACAGTCTAATCTTAACCAAAAGCCGACAATACCCTATGAACATAACCTATGTCCAATGTGAAAAATCGCGTAAGATGTCATCTATCTTAGACGAACATCTATATATGCTCAACCATCATCAAAGATCATTAATCAACCATCAATACTTAAATATCAAAGCTTTAACATTGAAAGCCCAAACTTGACGTCAAACTAAAATTTTCCAACTTTTGAATACGTCGGCCAAAAAATCCGATAAATCATTTTAAGCTTTATTCATATCATAGAATCCAAATATGAAGTCAAAATGATCAAATAAAATAAAAAATACAACATAATAAGGGCTAGGGTTTCGGCCAAAAAGGGGTTTCGACACAAGTTCGATTTCAAACGTTTTTCTTGCTCAAAACATATTTATATCAACCCAACAACATATATATGAAGGAATATCAAGCATATAAACATCATAAATTCAAGATCAAGACCTTCAAAATTTTCAAAAATCATCAAATTCCAAAGAATGAACATATGCTCAAAAATTCAACGTTAAACAACTCGTCGGCGATTAACCTAACATAATATCAAGAAATAATCAAACACCAATACATTCCTTCACAAATCTTCAATATGATCGAAAATTCAACATGCTCAAAAGTTCAACATTTCTCAAACCGTAGATGTGTTCTAGAGATTGAATTATACCTGAATACGAAGACGGATCGAAAATTTAACAGTTCGATCTTGAAAATTTGGAGCTTGAAATTTTCAAAAATTTTAGTATGTGTAATGTGTGTTTTGGACGAAAATGTGAGGAAAAATAATGTGGATGATGAATAGTAATGTATATATATTAATATCCACAAATTTTCTATTTTATTTTGCATTTTTTTAATAAGTGATTATTCACCATGGTTCTAGAGCATTCATTTTTCTTCTCAATTTTTCATTTTCTTTATTCATAATGAATAATCATGTTCTCTATACAATTATTATACTAATGTATAACAAATAAAATTTTTAATCAATTCTTATATCCAAATCAATAATATCATAAATTAATAACCAATGCATAAAAATTAAAATTTCATTCTAAAGTTATAATTATAATTTACTAAAATTTTAAAACTTGTCAAACTTTACATTTTTCGCTAGGGCGCATCCTCGCTCTTATCCGAATAACCTGTAAAAATGTTCAAAACTCAAATTTTTATTAGTTCACAAATTAAAGAAAATAATTCACATTTAAAATATATATATATATATATATATATATATATATATATATATATATATATATATATATATATATATATCATACTTTTTAAGAAAATTTTTCGGGGTATTACACGTTACAAGTAGAGAGGTTGTATGCCAAGTATAGTAAGTGAGAGTTTTAGCTCAAAGAAGTGATGTTCCTTGGACACATTGTGTCTGCAGAAGGAATCAAGTTGATCCAGTGAAGGTTGAAATAG
This sequence comes from Salvia rosmarinus, assembly GCA_036937905.1. Taxonomy (NCBI): domain Eukaryota; kingdom Viridiplantae; phylum Streptophyta; class Magnoliopsida; order Lamiales; family Lamiaceae; genus Salvia; species Salvia rosmarinus. The sequence goes on along the minus strand of CM072816.1, from coordinate 66,278,089 downwards.
TAAGTAACTAGAAAGTTCCGACTAATGCCAATGAGGTCCGAAGTTTTGTAGGCTTGGCAGGATATTATAGACGGTTTATCGAAGAATTTTCAAAGTTAGCAAGGCCGATAACGTAGCAGCTCAGGAAAGGAATCGAGTTTACATGTTAGAAGCTTGTGAAGCAAGCTTCCAGGAGTTGAAGAATAAGCTAACAACCGTTCCAGTGTTAGCCATGCAAGAAGAAAATGATGGTTTTGTGGTTTACATCGACACATCCAAGCTTGGGTTAGGATGTGTTCTTATGTAGAATGGAAAAGTTATAGCCTACGCATCTCGACAGTTGAAACCACATGAGTTGAGCTATCTGACTCACGACCAGAAGTTAGGAGCAGTCGTTCATGTGCTGAAGATCTGGAGGCATTATCTCTACGGATTCAAGTGTGAGATCTTCACGAATCACAAGAGTCTGAAGTACTTCTTTGAACAAAAGGAGTTGAACATGAGGTAAAGAAGATGGCTCGAGTTAGTGAAGGATTATGATTGACTATCAGCTATCATCCAAGAAAGGCTAACATGGTAGCAGATGCCCTTAGTCGCAAGACGAATGAAAAGTTAGGATATCTTTTTACGCAAGAGAAAGAGCTCATTCGAGATTTCAAAAAGCTAAGCATGGAAATGATTCACCCGTCAGAGTCAGTGCAAGGATTCGTTGCAGTTTTAGCAGCCAGACCAGACCTGGGAGAGATGATCGTGAGTGCACAGTGAGGAGATGAATTCTTGGAAGGAATGTGTTTGAAAGCAAGGCTAGACGATAGCAAGGCTTTCACGGAAGCGAAGGACAACATGCTATTGTTCCGAGGAAGGTTATGTGTGCCACTCAACGAGCAATTGAGAGATAAGATCATGATTGAAGCTCATGAGGCACCATATACAGCTCATCCAGGAAGCATCAAAATGTACAGAGCCCTTAAAAGGAACTTTTGGTGGGAAGGAATGAAGAAGGATGTAGCCACGTTTGTGGAACGTTGCTTGGCTTATCTGCAAGTGAAAGTTGTACATCAATAGCCATTGGTTTTGTTATAGCCGCTACCAATCCTAGAATAAAAGTGGGAGCATATCGGTATTGATTTCATGGTGAGTTTCCCAAAGTCAGCACGAGAGAACACCGCTATATGGGTTCGTCGATAGACTGACGTCAGAGAGATCGTATGTTTGCATGGTGTTTCAGTTTCGATTATATAAGATCGTGATTCGAGGTTCACATCAAGGTTATGGAAGAGTCTCAAGAAGCCATGGGGACCAAGCTGAATTTTAGTACAACTTTTCACCCTCAAATAGATGGTCAATCGGAAATGACAATCCAGATATTGGAAAAAAGGTTACGAGCAGTCGTAGCAGACAAATGAGGGAATTGGGAAGAGATACTACCTTTGGTGGAGTTTGTAGGGAAATCTTATTTTAACCCTCTCCCGGTGATATATCTTGGATATTTAGTTCACCATACATTGATTATATACCTAGCATGCACCTATATAATTAATTGCAATACTTTGGTGTTTTCTCGTGTTCACTTGCAAATTTATCGGACAAAGAATAGGATCAAGACTCGTGCTTTGATATTCTGGACTATATCTCGTTCGCCAAAACTCCAATGCCGAGTGAGAGCAATCCATGGAGAGAACTGCAAAAATCCGCCTTCTTCCTCACACTTGGAAATTCGAAAATCACAATATGCACACTATAATTTTCGAAAATCTCTTAGCATTAGGATACACTGATTTTCTCTCACCTTATATTTATTATGCAACCCTAGAATCCTATTAGGATAGAATCTCTGCATATCTAATAAATATAATAATATCTTTTTAGATAGAGAGGATCAGAACAGAGTGCCAGTGAGACTCTACATGAGGTGGACGAATTTATGCAGCTCCAGGCCTTGATGGGCCAGCACAGGGATCAAATGCAAGGAATAAAGATGGGCCTCAAATAAATTAATTATCTTATGTTCAGCACAGAACATAAATTAATTCATAAACATTTATTCATGCCACTAGAGAATAAATGCTGACTTACCCCTTTATTTTCGAAGTTGAGTCGGGCTTGTACTTTGACTTCACGAATCCCCGTATTTAAGATATCGTACGTCCATTAATTATTTACGCTGCTCGATCGCTTAAAATAATTAACCTCTTTAATTCCTTAAGTAGTACCACTCAACCTTATTATTGTACTTTAGATAACTCAACTTGCAGGGTTTAGTACAATAAACCTTTTGAGCTCTTTAAGGGGACGTCATCATCCTAAACAGATACGGTGACTCGATACAGGTAACTAGCATGACATACAAGCACTGCCACCACTCAAGATGCAGAGAATATTAGGTTATCTCATGTAACCCTCACCCATAACAAGTCAAAGTGATGGTCAGCAACTCATACTCATCTAAAACCTTATCGAGGTTTAGATCAACGTAAAGTCACCGAGATCTAGGTTCTTCACGACGGTCAGATAGAAGAACTCATCTCATTGTGATCCATCAATACGTCAGAGACGTACCAGTATAGACAAGCAACCAAGTCAAGTCACTTCCTATCTATACCGCTGCCTATACCGACAACTCGTCCTAAAGTTGTCTCAGCTGTTATCCTTTTTATATCTCATTAAGCTTGACCGATCATACAGACTTCTGTGATCTTCTACACACTATATGATCTAACTTATATATGAGATAAATGGACATACATATGCAATCAAGTAAAAAATTCAGATAGAAGATTGTAATAGTGGTAACAGGAATCATTATATACAAGCTCAACCAAAACTGCTTTCAGTAAACAAATCCAACAATCTCTCACTTTTACTAAAGCAAACTTTTAGTATACAATGTGTCTTTCTACTAGCTATTACAAACAACACCATCACTTTGCTTCTCCCACTTCTACAAAAGTTTCCTTTCTAAGTGGGGGCCATCTTGCGCAATCCAAGTCCTCGAACATGCTCGTCGTACATGAGACTTCCTACGGCGGAAGCGTAAGGAACTTGTCTCATTTCCTCTATCTCCTTTGCAGTCATAGGTGACTGTTCCTTAGATAAATGAACACCATGTCTGAAGGGTAGCAATCCCTTCTTGGCGGTTTGCATGCTAAAACGAGTAATCACAGTATTAATGTAAGACGCTTGAGATAAGCTCAACATTTTCCTTTTGCGATCTCGGTAAACCTTGATCCCTAAAATGTACGTTGCATCTCCTAAGTCTTTTATTTGAAACTTATCGGATAACCAACTCTTTACGTCTGATAACAGCTTCACGCTGTTACCAATTAGAAGGATATCATCTACGTAAAGTGCAAGAAATATCACATCACCGTTGACATCCAAACGATACACACAACTCTCGCTAGGCAACTGGATAAAACCATAGGACTTGACCACCACGTCAAAGCATAAGTTCCATGATCGGAAAGCTTGCTTAAGTCCATAAATGGACTTCTTAAGCTTCCATACTAGATGATCTTCACCCTTCACAACATAACCTTCGGGTTGCTGCATATAGATGTCTCTACCTTCTTCAAGGTAATCATTTAGAAAAGCTATTTTCACATCCATTTGCCAAACCTCAAGGTTTAGGTGAGCTGCTATGGCCAGAAGAATTCTGATAGACTTGAGCATTGCTACAGGCGAAAAGATCTCATCAAAATCGATGCCCTCAATCTGAGTGTACCATTTCACCACAAGTCTGGCTTTAAAAGCCGAAACCTCTTCATCAGAATCTCTCTTCCTCTTGTATACCCACTTACTACCTATGGCTTCCTTGCCATCTGGTAGAGGTGTTTTCTCGTATACATCCATAGATGTTATGGACTCAATTTCTAAGTCCATAGCGGTGTGCCATGATCTTGCATCTGTGTCTTGTATCGTCTCGCTGTATGTCCATGGGTCGATTACAACATGCTTGTTTCCTAGGACTAAATCTGAAGATTCACCCACGAACATAATTCGCTCGGGTTGATGAACAACCATCCCACTATGACGAGGTGCTACTGGCACAATGGCAACGGTGGGAACAGAACTGTGGTTCTCTATCTTGCACAACTTTCTGGGTAGGTGCCACTTGTACGGTGGTATCTCCAGTGGAACTCGACCCACTTCAATTTCTTAAAGTATCTGGTGTCGATCCCTCCCACTAGACACGATATCTCGTACCTTTGGCCTAATTGGTGGTGGAATAATATCAACTTTTGATTCTTGATGTATGATTTCAACTTTTGATTTATAGTTTTTCATGTATTCCTCCTTTAAGAATCGGGCGTTAGTGCTAATAACGACCTTCTGATCCTTTGGACTATAGAAATAACCACATTTCGTTACTCTAGGATAACCAATAAACAGCCTTGCTTCAGATCTAGCCTCCAACTTATCAGCTTTCTTGTTCAGCACATGTGATGAACTGCCCCATATCCTTATATGGCTTAAACTAGGCTTGCGCCCAAACCATAACTCGAAAGGGGTTTTATGAACTGATTTGGATGGTACTAGATTGAGAAAATATGCCGCTGTTTCTAAGGCATATCCCTAGAACGAAATATGCAATGTTTCATAACTCATCAATTATCTAATCATCTCTAAGAGAGTCCTATTTCATCGCTCTGACACACCATTTTGCTATGGTGTGCCCGGTGTAGTGAGCTGAGAGGTAATCCCACACTGCACCAAATAGTTCTAGAACTCGTTACTGAGGTATTAGCCACCCCGATCAGACCGCAGTGACTTGATACTCTTACTTAGCTTCATTTCCACTTCCGCCTTAAATTCTTTGAATTTCTCAAAGCATTCAGACTTGCGGTGAAGCAGGTATACATATCCGTACCTTGAGTAATCGTCAATGAAAGTGAAAAAATACTCGTACCCTCCACGAGCTTGTGTGGACATTGGTCCACACAAGTCAGAATGGACTAGCTCCAACACTTCTTTGTCTCTATACCCCTTCGCTTTGAAGGGTCTGGTCGACATCATTCATTCTATACAGGATTCGTAGACTGGGAACAGAGTAACTATAGTTTCACCCAATGCTCCATTCTTAGCCAGTCTTTGGATCCTATATAGATTGATGTGACATAATCTAAGATGCCAAAGAAATGTGGTGTCATCTAGCGAAGAAAACTTCCTCTTCTTAAGGTTTGATGTAGATGCAACATAATTAAAGGTATTATGCTTGGAAGAAATAGTATAAAGCGAATTATATAAAGTGTCATCACATATAACTTCGTTATTTCTTATGATAGAAACACCACTATAAAAAACAACAGAATATCCATGTATAAATAGTTTGGAAATAGAAATAAGGTTTCACTGAAACTTCGACATATATAAAATGTCTTTCAATACTAAAATTATCCTATCAAAACATAAAAAAACATCTCCGACTGCAACGGCCTCGACTTGCGCGTTGTCCCTAGAGATCGTTATCTCGCCATCAAACAACTCCCTTGTCTGCAGGAACCCCTGCAATGTGTAACAAACATGATCAGTCGTACCTGTATCTACTACCCATGAATGAGTAGAACAAGTCGCTAAACATGTTTTCGTTACTAAAGCAAATGGCGTACCTTGAGCTTTGAGCATGAGGCACTTAGCCTTCCAATGCCCAGTCTTGCCTCACTTGAAGCACTTGCCCATCTCCTTTGGCTTTTTCAAGCCTCCGGTGGTATGTTCTTGCTCCCACTAGCTTCCTTACCTCTACCACCTTTGGCATCCCTTTTTCTTCTTCCATTTTTCAATGGAAAATTTGGACCCTTAGATGTGCTAGAAAGAATATGTGCTCATTTTCCCATAACACCTTCCGCGGCCACGAAATCATTTAGCAACTGACTAAGTGTATACTCGGTCTTGCTCATGATCGCGTTCACATGAAAGTTTTCAAAAGACTTGGGCAGTGTGTTAAAGATGATATCGACCTTTGCTTCGCCGTCGATACCTCATCCCAACTTATCAAGACTATCCATGAGATGAGTCATGTGGGAGACATGTTCGTGGATTGAACTTCCTTCTTCCATCCTACACGCCAAGATTTCTTTCATTGTGTGGAAGTGGACTGTCCGATCCGACTGCCCAAACTTACTCTCGAGACTTGATCATATTTCAGTTGCGTCTACCATAGACCGATGCTGTAGTTGCAAGCCTTTGTACATAATAGTTGTTGGACTGAAAAGATCATTAATAAAGTCCCTCGCAATCTAAAGAGGTCGTCCTAGCGAGCAAGCTAATCCGAGTCGTCTCTCAAGGAAAACTTAACAGGACGTTACTAGGTTACCACACGAAAGCAATTAAATTCCTAAACATTCTAATCACAAAGAGTTGTTTGATCGTCACTTAAAAACTGTAGATTACCTAGGCGATGAATTATTAAGGAAAGAAAGACGAATTAACTAGGCGAAAATTGACAATGCAAATAAATTATCTAGACAATAATTAAACCCTAGATTGAAGAACACAGAATCAACATGATGAACCCTAGACATAATTCGAAGAGAATAAAGGAAAGACAAAAATAATTAAATCAATACCAATATGAATCAATACCAAAGCATAGAAATCAACATCAAAGAAATACGAGAACACGAAAGAAAGCGATAAAGAAATCTTACGAATAAAAGCGAACGATGGAATTGAAATTAAAGTCTTCCGAGGTAGAAATCCAATAATAATAATCCTTACAATAATCTTGAATCACAATCGCAAAGAAATACTTAGGAAAAACTTGAAAGAAGAAAATCGCGTGAGAGAAGGCGCACGCACGAAACAAAAACTGAAAAGAATGAAAGAGATGTAGGGTTTCAGCATTTTAAAACGTTTATATAGCGCCCGAAAAATAACACGCAGCGCCTGACATGAACCCAGCGCCGGACGCACGAGTTCAGAAACAATGCAAAACGCGAGCAGTCTGCGGACGCGGCGGCGCGGACTCGTCGACTCTCGGAGCAGTGCGGTAGCGGGGACGCAAGTCAGCACCAGACGCGGTGACTCTCTGGACGAACTTCAATAATTACACAGCACCGGACGTGGTGAGTCTCTGGATGAATTTCATCTCGGACGCCCAGCGTCGGACGTGTGATCACTCTGGCGTCTTCGGCTTCAGCGCCCAGCGCCGGACGCGGGCGCTCTCGGGATGATTCTTGCTTTGGGCGCCCAGCACCAGACGCACGCCAGCGCCGGATGTGGGTGCTCTCGAAACGGAACCCAACGTTGAATGCCATGCAGCGCCGGACGCGGGTCTTCTCTTTGCAACCAAGCGAGACGATGCGCACCCAGCGCCGGCTACATCGAGTCCGACGCTTGGGTGCAGTTTTTATGCGCAAAATGGTTCAACGCGAACATTCCCTACACAAAATGAAAATGAACATGATTCCAATAAAAGATATTCAAATATAAACCAAAAAGGAACCAAATCATCAAAAACAAACAATGAAAAACATAACAAGAACATGCAAAACAACTCCCCCACACTTAACTCTTTGCTTGTCCTCGAGCAAACTTTAGTTTCTTGAAAAGAATGGTATACATCGAATCAATACTTCAAATAGAATCAATCATATATTCACATTCTTTCAATGCATCTTAATAATACAATTCTCAATACAATGATCCTCACTCATCAATCCAAACATGTGACTTATCATAGAATAGTTGTTTTCGACTCAAATATAATTTCAGAAATCAATATACAACTCACATGGTTCCCTTTCATGTGAGATATCTCAAATGATAAAAATGAATAAGTATGTGGAACTTAAAACCAATTATAAGTCAATAATCGTTAGGTGAAACCTTCAAGTTATACACTCGAGTATCCTAACGTAGATATCTATACCCATAGCATAGAGTTTCCATTCGAGAGACAACACACGCAAGAGGGGTAGAGCCCCTTATTTGAATTTTAAGCCCACTTATTTCACAACAACACTAATTTTCAGATTTCTTTTTTTTTTTTTTATCATACAAGAAAAGGTTCCTATGTATAAAGTATATGACAACCGATCACACACATTATCTAATCATAGCTTCCTAATCATGTCCCACAGTTCAAATTGACATTTAAGTTTCATCAAACTAAAAACCATATACCAAGATGAAATGAAATTCAGATCAAAACACAATTAATTCAACTTAAAGCATAATTCTTCATGCACCATTGATTTCAAGAAAATAAATCCTCTCTAATCCAAACAAAAAGTTAAGAAACGATAAAACACGAAACGGCAGAACACAAGCAAAACAAACAAAACGGAAAATGAAACCCCCCACACTTAAAACAGGCAAGGTCCTCATTGCAGATAAATATATAAGAGAAAGGGACAAGCAAAATAACGAAAACAACACGACGCACAAAAAAAAAAAAACACATACACTCCAATAGTGAAGAATCACTATTGGTCGGACGGCGGTGGTGGAGGTGGAGCGCCATGAAAAGTGGTCCAAGCATTTCACTAAGCCTCAAGAGCAGCCATGCGCTGATTCTGCTCAATCATCTGCTGATTATACTCATTCCAGCTGGTTCTGCTCATGCCACAATTGATTCTGTTCGTCAAGACGTTGATTTTGCTGATCAAATCGAGAGTAGATATCTTGATGAAACTCTGTCCAGTGGTCAGCTAATTCACTCCTAAAATGTCCCAACTCTTCACGTATGGAATTATATCCTTGCCCCGATTCACCTTGCTCAAAAGGGAACTGTGGATGGTTAGGATCGGCGTTGCTCTGAACCAGCTCTGTATCTTCTCTTGCCTCGTCACCCTCATCGCCCGAAGGCGCATGAGAAATTCCTGCCTCTGCTGCTTGGGCTTCTGCGAGCTGCGCATGCATATATCTCTTCACACAATTCCTCAAATTATGAGGTACAAGAGTAGTCTCATTATATGCAAAAGGGGTGCCTCGAAGCTCACTAAGGTCAATCATCTTAGGTCGTATCAGATCTTGCCCAGGAATATATGTTCCCTTATTATTAATTATCCCTAAATATTATCGATAGCCCAGTAGGGATTTGACATAAGGTTGGCCGACATTTCTTACGCCGCTGAACTAGCTGCAAGTGATCCCAAATGAAGAATGTCGGACAAACCTTTGTCTTCTTTACCACGCAAGTGAGCAAGAAGACCTCAACAATATTGACCTTGTTGGCATGCTCATTTCCGAAAACATTGAATGCGATGAATTTATGTACCATTGCCAAAGCTGCATCCTTAATAAATCCACTCGGCATTCCAATTGATGACCAGTTGTTAAACCCTGGTAATTCTTGCCAAGCCTCTTTTGACATTGAATGATTGAGGTACACTACGTGCACCTGAAGTTGGATATCCAAACACCCCCTTCATAATACAAGGTGTGACAGCATACTCTTGCCCCAATAGACAACATGTCATAGTATCAGATTCCTCATCAAAATTCATTGTACAATAAAATTCAACCAATAACGGAGAATAACCAGGAAATTCCATCATAACATATTGAAGAAGGCCTAAATTCTTTAAATATTTCTTAATTCTATCCTTAAGACCCAAGCTTTGCATCAATTGCCAATTAAATAGACGCGGATGAGTTATATCTTGATGGATAAAACGACGATGGAGAGTACCTTCCACAGGATTATAGATGGGAAATACGGCTGAGTACATAATACTGATATCTTCCAATTGTTCATCCATAGGAACATCATCATCTCGAGGGTGATGAGAACTGGAGCCATCAGCTTGTTTCGTTCGAACCATATTGAAATATGTGCGAGCGGACACTGTATGGCAGACGGAGGCTGAGCACTGGAGCTGGGAAACACGGCGTACGACACATGAAGGTAGCGTCGGACAGAAGCAAGCATCGGACGCGAGGCGAGCGTGCGTTGGGGCGCGAGGCAGGCGTTGGACGGAAAGAACGCGCGTGGAAGCGACGCTTGGGGGGCTAGGCGCACGACGCTTCAAACAGCGTCGGACTGACGGAAACGTCCGACAGAGGCAGGCGCTTGGGACGTGAGACGCGCGACGCTTCAGGTAGCGTCGGACGGAGGGAATGGGCGCTTGGCGTGAAAAGCGGAAGCGCCAGACGGAAAGTCAACGGGCACTGGGAGAGAGACGCTCGAGCTGTAGCGCCGAATGGAGTTTCAGCGGGCGCTGGGAGAGAAAGGTGGAGCGGAAGATGCGCGACGTGCAGCATTGTGACAGTACCGGACAGAGTAGAGCGGTTGGCGTTGAGTTGCAGCGAGTGATGGTGGAAGCACCGGGTAGAGGAGGGAGCATCGGACGGAGCTGAAACCATGGGCGCTTGGAAGGGCGGATTTGAACGTAGAACGCCGGAAGAAATGAAGGAATCGAGCGCCGGACGGATCTTTTGAGCGAGCTTTTCTGCTTGAAGAAATAGAGAGAGCGGCGCTGCAATGAAAATAATGAGAGGTAAGAAAGAAACCTAGCTCTCACACAATATATATGTAATAATTTTTTTTATATATTTTATATTGGACCCAGCGCCGGTTTCACTGCGTTCGGCGCTGGGTCACCTTCGCATCACAATTACGTTTCGCACCCAACACCGGTTTTGCTGCGTCCGACGCTGGGTGAAGTCTCTGTATTCTTTTTTAAAGTACCCAGCGCCGGTTTCGATGCGTCCGGCGCCTGGGGTACCTCCCTGGATGAATTTTTTCATTTCTGGCAGCGCCGGTTTGGGTGCGTCCGGTGCATGGGTGCATTTTTCGACTCGATGTTCCACACTTCATCTTTTTCGATCCATGTTTCAATTCTAGATAAAATAACTCCTAATCCTGCACCACACAAAACCAAAACAAAAAACCAAAACACAAACAAAAACAAAACGGAAAGAAAACACGAACACAACATAAAGAAACGTGGGTTGCCTCCTATGAAGCGCTTGTTTACTGTCATTAGCTTGACGAGAATAGATCATGATAACGGGGGGTCAGCGACAGAAATATATTACACTGTCACGGAGGTCGGACCCCTTTCTACATAGAGCTTCACACATTGACCATTGACCTCGAATGATTCCTCCGAACTTTCTTTAATGAGCACAACCGAACCATACGCCTTCACCTCCTTGATAATGAACGAGCCACTCCGACGGGACTTCAATTTCCCGAGAAAAAGCTTCAGTTGGGAATTGAATAACAAAACCTTCATTCCGGGCTTCAAATCTTTGTGCACAATGTGTTTATCGTGGATGGACTTCACCTTTTCTTTGTAGATTCGGGCATTGTCGTATGCCTCATTACGTAATTCTTCAAGTTTTGAGAGTTGTAACATCCTGTGCTGGGAAGCATCTTGCATCTCCAAAGAAATTATTTTGATGGCCCACAAGGCCTTGTGCTCAATCTCCACCGGAAGATGACACGTCTTCCCAAACACCAAACGGTAAGCGCTCATCCCAAGGATGCTTTTTTATGCGGTGCGGTACGCCCAAAGTGCATCGGGAAGTTTGGTGGACCAATCCTTTCGAGAAGGTTGGACCATTTTCTCTAGAATCCCCTTGATTTGCTGATTGCTAGTCTCGGCTTATCCCGATGTCTGTGGGTGGTAAGGCGTCGCCACCTTGTGGTTAATCCCATTCTTTTTTCATCAACTTCTCGAACAACTTGTTGTAAAAGTGCTTTCCCCCATCACTAATAATTGCTCGGGAAAACCAAACCTGCAAAGTGAATTCTCCTGCACAAACTTCAAGACGACATAAGAATCACATGTCCTAGTGGGTATAGCCTCGACCCACTTGGACACGTAGTCAACGGCAAGCAGAATATATTCAAAACCAAAAGACTTAGGGAAAGGTCCCATAAAATCAATTCCCCACACATCAAAAATTTCTACCATAAGAATATTATTGAGAGGCATCTCATTTTGGGCACCTATAGATCCCGTGCGCTGGCATCGGTCACAAGCACGGTAGAACGCTTGGGCGTCCTTGAACAATGATGGCCAGTAGAATCCCGACTGGAGCACCTTGAAGGCTGTCTTTTGTCTACCAAAATGCCCTCCGGAATGACCATTGTGGCACCTTTTCAACACTTGGGATTGCTCTTCCTCAGGTACACATCGGTGGATCACATCATCCTTCCCAAATTTGAACAGATATGGCTAGTCCCAGAAGTATTGCCTGCACAGGGTTAGAAAACGCTTCCTTTCCTGAAAAGTTAGATCAGGTCTCATCTCCCCACAAGCAAGATAATTAACAATGTCAGCAAACCACGAGGAAGATGAGACGACAAAGGCATTTTCATAAGGGAAATCATTAGCAACAGTCTCATTCAAGAGTCTAACACTCGGGGATTGGAGTCGGGACAAATGATCAGCCACATAATTCCCACTTCCCTTCCTATCCTTAATCTCTAAGTCGAACTCTTGAAGGAAAAGTACCCAGAGGATAAACCTAGGCTTGGCTTGAGGTTTGGTTAACAAGTACCTCAAAGCTGCATGGTCAGTATGGACAATTACTTTAGAGCCTATGATATAAGGGCGAAATTTCTCTAAAGCAAACATAACAGCTAACATCTCTTTCTCAGTGGTTGTGTAATTCACCTATACATGATTCAAGGTAGAACTAGCATAGTAAATCACACAGAGCATCTTATCTACCCGTTGACCTAAAACAGCCCCTACAGCGTGATTGCTAACATCACACATGATTTCAAAATGTTCATTCCAGTTTGGGGCTACAACCACGGGGGCACTAGTCAACTTTTCTTTCAACACAGAGAATGCATGCATACAATCATGATCAAACACAAAAGGCACATCTTGGGCAAGCAAACGACACAGGGGTTGAGAAATTTTTGAAAAATCCTTAATGAACCTACGGTAGAAACCCGCATGCCCCAAGAAACTCCTAATCCCCTTAACGTCAACATGTGGGGGTAATTTTTCAATGACATCAATCTTAGCTCTATCAACCTCAATCCCTTCATAAGAAACCAAATGCCCGAGTACTATACCACTCCTAACCATGAAATGACTCTTTTCCCAACTCAAAGTTAAATGACTCTCGACACATCTATTAAGCACATGATCAATTTTAGCCAAACAGTCATCAAACGAGGAACCAAAAACAGAAAAGTCATCCATAAATACCTCCATGTAGTCGCCGATCATTTTCGAGAAGAGGGACATCATGCACCGTTGGAAGGTCCCAGGTGCATTGCAAAGGCCAAACGGCATACGGCGGTAGGAAAATGTCCCATGCGGGCTCGTGAATGCCGTCTTGGATTGGTCCTCCGGAGCTATGGCAACCTGATAATAACGAGACAAACCGTCAAGAAAATAATAGAAATCGTGACCAGCTAACCTATCAAGCATTTGATCAATGAAAGGTAGAGGGAAGTGATCCTTTTTGGTGGCGGCATTCAGCTTCCGATAGTCAATACACATGCGTCATCCCGTGGTGGCTCGGATCGGCACCAACTCCCATTTGCTATTTTCAGTTACAGTGATGCCCCATTTCTTCGACACTACATGCACGGGGCTCACCCACTCACTATCGGTGATAGGAAAGATGAGACCTTCTCCTAGGAGTTTGTAGATCTCCTTCTTCACAACTTTAGAGATCACCGGGTTCAGCCTCCTTTAACCATCTTACGTCGGGCGAGCTCCTTCTTCCAAAGTGATGCGATGCATACACGTGGCGGGATTAATACCACGGATGTCAGCCAAACTCCACCCGAAGGTGAGCTTATTCCTCTTTAACACACCAATCAACGCATCTTCCTCATACCGAGCCAAAGTCGAGGAGATGATCACTGGCTTGGCTTTCCCTTCCTCTAGGAACACATACTTCAAATGCGTTGGAAGCTCCTTGAGTTCAACAGGCGACTCGGGAAAGCTTGCCAGCTCACGAGCTAATTCTTGCTAGTCGGCCGATCCCATGAAAACCACTTCAACTGCATGTGCCTGCAAAAATACATTCTCGACCAAGGGCTCAATAGCATCAACAAAGGCACAATCATCAATATAATGAGCAGTAGGGGCATTAAGGTTGTCTCTCACAGAAAAGGTAACCGTAGTCCCCAAAACAGTCATCTTGATAAGGCCACTCTTAACATCTATCATGGTATTAGTGGTGGCCATAAACGATCTACCTAGCAGAACAGTGTGAGACCTACCATCCTCCCGCACATCCCCAACTTCCAAGACCACAAAATCCATCAAAATTATTAGACCCCCAACATTAACCATAACATTTTCCACTACCCCCTTGGGGTATCTCATAGTTCTATCAGCTAATTGAAGGGTCATTCATGTGGGTTTTAACTCCTTAAGACCTAATTCTTGAAAGATAGAATAAACATCAAATTAATTCCCGCCCCCAAATCAAGCATACCTAAGGCCTCTTTCTCATTCCCCATAGCAATCTTAATGATAAAGCTACCTGGATCACGAAGCTTGGGTGGAAGGGGAAGTTGCATGATCGAATTCGCCGTCTCGGAGACCACCACATTGGCAATGTCTCCCCAATTCCTCTTCTTGGAGGTGAGCTCCTTGAAGAACTTAACATAGGCAGGGACAGCCCGGATGACGTCCAACAGAGGCAAGTTGACATGCACTTGAGACAGCAACTTGTAGAAATTGTTGAACTGTTGGTCTTACTTGACATTCGTCAACCAGTGGGGATAAGGAACCCGGGGCTTGAATAATGCTTTTGTAGATTATCCCGACGAAACATAAGGATCGGAGGCTTTGTGCAACGCATTCTCATCTTTCTTCTCGGGAACCTCTTCTTCTACTTGAGGTTGCTCAGTGTCGACAGTGGGTGTCTGTGAAGGAACGAGAGTCGGCATTATCACATTGTTGTCGATAACCTTTCCACTTCGGAGCACTGTCATGGTATGAGCTTGATGAGCTTGCAACTTATTTCTCTCACTCTGCTGCCTCATCTCATTAATAGAAGTGGCTATTTGACCCATAGTATCCTCGAGGCACCTCATCGTCGTCTTCGTACTGTCGATTCTTTGATTGTTCTTTGTGATGTATGCATCGAGAGAATCCTCAGCAGGAGTCCGTTGAGATTTCGGGGGGCAGCGTGGAAACTGTTGTGGCGGCGGAGGCTGCTGAGGGTACTGCTACGACGGAGGCGGCTAAGGATACTGCTGTGACGAAGGTGGCTGCTGTGGGTAAAGATACTGAGGGGGTGGTGGCTGCTGCGGGTAGGGATACTGCGGGTATGACGGTTGTGGATATGATCGCCGTCGATCATCGACGTCGACTATAAACTGCTTTGCTTGGTGAGATCTTCTTGAGATGGATACTTCTTGTGATGTGCTGCTGCGATGGTGCTTCTGCTGCAGGGGAGGCGTCAAGTCTATGGGTTTGAACTCGAACCCTGACCTTGGCTCTGATTCTTCCATCTCGAGTTGTATTGCGGCTAGATTTGCTCATAGGTCGGCCTCGGCTCATAAGGCTGCCGAGGCGGATAACCTTGCATAGCATAGGCCTCTACTCCGCCTTCATAGACGGGTGCTCCCATATTGGGACAAATATCGGCAGTATGTCCCATTTCCATGCAAATTCCACAAGGCTGCATAGAGAAATCCTGATGAGGTGCGACGAACTCCTGCAAAGGTGCAGCGAACTCTGGGATGGTGAAGGAAACTCAGCCTGCTTCATCTTCATCTCGTTCATCTCTCTCATAAGCTACGCCATCTGCCTCGTTAATTCCGATCCTGTCTCCATGAAATTGATAGAAGATCGGTGCGTACTAGATGCCTTCTCGAGGGAGTTCCTTGCCATGACATCAGAAATCTCATCTAGAGTCTCGGTTGTGATATGAGCTATGTTGTCCCCTGCCGCGTCGTCAGCTTTTTCCTGATAGGATTTAAGGATCCCGTCATAGAAGAATTAGCACAAGAGAACCAACGAGAAAAAGTGATGTGGGCATTGCCTCTGTAGCTCCTTGAATCTTTCTCTTGCTTCATGAAACGGCTCATCCAGTTCCTGCTTGAACGACATAATCTTGGATCAAAGATCTTTGATCTTCTGCTGCGGATAGAACCTCAACATGAACTGCTCTACCACAGTGTTCCAATTTTCCAAAGAGTCGGTGGGAAAGCTCATAAGCCAAGACTTGGCTTTATCTTTCAGAGCATAGGAGAAACAACGCATCTTCAACTGTTCCTCATTCAGGCCAAACAGAGGGAACGATAGCACCACTTGATTGTACTATTTGATGAAGCTTAAGGCATCCTCATTCACCATGCCATGAAAAGTAGGAAAGAGATTGAAATGGTTTGGCTTAAACTCATACCCACGTGCCGCGGGGCACAACACGATAGGGTTTGTAGTCTCCCCTATCTTAGGGTGGAAGTAATCCCCCATCAGGCGAGGGGCAACGTTCGCGTCATGATTGTTGTTTACATTGTCATGGTTATTATTTTGTCGGTCATCCATGGTTCTCGGTGGGAATTCTTCAAACAAGAAATTCTCGACGGTAGTGAATATTCCTTCAAGAGTGAGAGGACTGTCCTCATAGATGCTATCACAATCGGAGTGATCAAACTCTGCCACACTAGGCAGTCGCGGTTTCCTTGGCTTGCGAGTATACTTCAACGGGGATGCCAATCTAGGAGTTAGACTTCGGCGTCCCTGCATACACAACACTCAACAAACGAGATCAAATGCAACTGCGGTACAAAATAAGAAAGGCAAGAAGAAGAATAAAAACGAAAAACAGGCAACATAAAGAAAACACCTAAAGTTTTCCCCGACAACGGCGCCAAAATTTGTTGGACTGAAAAGATCACTAATAAAGTCCCTCGCAATCTAATCCGAGTCGTCTCTCATGGAAAACTTAACAGGGCGTTACTAAGTTACCACACGAAAGCAATTAAATTCCTAAACATTCTAATCACAAAGAGTTGTTTGATTTTCACTTAAAAACTGTAGATTACCTAGGCGATGAATTATTAAGGAAAGAAAGACGAATTAACTAGGCGAAAATTGATAAAGCAAATAAATTATCTAGACAAGAATTAAACCCTAGATTGAAGAACAAAGAATTAACATGATGAACCCTAGACATAATTCGAAGAGAATAAAGGAAAGACAAGAATAATTAAATCAATACCAATATGAATCAACACCAAAGCATAGAAATCAACATCAAAGAAATACGAGAACACGAAAGAAAGCGATAAAGAAATCTTACGAATAAAAACGAATGATGGAATTGAAATTAAAGTCTTCCGAGGTAGAAATCCAATAATAATAATCCTTACAATAATCTTGAATCACATCGCAAAGAAATACTTAGGAAAAACTTGAAAGAAGAAAATCGCGTGAGAGGAGGCGCACGCACGAAACAAAAACTGAAAAGAATGAAAGAGAGGTAGGATTTCAGCGTTTTAAAATGTATATATAGCGCCCAAAAAATAACGTGCAACGTTGGACACAAACATAGCGCCGGACGCTCGCGTTCAAAAATAAAGCGAAACACGAGCAGCTAGCGCCGGACGCGAGGCAGCGCAGGACTCGTCACCTCTCGGAACAGGGTGCCAACGCCGGACGTAAGCCAGCGCTGGACGCGGTGACTCTCTGGATGAACTTCAATACTTGCACGTGCGGTCGCAACGCGATGACGCGCGAGTCTCTGGATGAATTTCATCTCGGGCGTCCATGCGGATGCGATCAGCGCGCGACGTGAGATCACTCAGAGTCTCGACTTCGCCCGGCGCGGCGGGCGTTCTTGGGATGATTCTTGCTTTGGGCGCCCAGCGCCGGACGCACGCCAGCGTCGGACGCGGGCGCTCTCGGAACGGAACCCAGCGTCGGACGCCATGCAACGCCGGACACGGGTCTTCTCTTTACAAATAAGCGAGGCGATGCGCACCCAGCGCCGACTAGCCGAGTCCGGCGCTTGGGTGCACTTTTTATGCGCAAAATGGTTCAACGCGAACATTCCCTACACAAAATGAAAACGAACATGATTCCAATAAAATGATATTCAAATATAAACCAAAAAGGAACCAAATCGTCAAAAACAAACAAGGAAAAACATAACAAGAACATGCAAAACAGTAGTCATCCTATAGCATTTGGCCACATTATTTGACTTATGCCCAAGTCTGCTTGACTCTCGCTGCTCATTCGTCGATGCGTCGGTAAGGGCATCAAGTTTGGGAGTAGTGATAACAAACATGTGTTCTTCTACGATAAGAACATATTCCATGTTTTGTTTGCACTCGATAAAATTTGGACCGGATAGAGGATTTTGTGCAAGCATATTGATAATCGGTGTAAGAGACATATCTGAAAAGTAATGTAAACACGTAAGCATAAGATCGTACATAATTCATAACGATAATATTGTAACCTTTTGATAAAACAATATTAATTGAAACCTCCAATCGCCCAAGGAATCCCACATGCAAGCCATGCGTGTGGACGTTTACACATGAACCTCTCGACCAGACTAAAATATATCTTTTAATCGTTTAATTTTAATCCATGTCAACTTATCCTTATGACAAATGAAATTAATGATTGAACCTTACTAGACCACATCACTATCACAAAAAGGGACTTTGCGGGAAGTTGTACTTGAGGTGATGCCTAAGCAATGACCACAATTTTAACAGCAGATAATAAAATCTTAGAATTGGCATACTCACTCGGACCATACCGCTTCCAATTCAAAATCTTTTGTCATCTCATTTTAAATCCATCTCTAGAAAACTTATGAAAATTGCATATGCAAGCCATGCGTGTTGACGTTTACACATGAAACTCTCATTTCTCAATAGATTAAAATATTTTATTTAGAAATCTCATCTAATAAATTTATGATAAACAGTGCAAGCTAGCCACGCATGTGGACGTTTAATTACAGTACGTACCACTTTGTTTAGAGATCAGAAAGTGGAGGTCTTGACATATTTAATTTAAAAAATTAATATGTCGGGTTTCTTGCTTAGTCTTTTTTTTCAAAAGGTTTGTCCATGCAGATCACGTAATCCTAGCATGCTTTCTATAGACCTAGCATGCTTGCTATACGTATCCAATCATGAAAATATATTACATGTTTATCTACGTAATTAATATTACATAGCATGCTTCTGCGTAATTTAAACATCCACGACATGCATTGAATGATAAAAAAAAATTGCTCATCGCGGCCCACTCGTGGATCTTGTACTTCCCTGTCTAATTTATTACATAAATTTGCAAAGCAAAGATCTTCAATAAAATCTCAAAATGGGCCTCGCGCGCACAAGCACGGACCGGACTCGTCAAAACTGATTTGGGCCGAAAAATGGAAAAACAGACCGAAAAAGTGGATCGGGCCGGGTCGGGTCAGAAAACTGAACTCGGGTAAAAAAACGGGTCTGGGGCAAAAAATTTGTTGGGTCGCTAATGGGCTAGGTCAGCCCAAGTGGACTGGGCCACGCGCGCTAGGGCAGAGCCCATGCGCACGCCCAGCCTCACTCCGCCACCCTGCTGCCCCGCCACCCTACCTCGTCGCACCGCACCGTCGCCAAGCCTGCCAAGGCACGCCTCACCATCCGCCGAGCATCACCCACCTGCGCACCAGTTGCCGAGCGTCGAGCATCCCCACCTAGATCTGCAAGCTGTGCACGCCTCGCGTGCGGATGCCGTCGCCCGTCTGCCGAGCCCACCGAGCATTGTCGACGTCTGCACGTAATCTACCGAGGCATCCGACCGCGCGCTGAGGGCTGCCAAAGCTATCGAGGTGCATGATGGTGCCACTGAGTGCCCACACGCCGGGTCTGCGCTGCTGGCGGCCGGTTACCGAGAAACCCAGCGCTGCGTGTCCAAAGACCGGGCATCCGCGTGAGAACCGCGTGCCCCGCACAGCCAGCATCCAAAACTTACCGTGAGCCCCGTGCCCCGTTGCACCTGTTCGCCCAGCATCATCGAGAAGCGCACGCACAGCTTTCGAGCGGCGTGCTACAAGCACCGAGCATGCCCAGTATGTCGTCGTCCGCACGTCCTCGCACCGTGCATCCGGCTTCCTCCGTCATCTCGTTCTTCATGTTTTTCATCTTCGTTCTTCTTTTACAGATTAGATTTACAAAAAAAATCCTAATCTAACCACGGATTTTCTCGTAGTTAAAAATGAAATGCCACAAAAAAAATAAAAAATAAAAATGAGCCACGATGAACGACAGATCCACAATTAATTAATTGTGCACGTAATAATCAAACATGAATTAATCCAACAGAGTTAAGATACTGATCCTAGGCTCTGACACGAATTGTAGGGAAATCTGATCTTAACCCTCTCCTGAGGATTTATCTTGGATGTTTAATTCACCATACATTGATTATATACCTAGCATGCACTTATAATTAATTGCAACACTTTGGTGTTTTCTCGTGTTCACCTGTGAATTTGTCAGACAAAGAATATGATCAAGACTCGTGCTTTGATCTTCTGGATTGTATCCCGTTCGTCAAAACTCCAATGCTGAGTGAGAGCAATCCATGGAGAGTACTGAAAAAATTCGTCTTCTTTCTCACACTTGGAAATCTTTAAAATCACAATATGCACACTATAATTCTCGAAAATCTCTTAGCATTAGGATACACTGATTTTCTCTCACCTTATATTTATAATGCAACCATAGAATCCTATTAGGATAGGATCTCTGCATATCTAATAAATATAATAATATCTTTTCAGATGGAGAAGATCAGAACAGAGTCCTAGTGGGACTCTACATGAGGTGGATGAATTTATGCAGCTCCAAGCCTTGATGGGCCAGCCCAGGGATCAACTGCAAGGAATAAAGATGGGCCTCAAATAAATTAATTATCTTATGTTCACTCCAGAGTATAAATTAATTCATAAACATTTATTTATGCCACTAGAGAATAAATATTGACTTACCCTTTTATTTTTGAAGTTGAGTCGGGCTTGCACTTAGACTTCACGAATCCGCGTATTTAAGATATCGCCGTAGATTAATTATTTACTGATTACATTGCTTAAAATAATTAATCTCTTTAATTCATAAGTAGTACCACTCGACCTTATTATTGTACTTGAGATAACTCAACTGCGGGTTTAGTAAAATAAACCTTTGAGCTCCTTGCGGGGCGTCATCGTCCTAACGGATACGGTGACTCGTCTGGGTAACTAGCATGACATCACCTCACCACCACCCAGATGTGGAGAATATTGGGTTATCTCATATAACCGTCACCCATAACAAGTAAAAGTGATGGTCGACAACTCATACTCACCTAAAACGTTATCGAGGTTTAGATCAGCGTAAAGTCACCAAGATCTAGGTTCTTCACGACGGTCGGATAGAATAACTCATCTCATTGTGATCCATCAATACGTCGAGGCGTGCCGGTATGAACAAGTAACCAAGTCAAGTCACTTCTTATCTATACCGTAGTTGTTGGATTTGTATCTTGAAAGCGCTTTGGTTGAGCTTGTATCTGATGTTTCTGTTACCACTATTACAATCTCCTATCCGAAATGAATACTTGATTGCATATATCGTGTCCTCTTATCTCAAATATAAGTTAGATCATACGATGTGTAGAAGATCACGAAGTCCGTATGATTGGTCAAGCTTTAATGAGATATAAAAGTTTCACACCGAGACAACTTGAGGACGAGTTGTCGGTATAGGCTGCGGTATAGATAAGAAGTGATTTGACTTGGTTGCTTGTCTATGCTTTGACGCGTCTCGACGTATTGAAGGATCACGGTGAGATGAGTTCTTCTATCCGACCGTCGTGAAGAACTAAGATCTCGGTGACTTACGATGATCTAAACCTCGATAAGGTATTAGATGAGTATGAGTTCTTGACCATCACTTTGACTTGTTATGGGTGAGGTTATATGTTCTAACCCAATATTCTCCGCGTCTTGGGTGGTGGCGGTGCTTGTATGTCATGCTAGTTATCTCAGTCGAGTCACCGTATCCGTTTAGGATGATGACGTCCCATAAGGAGCTCAAAGGTTTATTGTACTAAACCCCGCAGTTGAGTTAGATCAAGTACAATAATAAGGTTGAGTGGTACTACTTAAGGAATTAAAGATATTAATTATTTTAAGCGGTCGAAATGCTATAAATAATTAATGGGCGTTCGATATCTTAAATCTGAGGATTCGTAATGTCTAAGTGCAAGCCCGACTCAACTTCGGTAATAAAGGGGTAAGTCAGCATTTATTCTCTAGTGGCATGAATAAATGTTTATAAATTAATTTATGTTCTGGGCTGAACATAAGATAATTAATTTATTTGAGGCCCATCTTTATTCCTTGCATTTGATCCATGGGCTAGCCCATCCAGGCCCGTAAGCTAGGCAAAATCGGCGCCCCTATGCTCTACAAGGCAAGGATTTGATTCTCTTTATCCTATAAGGATATTATTATATTTATGGGATATGCATAGATCCTTTCCATATAAGATTATGGTAATAATCCTTTCCATAAAGGTTTATGGAAATTTCCATATGGGATTATGGTAATTTCCATAAAGGATTATGGTATTTTCCATATGGGATTATGGTAATTTCCATATAGGATTATGGTAATTTCCATATAGGATTATGGTAATGTATTATAAATATGAGGTAAGAGATTAAATCTAAGTCAATGATTAATAATCATCATCATTATTTTTGAGAATTTGAGGGTTCATCATTTGAGAGATTTTCGAAAATTCTTGAGAGCTTGAGGGTGATTTTCCGAAGCATTCTCCATAGATCGTCCTCGCTCGACGTTGGAGATTGGGCAACCGGGATACAGTCCAGAAGGTCAAAGCACGAGTCTCGATCGATTCCGCCTCGACAGATTCAAAGGTAAACACGAGAAAACCCCAACGTGTTGCAATTAATTATATAGGTGCATGCTAGGTATATAATCAATGTATGGTGAATTAAACATCCAAGATAGATTCTCGGGAGAGGGCTAAACATAGTTTTTCCCTACAATTGGTATCAGAGCCTGGGATCAGTATCTTGGCTCCGTTAGATTAATTCACGTTTGATTATTATGTGCGCAATATATTAATTGTTGAATCTGTCGTTCATCGTGGCTCGTTTTTATTTTATTGGATTTTGTTTTCACCACGAGAAAATCCGTGGTTAGATTAGATTTATTTTTCGTAAATCTTATCTCGTAAAAGTAAAACAAGACGAAGCGACGGATCGAGGACGACGGAAAAGCGGGTCGCACGCAGCGCGGGCGGCGGTTTAACTTATCCTTGCGGACCGTGACTTGGGGTTCGGTTTAAGTGGATATGAAAGAATAAAGGTTTCAACTCTTTTCACCCACGAAGAGAATATAGATGTTCCAATGTAAATGTAAATCATGACGGAGCAATATAGCTTATATATAATAGATGGTTTCAAGGTTTCAACAAAGCAAAGAGCTTTTACAAAGCTTAACATAGTAACAAAAGATAACAGAGTCTCAAGAGTTTGGCAGCGGAATAAAACGTGTGAGACATGCATGTGAAGATGCATTCTCAAGGCGAACCAAAAATACTTCATACTACTTGACAAAAGATTCCGCTCAACTCCCGCTCTGTTCCATCACCTGCTCAACCTGCACATTTAAAAACAAACATGCAGGGCTGAGTACAAAGATTGCACTCAGTGGACACATTGCCGAAAACATTTTACTTTACGAAATATTGTACTGCCCTCATCACAGTAAGACACAAGGGGTTTTATTTGAAAAGGCCTTGCGCTTACTAAAACATTTTCTCATTTTCACAAAGTCGACTGCGCAGTCATTTTCTTTCACGTATATTCCAAGTCGGCTATGGATAACGCGCCGGGAGGGAGGCCTCCCTTCACCCGGACGCACAACAAATGAGCGACCCAGCGACTCAGATGTCTAAGCAAATGAGCGACCCAGCGACTCAAATGCTTACTGTGTACACAATCCTAACTAGCATCTCACCAGTAGGACCCGAATTCGTAATAACTTCCTGTTGCCCCAGGCAACCCGAATGGATATATACAAAACATAAAACATTTTTGGCAGACAATATCGTATTTAAAATTTTGCAGAAAGCAGTAAAGTAATAACAGTAAAACATTTTCCAAAAAGCTCGTAATTAGGATTACGTGATCTGCATGGACAAACCTTTTGAACAAAAAGACTAAGCAAGCAACCCGACAAATTAATTTTTAAAATTAAAATGTCAAGACCTCCACTTTTGATCTCTAAACAAAGTGAGGCGCTTGCTGTGAGTAAACGCCCACACGCGGGCTTGCTTGCACTGCTTATCATAAGTTTGTTAGATGAGATTTCTAAATAAAACATTTTAAATCTATTGAGAAGTGGGAGTTTCATGTGTAAACGCCCACACGCGTGGCTTGCATGTGCGATTTTCATAAGTTCTCTAGAGATAGATATAAAATGAGATAACAAAAGATTTGAATTGAAAGCGGTATGGTCCGGTGAGTATGCGATTCTCGAATTCATTTTCTTTGTTAAAATTGTGGTCATTGCTTAGACATCACCTCAAGTACAACTTCCGAAGTCCTTCTTGCGATAGTGATGTGGTCTAGAAAGGTCCAATCGTTAATTTCATTTGTCATAAAGATAAGTTGACATGGATTGAAATTAAGCGACTAAAAGGTATATTTTAGTGCAGTCGAGGGGTTCGTGTGTAAACGCGATCCACACGCGTGGCTTGCATGTGGGATTCCTTGGGCGATTGGAGGTTTCAATTAATATTGTTTTATCAAAAGGTTACAATATTATTATTACGAATTATGTGCCATCGTATGCTTATGTGTTTACATTATCGTTTCAGATATGTCTCTTACACCGATTATCAATATGCTCGCACAAAATCCCTTATCCGGTCCAAATTTTATCGAGTGAAAACGAAACATTGAGAATGTTCTTACTGCGGAAGAAAATCTATTTGTACTCACTACACCCCGTCCCAAGCTCTAGACACATTCATCTCGATGAGGAGCGCAAGGAGCACGAGAATGGGACAAATCAAATAGAATGGCAAAGTGCCTTCTTTTGGTCACCATGTGCGAGTCCCTGCAACTCCAGCATCAAGAGATGGAAGATGCAGCCACGATATGACTAAGTCTTATGAAATTGTATGAGGAGTCGGACAGAATCGCTTGTCATAATTTGACAAAATCAATAATGTCAAGTTCAATGAAGGAAAGCGATTCGGTGCATAACCATGTAGAGCAAATGATTAATCTCTTGGAGAGCTCGAATTTGTTGGAGGATATATTGATGGCGTAGTCGAATCGATATGATCCTCAACACTTTGCCCAAGTCTTTTGATGACTTCGTTATAAAGCGATCCTTTATGATAAGAGTTATACTCTAGATTCATTGCAAGAGGATCTAGTAACGGAAGAGCATAAAATGTGCAAAGGTGCACGATCTTTTATGCGCACCTCAAAGAAAACCACCGCTTTATCGAAGATGAAAAGGAAGAGTGGAATTCAAGAGATGCTAAGGCTAAAGAAAAGAGTGGGAGTAATGCAAAGGGCTCTACCAAATGTTTGAAAAAGCCAAGGAGAAGGGCAAATGCTTCAAGTGCGGTGAGGCGGGCATTGGAAGGCTAAGTGCCCCAAGCTCGAGGCTCTAGTACGCCATTTGATTTAGTAACGAAACATGTTTAGCGACTTGTTCTATCCATTCTTGGGTAGTAGACACGGTGCAATCGATCATGTTTGTTACACCTGCGCGAGGGTTCCTGCGGACAAGGAGTCGAATGATGGCGAGATAACGATCTCCATTGGCAACGCGGCGAAAGTCGAGGCCGTTGCAGTCGGAGATGTTACTTTATGTTTTGAGAAAATAGTTTTAGTTTTAAAAGACGTTTTATATGTGCCGGATTTTCGACGGAACCTTGTTTCTGTTTCGAAATTGTTTATTCATGGATATTGAGTTGTTTTTGATAGCGGTGTTTCTATCATAAGAAATGACGAAGTTATCTGTAGCACATTATATAATTCGCTTTATACTATTTACGCAATACATAATACGTATAACTATGTTGCATCTACATCAAACCTTAAAAGAGAAAGTTTTCTTCAAGAAGATGACACCTCTTTTCTCTCGGCATCTTAGATTAGGTCACATCAATCTAAATAGGATCCAAAGACGGCTAAGAATGGAGCGTTGGGTAATCTCACGTTATTCGCTTCCGATCTGCGAATCCTCATATAAGGTAAGATGTTGACTAGACCGCCAAAGCGAAGGGTCATAGAGCCAAAGAAATGTTAGAGCTAGTCCATTCGACTGTGTGGACCGATGTCCACACAAGCTCGTGGAGGGTGCAGTATTTTGTCACTTTCATTGACGATTACTCGAGGTGCGGATACGTATACCTTCTTCACCGCAAGTCCGAATGCTTTGAGAAATTCAAAGAATTTTAGGCGAAGTGGAGACGGCTAGGTAAGAGTATCAAGTCATCAAGCGTTACGATCGCGGTGGCGAATACCTCAACAACGAGTTCATGGACTATCTAGTGAAGTGTGGGATAACCTCCCAAACAAGACTTCACCGGGCACACCACAGCAAAATGGTGTGTCAGAGCGAAGAAATAGGACTCTTTTGGAAATGGTTAGATCAATGATGAGTTATGCAACTTTGCCTATTTCGTTCTGGGGGTATGCCTTAGAAACGGCGACATACTTGCTAAATCTAGTACCATCCAAGTCGGTCGAAGAGACCCTTCGAGTTGTGGTTTGGGCGCAGCAGAGTTTAAGCCACATAAGGATATGGGGCCCCGACACATGTGCCGAACAAGAAGGTCGACAAGTTGGAGGCTAGATCCGACGCAAGGTCTGTTTATTGGCTATCCTAGAGGAACGAAGGTGGTTTATTCTATAGTCCTAAGGATCGGAAGGTCATTATTAGCACTAATGCCCGATTCTTAGAAGAGGACTACATGAAAATCATAAATCCAAAGTTGAAATCATTCTTGAAGAATTAGAAGATGATCGTATTCCACCACCGATTAGACCAAAGGTGCGAGATGTCGAGTCTAGTGGGAGGATCGACACCAAATACTTCAAGAAATTGAAGTGGGTCGAGTTCCACTAGAGATACCGACCGCATGTGGTACCTACCAAGCTAGTTGTGCAAGATGAGAACCACAAGTTCTCGCACCCACCATTGCCATTGTGCTGTAGTGCCTCGTCGTAGTGGGAGGGTTGTTCGTCAACCCGAGCGATGTATGTTCGTGGGTGAATCTTCGGCATGTAACCAAGTCAAGTCACTTGTTAGACCCAATAAGATGTATATCATGTCTTGGGCATGTTGTCGAACCATACTTTGAAACATCAAAAGATTTTTATTGTTGTGAAAACATTTCTTAAATACATATATTTTTAGTATGGTTATCCTTTTGTAATTATTACCCTCAGCCGTTGTTAGTTTTCATTCAATTCTTCATTTTGGTTTGAAAACCTAAACTTAAACTTTTGTTAAACTTCCTGTCATTTCTTTGATCATAAAATGTTTGATTCCTTAATGACGGAAGTTGATGTCATATGTCGTATTTGAGATGTATTATTGGTCAATTGTTCTTATTGATTATCGAAAGATCTTTCTTAACCCACGTCACGGTCCAATTACTTGACTAATTACGTGGTTAAGTAGTCGGGCTGTGACAGAATAACAGTAAATACTTTTGTAAAATCTCATTTTCCAAGAGAGCCCATATTTTGCTTAGAGAAAAATGCCCACATTTTGTTTAGATAAAAAAGCCCACCTTAAGAACTTATTGTTCTTAGGACACTAGTGATTACTTGTCGTCTTATTTCAACTTTGAGCCGAACCTTATCAACGTAAGAAATCAGATTTAGTACATCACTACGTTTTTTCGAAAATCATCGATCCGAAACAACGGGTTTACTAACATCAACCCTATTAACATCAAAGGATACTTTTATCATACTTAACAACTATTTTACGTTGATTATATTCGTCGCGTCTTAAAGAGAGATGATACTCCATCCTTACATTCTTTCCTTCAGTTCACATCATTTCGCATAACGTACGAATCCTAATTTCATAATTAACTTCGTCGCATACTAACGCATATTTTCAATATGAATTTCAACAACTCTAGTTTATTAGTAATATTTTCTTACTTCACTTCCCATCTTATATATATATATATATATATACATAAATTCTAACGTATTAATAATCATATTCCCATAAGTTTCAATTTTCATATTAACAACCAATCATGCTCAACATGCACACATGTAAAATTAACTTAAGCGTAACACTTTATATTTCAAAGTCTTACGTCACTTAACAAATATTTCAACGTGAACATATTATACTTCATTTAAAAATTCACATAAATTCATAGCATCTCTTAAACATAATTTTGGATCTAAATATGTGATCACATGTAATAAAATAAATTTGAAACTTTATTTTTCCTTTTTCTTTTATTTTCGACCCTTTTTAATTTATTTTCAAAACTTATCCATAAATTCCTATAAATTTACATAACATACTATATTAACATAGGATCCATAATATCAAAAAACATTAGTCATAAAAATTTGACATCAAAACCCTTATACTATGGTTCTCGAAATTTTTGAAAAATCACATAAACAATTTTCAAAAATTCTAATTAATTCACACAACATATTATTAGCATCATATATCAATAATATGCCTTAATATTAATCATACACAACTTATACATCAATATTCCATACTTTAGGGTTTTCGAGATTATCATGAACTATTATCCAATATTTTTCCAAAAATTATGATTTAAATCATACATACTTAAACAATACTAACTATCATCAATCCATGATCAAAACAACAATTAAAATTCATTTTCATCAACATATAAATCTTACATATTTTTTGTTTTCATGAGGAAAATTTTAACATGCTCAACTTTGTACTAAATTCATAATATAAGCTTATAAACATCATATAAACATATTTAATTAACAACCTAAACATTTAACAAAATTTATCAATTATCATATGAATTAACAAAAGCATATAACTTAATATTTCATGGATGAAATTCTAATATTTTTGCATATATAAAAAGGTTGTATGATTTCTAACCTTTTAATCAGGATTGATCATCGACGACAACGTTTTTATACCTAGGATTGAAGAGAATTTTTGGAGAACACTTTCTCTTTTTTTATCTCTTTTGTTTTTGTCACAATGATGTGTAAGAGGGGTGATCTTTATTTATAGAAATTATAAGATATTTTAATCATACTTTAACAAAATATCTTAATTTAAAAGTCAACAATTTACACTCTAATTTATTACCCTAAATTTTTGGTCCCCCTACTTGTAATATGAGACAAAATTTTATCTTATCTTATCTTATACTTTATCATTTAATACATATCATTTTCAAAGATTAAACATCACTATCAAAGAGTTTCAAAATTCTTTCTTTCTTAATTTAGTCAAAAATTTCGGCCATATTCATACAATTAACACATCCACTTGTTTAATTAATAATTCACCTTATCTTAACTTTAATAGTATCTCTACATCATAATAATTATACATCATTATCATAAAAAATGGAATTTTCTTCTTTTCACACTTAATAATCAAATTTTCGGTCCTTATGTATAAATATGTTACATAAATTATTTTTTCCCCTTTTTATAGCTATGTGACATAATATAGATCTTAGATGATAGAATAAATCATAAGAAAAATAATTAAGAACAATTTTATATACTAAAGTGAAGTTATTGACTTATAATTTAAAAATTAAGGATAAATTATCATATCTTCATTCTTTTAATAACTAAAATTATTTTATTGAAGGATTATGTATAAATAATGCTCTTGTATCATAAAATAAATTCCTTGAACCAATCTTGCAAAATTCTCTATTTTATTCGAAAATCATAAAGCTTAGAACTTTATGATTTTCCTTCTATTTTTCCATTACTCCCTAAATTTTGAAAATCCTATGATATTTAGGAGATAAGATTGACCTTGATTTCATAAAATAACATCTCATCACTTTAATAAAGTGATTCTACACTTGATGACAATTTCATCACAATTTATCCATGTATATACTCTAATTTTCGAAAATTATGGATCATACAAAAGAAGATGAAATTTTTCTTTATTAGAGTAATACTTATCTAGTTAATATTCCATATAGATTTAAAAACATAATTATTTGTTATTATGATTCATTATAAGCGAGAAAATTAATAGAATTTTCTATTCACTCAAAATCGGAAATTATCGACGTTCATTTTCATTCTTGGATTCATTGTAAATAAATTCCTTCAAAATTTCAAAAATTGGTGTTTAAATATTCGGGGTATTACAATCTTGATGTGGAGTCTACTAACTGGTCAATCCTTGGTAGGGAATAGAAATCCATGGGGCACGCTTTGTTGAGCTCTAGGAAGTCTATGCATATCCATCAGGTTCCCGTATTTCCTTTGGCGATCATTACTGCATTAGATAACCATTCTGAAAACTGTACCTCCTTGATATGTCCTGATTCCTTTAGCTTTCTAACTTATTTCCTTATAACGTTTTCTTTATCCAGATAAAACTAGCATAATTTCTACTTGACAGGTTTGGCTGTTGGATCTACATTTAGATCAAGCATGGCTATCTTGGTGTCGACTCATGTCAGGTCAGTAGAGCTAAAAGCAAAGACATCTGCCTTATTTTTTAGGCATGCCATAATTGCTTTGGGATCTGTGTCTAGCATTTGTGTGCTGATCTTTGTGATGTAGCCTGTTTTTCCTAGGAATAACTTGATGCTCATGAGTTCTTCTACCAGTTGCACCTGGACGGAGGAAGTATTCTCCAATGCTTTCATTTTTTTAATGTATTAGCTTCTACTTGATAATCACGATCAGATGATGTCCTTCGATGCTTGGTTTTGTTGTGAGATTCCCCTTCCTTTACTGCCTGCATGTAACACTTTCGGGATGACACCTGATCTTCTAGAATTTCTCCTATGGTGTTTTTTTATCGTGAACTTCATCTTCATGTAGAAAGTGGACGCTATGCTCAGAAATCATTCAAGGTTGGTCACCCTAGTTTGACATTGTAGGTAGAGCGTACGTCTATAATTAAAAATTGAATTGGTTTAGCAATACGTGATGCCTTATCTCACAGGGTAACCATGAGCTTAACTAAGCCTAGTGGTGACACTACTTCACATGTGAATCCATAAAGTGATGTAATCACTGGTAACGGGGCCCTAGATGACATCTGGTTATAGTATCCCCAAAAAATTACGTTGATTGTACTTCCTGTATCCACAAAGACTCGTGTTATGTCATATCCGTCCATATTAGTAGTGTTGACAAGTAGATCATCATGAGGTTTGTTTAATGCCCTGTCATCTGCAGGTCCAAAGAAAATCTCGGGCAACGCTTGTTCCTCTTGTATCTTCAGAACGATATGTTCACTCCAAGCTTTGGTTTTTCTAAATAATGCCTTCCTCGCACTATTGTAATCTCCTTCTGTGGGCCCTTATGTGATCATACTGATCAAACTTGTTTTCTTTTGAGGGGGTGCTTCCGCTCCTGTCTCCTCTGGTTGTCTATCACCATCTTTTCGCTTGTTTCGTTGTTTGTCATCTTCTACTCGGATATATTCTAGGAGTTTTCTTTTTTGGATAAGTCTCTCAATAGCATCTTTCAGATATCGACATTCGTTAGTTTTGTGACCATAATCATTGTGATATTTGCAGAATTTATCGGACTTGGGCCTCTGGGGTCCATCCTTAGCAGTTCGAGAGATCTGAATCCGATTGCACCCATAAGCAATCAGAGATTTCCTTACACCAGTAAGCGAAGGAAGAGACAACAAGTTAGTTGTGGTACAAATAAGGTGAAGTTTTGTATCTGGGCTTCTCTTGCACCTGTAAGCAAGACAAATTCCAAGTAGTGGATTGATTGATTTATCAGTCAGTGGACGTAGGAGTTGATCTCTTCCAACCACGTAAAAATATAAGTGTGCTGCTTTACATTTAGTACTCTTACTTTATATGTTATTGAACTGAACATCACTCAGCACTCGCAACACAACACAACATTCAATTTGAAAGTAAAATTAATACTGACTAAGCCATTATTTGACTAAGTAATATTTTAGTGTCAGTTTTAAGTAAAGGCGAAACGTAATCATCACTTCCGCACGTATATTAGTTTTCAATCTAACTTATCAGCTGCTAAAGCAGTCAATAGGGATGATAATTGATTCACTTAGTACCAGACTTCCCTTAACTGAATTGATCATCAATACTGACATCAGTAACCGATATCTACTGACTTCAGTAGAAGGTGAAGTCTTGTTAAAAGAATTTTTTTTACCTTAACTAGTGCATTTCTCCCACCCCCTCTTTCCCATACACCAGTACGATCCCCAACGGACCATCAGTTTTCAATGCATAAACAACAGAATTAACATGCACAATAAGATTTGAACAATTACTAGTTAACATTATGCACAAACATCAACCATTTTTTATGCACGGAAGCAATTTAAGGTTTCTAGAATGAAGTTCCATCTCTATTAAACAATGGGTACCAGCAACAATATACGACAAAGAGGTACACCATCTTCATTTTCCATACTTAAATAACAAAATTATTGTAAACCCTAACATAGTTGTCGTATAAATCGATTAAAAAAATTGGTAGCTCCATTTATGGAATAAAAAATAATACCTCCATTTCCGAAACCACAATCTAGAGGGAGGCAAATTGTATGACGATGAAGAATCCTACCTGTATAATAAAATTCAAAGTTGTAATGAAAGATGCACAAAAGAAACACTTTTTAAACACTGTGAAATTAAAGCATTAATCAAGAATACCCCTTCGTTGTCAAGGAATCGTTCGATTGCATTACAACAGAGAAGATTTTAGTGCAAAAAATTACAGTTCTCTGTTATGATCAAGTTAGTTGATCATTTCCTAAAAGCTATCAAATTCTCCAAATGCTGAAGTGAATACAAAAGCTTTTGAAGAAGACAAACGAATAGGAACTTTATTGTAAATGTGCATGGGTTTGCTAAAAGCAATACATTCTAAGCTACTGAGTTTACAAAGCTTTCTCTTATTTATAGGAATGCTTTAACTCCCTCCCGATACTCTAACTGCTAACAAGATTCTATTAACAATGTATCTCTTTCACTGGCCTCGCCACGTGTCACCGATCGAGCTTGGGGTTGTTTCTTCATTGGATCATTACCATCTGTTACTTCTTTGTTGTAATCGACCTCCGTTGTAACTAACCACGCTAACTAACCCTGCATGGCATAACAATGCCCTCTCCTTCACATTTGACTTGTCCTCAAGTCATAAACAATGTCGGAAATTTGGAATTCATTGTTTGAAAGTCCTCCCACGCCGCTCATCCTCCGCAAATGGGACCACCGAACTAGCACTTCACAGACATGGATCGTTATTCTTTCTCGACCGGGCGTCGAGCGAGGACTTTAATTGGGACCAAGAACACTTTCCCATCATTATCGAACTCGAGCAATGATGCGGATGTGGTATGATTGGGTTTAATACCCGCTTGAGAAGACTAACATGAAATACGGATGCGGTTTGGAGATGGGCGGTAGTTGGAGTTCATATGCGAAGGCAATCTTCTTCGAATCTGAAATGGCCCCGCGTATCTTGGGCATAACTTCCACGCTTTATGCAAGCGTAGGTGAGAGGTATGCTGTATGGTTTTAGCTTGAGATACACCCAATCATTGACGCTAAATTCTCGAGGTTTCCTCTTCCGATCGATCGCGATCTTCATTCGATCTTGAGCTTTCGCAGTTGCGCTTAAGATGTATCGAATATCCAATCGATCACGTGGTGTAGCCGACACCAATAACCCGCGGCTCCATGTATGATGCTAGAGCTATTGGTGTTGGTTTATACCCATACAAGGCTTGAACGGCGTCAATTATATAGCCGTGTGGAAGCATGTATTATACCAAAACTCGCCAATGGCGCCGGATACCCACTTTTTGGAGCTTGTCCACACATGCGCAACAAGATAAGTTTCAAGGCATTGGTTCACCCTTTCACTATGCCCGTCGATCGAGGGTGATATGCAGACTCAAATGTTGTTGAACTCCCAAGGATACAAGCAACTCTCTCGAAATGACTAGTGAAGATCGATCTCATCGGATACAATCGGCAAGTGGAGTTTGTATACAAAGTCGAGGAAAATCTGTGCACATTGTGAAGCTATATATGGATGTTGTAGTGCCACAAAATGTGCATATTTAGTGAACCGGTCCACGATGACCCAAATGGAGTTCTTACTGTTTGACGGCGGAAGCCCTTCAATGAAATCCATAGTAAGATGTTGCCACGCTTGTTTCGGAATAGGGAGTGGTTGAAGCAAGCCCGATGGTCTAGAGGTCTCGTGTTTGCTCAATTGACATTGATGGCAGTGCATAACGTGTTTCTGGACCTCTTCCCGTAGCGTTGGCCATAGGAATGTGGATTTTGCCCGTTGAAAGGTGGCGTTGATACCCGAATGCCCACCATAGTTAGAACCATGCATATACTCAACGATTTTTGTTCGCAAGTCCCCACTTCTTCCCACAAACAGCTTCCCTTTATATCGTAACAACCCTCCACCATATGAGAATAATGACAAGTTGTAGGGAATTACCGTGCACTCCGTTATGGCTGCTTGAGCAATTTCATCGCCTTCATAACTCCTAATTACTTCGCCCATCCAAGTCGAGGAACAGACTGAAATTGCATAGCATGTGCTAGAGGTTGCTGCTCGCCTAGACAATGTGTCTGCCACCTTATTATCCACGCCCTTTTTGTATTCAATTCTGTAGTCGATAATTTAGGCTGTGGTGATCTGTCTTTATAATGAATTGTGCATGCAGTAGGTAAGAACGCCACTTCTCGGTTGCTAATATAATAACCAAGAATTCTTTCTCATATGTTGAAAGCCCTCTATGTTTTGGAGCCAAAGCTTGACTAATGAACGCAAGGGGATGGTTGTTTTGCATAAGAACCGCACCAATCCCGTTATACGATGCGTCGGTCTCTAACACAAAAGTAGTGTTGAAATTAGGAAGCACAAGGACGGGGGCTGCCGTCATGGCCTGTTTTAGCTTTGTAAATGTTGTCGCTGCCTCTTCACACCATAGAAAACACCCCTTCTTCGTGAGGTTGTTGAGGGGTTTTGCTATCGCTCCGTAATTACGGATGAATTTTCGATAGTATCCAGTTAAACCGAGAAAGCCCGTAGTGCTTTCAGCTGTGTGTGGTCAGGGCGATCAAGCATAGCTTGATCTTACGTAGGTCCGAGCTACTCCCCGCCCACCGATAATATGCCCCAAATACTCAACATGAGCTTGCTCAAAACACACTTTGATGCCTTCACATATAACCGATTTTCCTGCAGCTTTAATGAAGACCAACTCCAAGTGTTGTCGATGCTCATGTTTAGACTTCATCAGATACTAATATATCATAAAAACGAGCACAAACCGCCGAGATGTGGTTTGAAGACTGCATTCATTAATGCTTGAAATGTGGCGGGTGCATTTGTGAGGCCGAAGGAAATTACCTTAAATTCATACAAGCCGCTGGCCGTGACAAAAGTTGTCTTGTGTATGTCCTTCTCATCCATCCGGATCTGATGGTAGCCGGCTCAGAGATCTATCTTTGAGAAAACGGTCGCCCCTCCTAGTTCATCAAGAAGATCATCGATCAATGGTATAAGGAAATTGTCTTTGACTGTGAGGGCATTGAGTTTTCGGTAGTCAATGCAAAATCGCCACGTTCCATCTTTCTTTTTGACAAGTAGTACTGGAGAAGAGAAAGGACTTGAGCTATGCTGAATAACTCCACTTTGCAGCATTTCTTGGACCAATTTCTCCACTTCCATACGTTGTAGGTATGGGTATTTGTAAGCCCGTTGTTTGAATGGTATCGTATCCGGTTTCAACACGATCTTGTGGTTGTGACTCCGTTGTGGTGGTAGCTCCGAGGGAGTCTCAAAATCAGATAAGTATTTTGTGATCAACGAATTAATTCTTCACAAGGCTTACGCCTTGATTCACTTTCTCGACACTTATCATACAAAGGCACCGAACAACGACATTTTCCCTTCTTGATGGTTTTTGGTATTGTCACCGAAATCATCCTTATCGAAATTTCTTGCCTCATTCCTTGCAAGACGACAGCTGCTCCTCCTTTTGAAACATAATACTTTGATTGTTGAAATCAAACGTAATAGGCCCCATTTGCCTCGAGAGATCGACACCTACAACCATGTCGCATCCTCCGAGTTGTAGAATCCTTATAGGTGCACT
The DNA here is from genome assembly GCA_036937905.1 of Salvia rosmarinus. Classification (NCBI taxonomy): domain Eukaryota; kingdom Viridiplantae; phylum Streptophyta; class Magnoliopsida; order Lamiales; family Lamiaceae; genus Salvia; species Salvia rosmarinus. The sequence continues at coordinate 66,241,786 of CM072816.1, read as the reverse complement.
AAACCGCAATTTCCCATTTCCCACTCCAACTTGGGGCGCGTGTGTCGCATTTGATTTGCCTCCATCGCAATCGTTACCAATAACGGATTCGTATATTCGAGATCACATTTCATTCTTTTCGCGGCTGCAAGATCTAAGAAACCGTGAGTACTCAAAGGTCGATTAAAACCGTGATTATATGGTTGCCCACTTTTTCTTCAATTCAATCGTGTACGTGGTCATCTCGTCGGCTAGCGCACTCAAAGAAATCTGCAGCTCTTCTTCCTCTGCTTCCAATTCTCTTAGGATCGCCGGTCTCCTCCTCCTCACTTTTGCAAATTATAGTAAATAGCTTTTACATTTATGCCCCAATTGATATGGTTCATCACAATTGAAACATAGTCGTTTCTTCCTTCGATCTTCAATCTCTGCAGGCGATAATTTTTTGAAGCTGTTCGGTTTCAGCAGATTGTCGTGCGTTGCTACGCCACTGTTGCTTTCATTTGATCTTTTCCAGCTATAGTCCATCCCTTTATTGTTTTGCTTTGATCCCTTCCCGAGCCAATAGTCAGAACTCTTGTTTGGTAGCTAGTTTGATAGCTTGCTCTAGTTTGTTTGGTTCAAACATCTCCACGACGCTTGCGATCTCCTCCTTTAATCCTCCTATGTAACAACTTATGAAGTATTCTTCATCCAAATGTCTGTTATTTGCTGATACGAAGGCTTTGAGTTCCTCAAATTCTTCGGTATAGGATGCTACATCCGCTCGCTTGTCGTAGTTGATCAATTGAGAAACCACGTTCTTTCCCTCACTGCAAATCACAATCACCATTTCCCAAAATTTTTTCCATGATAATCCCTCTATCCCCTCCACATACTCCAAGTACCAAAAATCGGCTATACCTTCCATGTACATAGCCGCCGTGAAGATTTTTTCCTCCTCATGCATGGGGTTGATTGCAAAATATTTCCCACATTTCCTAATCCACTGCATTGGATTGTCTCCATGGAACTTTGGAAAATCGAGTTTTGGCATCCGATGGTGCGAAAAATTGGGTTGAGCTGTGTTACCTCTCCCTCTAGTCTGACTTGATGTGTCTTTTCTCGTTCCGCCTTTGGATTCACCGATCTCCTCATCTCCGCTTTCCTGCTCACTATTGTTTCTTGTTCGCGCTTCTCTTCTCATTTCCTCGAACTGTGTTTGTATCATTGTTATCATGGATTCTTGCTGCTGTTGTATTTTTGCAATCTGTGCTTCCATGCTCGACACGCTTGCTTCCATTCTGGTTTTTCTGGGCATGAATTGCTTTTACGTAGATGCGTGGTTTATGGCTCTGATACCACTTGTTATGATCAAGCTAGTTGATCATTTCCTAAAAGCTATCAAATTCTCCAAATGCTGAAGTGAATACAAAAGCTTTTGAAGAAGACAAACGAATAGGAACTTTATTGTAAATGTGCATGGGTTTGCTAAAAGCAATACATTCTAAGCTACTGAGTTTACAAAGCTTTCTCTTATTTATAGGAATGCTTTAACTCCCTCCCGATACTCTAACTGCTAACAAGATTCTATTAACAATGTATCTCTTTCAGTTGGCCTCTGCCACGTGTCACTCGATCAGGCTTGGGGTTGTTTCTTCTGTTGGAACTGTTACCATCTGTTACTTCTTTGTTGTAACTGACCTCCGTTGTAACTAACCACGCTAACTAACCCTGCATGGCATAACATTCTCCTTCTGCAGATTTTGAGATCGAAATTTCTTGAGAATGAGAGAGAGAGAGAGATGGGGGGAGGTAAATTAGGGAGGTAAACGAAAGAGGTAGAAATTCGAAATCGGCGAGGGATGTGGTTGGTTATTTATGGTAGGGTTAAACATAAATTTGATAAAAATGTCCCCATTTGGTGAAAAAAATAGTGTAAATAAAGGAATGACCAGTTAAATGGGTTTTGACAACTAAATGGATTTAATCTGTTGGATTAAGCTAAATCTAGGGTGAAGATTGGTTTAGTTCTCACGTTATAGGTGGTTCTCTCCATAACTAGCCCCTATATAAAAATGTTATTGTGAGAACACATTTATCATGAAAACGTGCAAATGTTACACTGAACGTATGAAGTTGTTGCACTGAACTAGATTCAAAACATCTTTATGTTCGGTGTAATATTATTGTTGTGTAACGTTCTGTGTGGCTTTCGCACATTTGACACCACAATTGCATTTCTATGATCCAAATTCTATATATAAACCACAACTTTGCAAATTCCATTACATAATAGCATGTAAATCCTTGCTCTTCCACGCGAGCCACATTGTACAGGCAAAACATAATATATAAGCTTTATGCAATGGGCTCAACCCAAAGAATGTTAGTGAAATTCAAATTTATAACCTTTGTCCAGAAGGGTTATCTATTTCACTATTAAGCTGTCCAAGATAAGAACATTTTGAGTATACAATTCCTAGAAAAAAGGTTAAGATGCATATTTGATGTTTCCCTAATTAATTTCAAACTACTCATGGAATTTTAGGAACAAATGTACATTTGATATTTCTTCAAATAGCACACTTTGAGCTCATTTGTTTCGTAGAAAAATTGTCTTTGAAAAATGAACAATCTTCGCAACATTAATAAATAAAATGACTGAAAATGATTGAGAGTACCTTTGTTCTTGAGTTCTTGGTTGAGAGTAATTAATAACAGTAATGGTAATGAGAGAGTAAATGAGAAATTGTTTCATTGACGTGTCGATGCTTGTTAACTAGGATCCAAAATAAGAGTTGCTTTGATTCAAATTCTGATAGTCCATTCAATCAAAACCTTGCAATTGTAAAGGATATGACTTAATTATTATATTTATACTACTGTACGTCATATTAAACAATCATAAATGGTCTAAAACTAGCCATACTAGACGTGCTACTTTGTAAATATGTTATTAAAACCTAAGTAGGAATATTATCACAAAATGAAATCATTTATGAATGACAAGTAACACACATCCCTTAGGACTAAAAATTTGAATACTATGTATTGGAATTATATATATATACATATATATATATATATGCATATCTAAAAGAATCCTTATGGAGAAGACTTGGAATCGGAGGCTAGATTAGAAGAGAGGACGACTACAATCATCTACTCTCGGATCGATCACTTGATCTACACTTCTTGTAATCACTCCTCATATTATCAATATCTGAAGTCTCTCTCTCTCCCGTGGGCGTAGATCTTATTCATAGATCGAACCACGTAAATCCTTAGTGTTCTTGCGTGCATTTATTTCCCTACGAAATTAAGATCGATCCTTTGGCGTCTGTGGAAGCGAAATTTTGTGCTTTCGATCAACCACCGTTTACGAAATAATCATGACCGGTACACGAAGTCATACATCGGAGATAAATGCGCCCGACAGCGACAGCGGCGGCGATAGGGCACGCCGAGCTCGGCTCGGGAAGTACTATGTCAGCTTCGGCGAGCACGGCACCCGCCTGCGGGGAGGCGGGATACCATAGCGAAGGAGATCACGGCAACGACCAGGAGAACCTCTCGCTCCGCGGTGAACCCAGCGAGCCCGTCTTCGCGTCGGGCTGTGGCGCGCAAGCGGGCGGTTCGCCCGAAGCGAGCAAGCGGGCGGGGAAAAAGCGTGAAGGCGATGATCGAGAGAACAGGCGAATCCGGTAGAAACCAAGAGAGAGATCTAGCCTACATTAGAAGCTCGATCGAGCAACAAGTAGCTTCGGTATTATAACCGGCATGTCAAATCCGACAATTCCAGTAGGCGACCTCGTCTTTTGATTTATTTGCTCCGTGTGCTTGCATATTTCATTTGTCATTTATCGTACTACCTCTTCCCATCATATCCCCTACGGAGGATGAGCGATACCCTCTTGGGACGAACTATACCTCTTTGGAGGATGAACTATACCTCTAAGGAGGGCGAATTCCCTCGGCGGAGGTCGAGATTACCTTCGTTTGAGAAGAAGGTAAATTTAAGCGCGCATGCTACATACGAGATCGATTTCCTTCGTTTATATCGAAGGCGATTACTCTCTATGTAGATGAAGGGACCACCCTCCCGATGACCTCGGCAAAAACAGAACCATTCCTACATACGAGATCAGTTACCCGTTTATTTCAGGCGGTTCTCTCATGTAGGCGAAGTAAAGGGGACCACCCTCCCGATAACCTCGGCAAAAAGCAGAACCATTCCTACATACGAGATCAGATTACCTTCGTTTATTTGAAGGCGGTTCTCTATGTAGAGCGAGTAAGGGACCACCCTCCGATAACCTCGGCAAAAAGAGAACCATTCCTACATACGAGATCAGTTACCCGTTTATTTGAAGGCGGTTCTCTCTATGTAGGCAGTAAGGGACCACCTCCGATAACCTCGGCAGCGGAACCATTCCTACATACGAGATCAGATTACCTTCGTTTATTTGAAGGCGGTTCTCTCTATGTAGGCGGTAAAGGACCACCCTCCCGATAACCTCGGCAAAAAACAGAACCATTCCTACATACGAGATCGATTACCCGTTTATTTGAAGGCGGTTCTCTCTATGTAGGCGAAGTAAAGGGACCACCCTCCGATAACCTCGGCAAAAAACGAGGAACCATTCCTACATACGAGATCAGATTACCTTCGTTTATTTCAAAGACGGTTCTCTCTATGTAGACGAAGTAAGGGGACCACCCTCCCGATAACCTCGGCAAAAATAGGAACCCATATCTTCATACGAGCGGATACCTTCGTTTATTTTGAAGCGGATACTCTATCGACGAGGACGAACTACCTTCGTGCGAGCGGATACCTTCGTTTATATCGAAGCGGATACTCTCTCGAGGACGAACTACCTTCGTGCGAGCGGATACCGTCGTTTATTTCGAAGCGGATACTCTCTACGAGGACGAACTACCTTCGTGCGAGCGAATACCTTCGTTTATATCGAAGCGGATACTCTACGAGGATGAACTACCTTCGTGCGAGCGGATACCTTCGTTTATATCGAAGCGGATACTCTCTACGAGGACGAACTACCTTCGTGCGAGCGGATACCTTCGTTTATATCGAAGACGGATACTCTCTCGAGGGCGAACTACCTTCCGTGCGAGCGGATACTGCGTCTCTACGAGACGAACTACCTTCGTGCGAGCGGATACCTTCGTTTATATCGAAGATGAATACTCTCTACGAGGGCGAACTACCTTCGCGATAGCGGATACCTTCGTTTATATCGAAGACGGATACTCTCTCGAGGGCGAACTACCTTCGTGCGAGCGGATACCTCGTTTATATCGAAGGCGGATACTCTCACGAGGGCGAACTACCCCGTGAGAGCGGATACCTTCGTTTAGTTCGAAGATGGATACTCTCTCGAGGATGAATTACCTTCGTTTATCGAGGGCGAGCTACCCGCCTCGGCCTTCCGCAGCCGACCTCGCCTCGGCCTGCGTCTTCTCGGCCTCCCGATACATGGCCGTCTTCACCTCGGCCCTCCGCGAGCCGACCTCGACCTTCGCCTTCACCTCGGCCCTCCGCGGGCCGACCTTCGCCTCGCCTCGGTCCTCCAACGGTGACCACGGCCGTCGTCGCCTCCGCCTCCGCCTTAGCGGGTCGACCTCGGCCTTAACCGACCTTGGCCTTGGCCGTCGTGAGCTCCGGCCTCGCTTCCCGCGCGTCGAGCGCCTTCGCCTCGGCCTCGACCTCGACACTAAATTACATATTCGACTTGGAAGGTGAAGCGGTCGAAGACCTCGGCTTAACGCCTCGTCGGTGAAGCGGTCGAAGACCTCGACTTAACGCCTCGCCGGTGAAGTCGATCGAAGACCTCGGCATAACGCCTCGTCGGTGAAGCGGTCGAAGACCTCGACTTAGCGCCGCCCGGTGAAGCGGTCGAAGACCTCGACTTAACGCCTCGTCGGTGAAGCCGGTGAAGTCGAAAGACCTCGACTTAACGCCTCGCCGGTGAAGTCGGTCGAAGAAGACCTCGGCATAACGCCTCGTCGGTGAAGCCGTCGAAGACCTCGGCTTAACGCTTCGTCGGTGAAGCGATCGAAGACCTCGACTTAACGCCTCGCCGGTGAAGTCGATCACGAAGACCTCGGCATAACGCCTCGTCGGTGAAGGGTGAAGTTAGTCGAGAGGACCTCGGCATAACGCCTCGTCAGGTGAAGCCAGCTCAAAGATCTCGGCATAACGCCTCGTCAGTGAAGTCAGCTAGAAGACCTCGGCATAACGCCTCGTCAGGTGAAGCCAGCCCAAAGACCTCGGTATAGCGCCTCGGCGGTGAAAACCGGCAAAGATCTCGGCATAAAGCACCGTCGGTGAAGCGGCTAAAGACCTCGGCATAACACCTCGTCGGTGAAGTCGAGCAACAAGACTTCACCAAAGCGCCTCGGCAAGATATCTGGCAGCAGACATGACCTCGGCGGGCGCCTCTACGAGCAAAGCCGGCGACATACGACCGCAGCGAGCGCCTCGGCGGGGCGAAGCGGCGACATTCAACGGCGGTATCAGCGCTCCCTTTCGCCCGAACTCACAATTCCGGCGGCGTCAACTCTGTTCCACTCCATCCGACCTCACTTCTCGTCTTTTTGGGAGGGATATGATAGAGATCTGCCCAACTACTAGGCCCAAGCATCGGACCCAATATAAATGGGCCCGACATTAAGCTCGGCCCATGTGAGTTACGCGAAGACTCGCCGATCAACTACAACTCTAATCGCAATTGGAGCGTAGAAGATTCGGATGCATATCTAAAGAATCCTTATGAGAAGACTTGGAATCGAGTCGAGTCGAACTCGACTTGGAATCGAGTCGGTCGAACTCGACTTGGAATCGAATCAGTCGAACTCGACTTGGCATCAGTCGGTCGAACTCAACTTGGAATCGAGTCGAGTCGAACTCAACTTGGAATCGAATCGTGAGTCGAACTCAACTTGGCATCGAGTCGAGTCGAACTCATCTTGGAATCAGTCAGTCGAACTCAACTTCATGAATAGGTATAAATAGAGGCTAGATTAGAAGAGAGGACATTCTACAATCATCTCTCGGATCGATCACTTGATCTACACTTAATCACTCCTCATATTATCATTTTTATCTCTCTCTCCCGTGGGCGTAGATCTTATTCATAGATCGAACCACGAAATCCTGGTGTTCTTGCGTGCATTTATTTCCCTTACGAAATTAAGATCGATCGATTAACGTGAGAATCATTTTTATTGTGAGAACATGAAAATGAATATGCTATGAAAGTTAATGAACATTTAATGAATAAAAAAATAGAATTTTCGCCTCATGGGATTCAACCACGTGACAATTCCAAATTTTGGATTCATTAACTTTCAGTGACAGATTCATTAACTTTCATAGCATATTCATTTTGTTCAGAAGAATTTTCGTAGTTCTTAGTTCTCACGTTAAAATTGGTTCTTATTTGAACATCACTATATATATATATATATATATATATATATATATATATATATATATATGGGATGGATCAAATGAGAACTCATATATTTTGAGAAATGAGAACCAATTTCAATCGTAGATCTAGATGCAATCTATGGTATGGATTATCCTTAATTTATGCGTAATTTATATTTATTTATGCACGAAAAGGTCATTAATGTAATATATACAATTTCAGCTAATTATAGTATCCCTACAATCATGAGATTTGTGTAGTTATTTTCGGTAGTCAATAGAATTTTACCATATCCATTTTTTGATAACTGATTTTTTTTATAACCTCATCTCTACAAATACTTATTGAAAATATTTTTTTATGTATTTTGGTTTCGTCTCCATGGATTCTCCAGGTATTTATGCGCAAATGGATGATAATCAATGCACATCAACTAATATTTTACGCATATATAAGATAAGCATTTTCATATCAATGCATAATTTAATACTTGAATGTGCACATACAGAAAAATAACATAAGCATTTCACGTGTAATGTATTTTTTGACCTTGTGCATTTTTATACAATTTCTTATGCGTATTTTTCTACAACCGTATGCACAATCATTATAATCATATGCACAACTACTATCTAGTTATGCATGTCAATTGATTCACGAAAATAACCATAGTTGTATCACAATTGTAAGATTTGTGGTGCAAAGTTCTTATTTGTTATCTTTATTTTAAGGTAAAAAATATATTTTTACGTTAATTTTTATTCAAGGTAGTTTTATAAATTTGATACTTTTTTACGTTAATTATTATTCAAATATAAATTCTCAATTTATAAGTTTGTTTTGCATAACTACTTACAATCATATGCATAAATATTACAATCATATGCATAACTACTATTTTCAGCAGAGAAAGAATGTGAATGAGGCAAATGCGAAAATTAGGGATTAGGCGAAAATCAGGGGTTGGACGAATCTTTAAATAGACCTTAATGCCCCTAACACGTTTAAAATCATAAAAATAGTATAAAAATAGTGAAACTCATTTTTAAGTATGAATTAAATATGTTCCATTAGATTAGATTAAATTTAGGGTGATGATTAGTTCTTATTTCTTATCTTAGAGAGAATTCTCCCTATAACCAACCCCTATATATATATATATATATATAGAGAGAGAGAGAGAGTTAAGTTCAAATGAGAACTATTTTTATCATAAAAACTAAGAATCAAATGAATTCACTATGAAAGTTGATGAATCCGTTGAGAAAAGTTACTAAATTCAAAATTCAAAAATTTTCACCAGGGTTCTAATCCCATGGAATGCGAAAATTCTATTTTTTTTTTGGATTCAGTAACTTTCTCAGCGGATTCATCAATTTTTACAGTGAATTCATCATTTTTTGATTCTCACGTTCTCACGATAAAAGTGGTTCTCACGTTAACCCTCCTATATATATATATATATGATGATGATGATGATGATGATGGATCAAATGAGAACTCATATATTTTTGGAAAATGAGAACCAATTTCAATCGTTATGTAATGTATGGTATAGATTATCCTTAATTTATGCGTTTTTTATATTTATTTATGCACGAAAAGGTCATCAAGGTAATATGTACAATTGCAGTTAATTATAGTATCCCTAAAATCATGGGATATGTGAAGTTATTTTCGGCGGTTACTTGTTTTACCATATCTGCCATCTAATTTATTATTTGATAACTGTTTCTTCTACATATCAGTAATCATATATATCTAATACATTTTTCATTACGTTTTGTTTTCATTACTGCTTTTTTCTCAATTAATTCTCCAGGTATTATACGCATTTTTATTTTTTCATTGCGTTTTTTAATAATATTTGTAGATGGTATTATATTACTATATCATGTTTCGATATTGATAATTTACAGTATTACTTTAACATTTTTTTTCGAGTTTTTTTATTAATTTATTAGAATTTTGAGTTCTTATTAGTAATGTCAGTGATTATCGATTTATATGGCACGTTCTGTTATACATAATTTGCTGAAGTTGTTTAATGTTGTTATGCAAATTATTTTTAATTATATGCACAATTGTTTTATTATGAATTATTAATGTTGTTTCATGTTAACTACAAAATCGAAATATGCACAATTATATGTTTATATATGCATATATACTCTTTTAGTATGCATAAATGTGTAATTAAGAATGATAGATTTTTTCCGTGCATTCAGTTTTAGACGACGATGTGGATGTTATTCAATCCGATGATTGGGTTTTTCCTTACTGTGACGATGTACTTAGGCCAAAAAGTGGTCGGGCTTTTCGCAATTTAATAGAGGGCGAGGAATTTTATGATCCTTATGCAGTTGCATGTGGATTTGAGACTCGTAAAAGCATTGTAAAGCGATCAAGAGGCAACTCAATAGTTTTGTTTAGGTTTATTTTATGTACCCGTGAAGGTAAGAAGGATCATTCAAAGCTTGATTTAGAAGAAGTTTCGTCCAAACAAAAATATGTACGTTTGTCTAGTAGGGTTGGATGTATGGCACGTTTGGTATTGAAGTTTGAGGTTGGAATTGGGCACCAGATTCATAAGTTTATTGAGGGTCACACACATCCCATGGTACCAGATGCATATCGTCATCTAATGAAGATCAATCGCAAGGTTGATTATATGCATCAAATATTTATTGAGAAGGGTATAAAAGCTAATATTGGTCCTAGTAAGAGTTTTCGAATGTTCAAGGAGATTGTTGGTAATTATAAAGACGTTGGTTGTACTATGGTTGACTTCAAGAACTATAAACGTGATTTGAGATTGTCTGTCGCCGGTGTTGACGCGCATATGTTGTTGGACAACTTCAAATGGAAACGTGATAATTGTCATGGATTCTTCTTTTGCCACGATGTTGATGACGGCAAAAAACTTACACGTTTATTTTGGTATGATTCAACATTGATCAAGAATTTCAAGATTTTTGGTGATGCTGTATCATTTGATACCACGTATCGCATGAACAGGTTATTATATTTTTCTTATGTTATTTTCGATATAGTTGTTATCATGAATATATATCAGTTATTATGTTCACGATATTTTCATATGTTATTATGTTATATTAAGTGTAGACTGATAATATATTTTGTCAAGTATTCTATGATATATAAACATTTTTATAATTGTTCATGGATTATCAATAGATATGCGCGGTATGAATTATTTATGCTCCAAATTACGTGATAAATACCTTTTAAGATACAATATATATATAGATATGCATATAATGTTTATTTTTATGCACACAGTTAAGTTAATCATGTTTGGAGTAATAGGATATACTCTTTGCACGTTTTCATCTATTTCATAATTTCAGGTACAAAAAGATATTCACTCCATTTACTGGTAGGGATAATTATGGCAGATGTGTTACATTTGGTGCAGCTATTATATCACATGAGGATATTCAGTCGTATTCTTGGGAGACAGTGTGACGCCCGGGGCAGAAGTACGGAGTGATCATCGGTGCGGAGGCATGGACAAAGAGCGGCTCCGATTAAGGCTTCAAAGCGGCGGGGTACATGAATGAACCGAAACGCACCGGAATGAGAGGGATTTCGGGAATATGCAGGTATGAGACTTTATATTCGAGGAGAGCTTAAAGGATTTGATATGTGCTACTCATACCAACAAGATGCATCTTCTTTTCGGAAGTCCATCTCATAAAAACTCTAAAGTTAAGCGTGCTTGACTTGGAGCAATTGTGAGATGGGTGACTCCTGTGAAGTTTTCTCAGGGAGTGTGTGAGTGAGGACAAAGCACACTGAAAAGACTCGTGTTGGTCTGTTGGGTCAGCCGTAAATCCGGAAGCCGGGTCGTCCTATAAACTGTACAAGATCATGGCAAAATCAGAGGAAAATGGCATAAAACAAATATTTTTAAATTTTTCTATTCTCATGAAAATATTATGCTAGTGGATGAGATAAATACCCGATAAGAAACCAACAAGAATCTCCACCTTCAATAATCTCAAAAATCAAACCCAAAGAAAAAGGCTAACAAAAACCAGTGTTGTGAAAATCACTAAAGGCGGCCGCCTCGAGGCGAGCCTCAAGACGAGGCGGCCGTAAAACGCCCGGCCGACCGCCTCTCTCTGCAAATTCCGGGTGTAGGCCTCGTCGTCCGCCTCAGGCCGCTTGGAGGCGCAAAGGCTATCTGGAGTAGCTAAAGAGACGGTTAAGTTCAATTTTATCTTTTGATGCAAATTAGGGTTCAATTTCGTGTTTTGGGCCTAATCTTTTAGGGCCTGAACTAAATTATTAATAGTCTAATATATTAAAATCCTAAATTTTGAATTCTAAACATTAAAATTAGAAAGAAAGAAAAAAACCGAAAAGATGAAGAACGCAGACGTAGCAAACTGTTTTCTCTTTCTGCCATATCTCTCACTCCTCCCTCACCACCGTCGACAACCGCCGTCGACAGCCACCAGATCAATTTTTTTTTCTTTCTTTTCTTTTTCTTCTTGTTCTCATTCATTTTTGCTTAATCCATTAAATAAAAAAATGGATAAAAATAATGTGAGATGACAAGATAGTGAGTAAGATGAGATATGTAAAACATTAAATATATTCCCTATGCCTTTTAAGACTTATTTTGATGTTTCTAAGACTTAAAAACCTTTTAATTTAATGTTTGATTTGCAATCTATTATTAATAATTTTCTTTATATATATATTTTACGAGGCTTACCGCCTTGCCTCGCAAAGGTAAAACACCTCAGTTTCGCCTTAAGCTTTTTCCAACATTGACAAAAACAAGAACTAATATGTAGAATAATCAATTAAGGAAAAGCATAAAAAATATAGACACAGCTCATGTATAGAGCTTCAGCAGGTGGTATGTACACAAGAATTCACATAAATGTTAGAACATCATCACAACCACGTTTTTCATGTGCAGATCACTACAAAAGAATGAATAAGAGGGCGCGGCACTATCTTGTAAAACAATCTATTACTACACTAACTCTTGCAGCTACACAACAACATTCTAGTATACACGACATGATGAGAAGTCAAGTGTTCAGACGACATGATGAGAAGTCAAGTGTTCAGCAATTCAACTTTACCTTGATGGATCGCGAAAGGCTGATGCCTATAGATTGGATTGTCTTTAATCTTGGTATGCATCTTCATCATCTGCAGCTGAATTGCATGAGGCACAGGAGTGCGCACAAACTGTTTCTTCTGAGGCGAACTTCTACGAGTAAGAGCTATTTTCTTGTAAACATCAAGCATTTGTTGCTTTTGAATTCTGCTGAGGTCGGGCCAGGATCACTTTGCACCTTGTCTCTTTTGGAGAAGGAGAATTTTTCCATTGCATTTACAAATTTCTTTAAGTGTTTGATGTACTCGGGAAATGTTTCTATATTGCAGTGCCCCGCGCCTTTCACCCATAACGGATCGTATTTCTCCTTGGCAAGCTCCCACAGTCTCTTGCCGTGTGAGAAGTCAACAATTTCATCGTTTGTACCCTAGAAGTATACATCCATATTTGTGTGCCGGAAATAAAAAATTTACCAAAAAGATCGAAAAGATAAAGAATATGAGCATAATATCCGAAGCAGAAACTCTAATAAGTGCACCGGTATAAAACTATCAGGTATTGTGTCATAACTATCACAAAACTAAAGTGGAAGGATAAGCAAATCATGGTAGGAGACAAAAATCAGGACCAATTAATGGGAGATAATAGGGAAGATAAGCATCGGCCCGCAGGACTCAACGGACGCACGTGTAGCTAACGCTGATTGCAGCTAAGCACTTCCTCGCATTAAATAAAGGAGCCAAAGGCTTTCTAACATGTGGTTTGGTTTTCATGGTTTCATCAATAGGGAAGCATTGTAGCTAAATAGCCTAATTATGAGTTCCTCAATCGGTCAATAGGAGAGTCCGGCTATGACCAGAGCTACGCCTTTCAACATGAGCTGCTATGACCCGCCCCATAGCTACAGTACTAAAGAGCTAAACCAACATAGCAGGCCAATGTAGCAAGCCAGGCAAGATCTTCTTTCTTCTGCTTTTTAGTCTCTCCTTGTTTGTCTGCTAGATGAAGAAACCGGCTTGTTACACACAGTGCAACAGCTAGGTTTCAGTTTCACTTCTTAGTCGAAAAATCATTAAAGATAATCGCTGAAAAGAGATGAGAGCCATTCCTTAATTGAGCACTCTTGGCCTATTTCATAGTGGTATTATGTGAGCTTTCGAAGCACACACATCCGATCGAGGCCTTGTAAACCCTCAAGCATGAATAATGATATATGATATACAAAGACTTCTATACTTCTATAATAGTTGAGGAAACTCAGGATATTGTTTTCCTCTGCGTTTATTTTTCGCCACATCCCTAAAAATTCCTAATGTTTAGAGAAAATTCATATCCTAAAGAAAATTTTATGAGCAATCCAAATATTTTAATCAGAGTTTTTGAAGCCCATATGAGCAATACTAAATGTATGTCCCTTCCTTGGTTTGATTCATCCAAGAAGAAGACGTCAACTCCAAATTCCTACCTACTAGGTAAATCGTTCATTAAAAGTGAATCGACATAACCGATATAACAATTAGTCAACTCATTCAATAATACAAGTAATGTGAAAATGAGAGAAAAAGAACTGAGTATAAAAAGATTCTAGAGTGGCAGCATAACATTAGCCAACCAGGCCCCCACCACCTTAGTAAAGCAGGCAGTTGAAATTCAATTCAACCAACAAAGAAATTGATGTGGATGAGCATGGCGAAGTATAACGTCATATTCAATACTGGACAGAAGGAAAGCGCCTTACATTCCTTAAATGTAAGAAGATGAAACATTTATTATGGAGTAGTATCTTCTAGAAACTTGATAGCCATTATTCCCAAGCCAGGAAAAGAAATATCTCAGTTGTAAGTTATTGAGTCACAATCTCACTTCTAAACCTAGCCCCTTTAACTCATATTTTGCCAGAATTGACCCACTGTATGATAATTGATAGGAGCCAAAACAGTGTCGACACATCTTCAAATTTATTTTAGAGCTAAAGGAGCAAAGAAATCTTACATGTATTACTAGAACCGGGCAGTTGACGTTCCTTATTTTGTCTATGTTCTGCACCACAATTTTCAGTTAGACACCATCAGCAATAGCAGCAGCAGGAAATCTGTTGAAAAGGTTGAAAACTTACTTTGAAAATGTCGAACCAGAATGTGACCTTAACATTGTAAAGAACTCGTATGCCCGAAAGAATTGCACTGTGCAGAACTACAGCTCTCAACCTAGGAAACCGAGATGCAAGGTGTAATGTGGGGCCACTCCCGACAGATTGGCCATATAGAATGAGATCCTCTTGCTTGATCCCATACTCGTTCTTCAAACATTCATAGACAGCCTCAATGTCGTAGTATGTGTTTAACTCAGATGGCTGCAAGTAATTATAAAGAGTCATTATCTTCATACAAATTATGTTTCCATTTGCCTCCCTTTTGTCAAGGTAAGCATATCTTTTTGTTGCATAATCCTTAAACAGTAAAAAGGAATCTTGACATTAATACATGATTCAAATGTTCTTACCTTACCAGAGGATACTCCATATCCGGAATAATCATAGCTGCAACGAAATACAGAAAATACGAAGTCATTAAGAATGAGGATAACGCTCTTGAGCACAGGTTAGCATAACACCAATGACCAAACCCTATCCAATCCAACTAACACAGACCACTTGCAAAAAATGAGGAGAAAGGCAGAAGTGCTACTGATCATGATGATTAATGCAGGTTAGTCCTCTCTTTTTCGGAGAATCTATACATCCCTCATCAGAGGAGAGACAGCTATTCCTGAGCGCAGGTTTAACAACGAAGGCAGAAACTGCTAGCAAGAACTCTTATCTATTTGCATTATTAATGATCAAGAGAGTAAAAAACTATAGCCCTTGACATAAATATTCGGAAAAATCATGCCAACATAAGTGTGCAGGATGGAAGTTCTATCCAGATGAAGATAAACTAAAATCATAACTCACCATCAATCCAAGCAAAGGACAAACAATGAACTATAACTGCAAAATAACACTCCTCGCCATAAATTCAAGAAAAATACAGAAACCCAATTCCAAAACATCAAAACTCTTAATCACCAATCCCCACACAATCTCACCCCATATCCAAATTTGCCACAATTAGCTAAACCATATTTATCAAAATAAACAACAAAAGGAGATGTTCTTCAATATGAACATCCACAGATACAATCACCAATTTTTTGACATTTTCGGCGCCACCACAAAAAAAAACTCAAACAGCCCATCTCAGAACAGAACACCTCAAGCAACCAAAAATAAAAATGAAATAAAAAAAACTAGAACACACATAGAAATCCAGTCATGCCCGCAACACAAACACAAAATCAAGAATCACAAAATCCAAACACACACCTCATGATGTTGACTCGTAGATGCGCTCTCAGCTCGAGAAAGAGCTCCAGCATCTGCCCCAAATCAGCGGCGTTGCCGTGGGAATACAACAGCGTAAACCTCCCCGCCGGGTGCCTCCAAAACGTGGCCACAATTTTATTCCCGCCCTTCGTATCCAACAAATGCACGTCCACGTTCTTCTCCGGCGACAGCCCGCTCATCACCAACTTCCCCTCCACCTCATCGCTGTACACGTCGTACGTCGGCGGCTCCGGCGGGAAAAAAGCGAACTTTGCAGCCACGCTCGATGTCACATTTCCCATTTGTTCTATTCAACCAAATTCCTACCAAGATTCCTCCTTTCAACCTCAATTCTGACCATGAACAAACCTGTTTAATTTTCTTTTCTGTGATTGTCAAATTTTGGGATTTTTCTCCGCCCCTTTTAATCTGGGTTGGGTTTCTCTTCTCCTCGTATTATTAATCTCCCTTCTCCCTTCTCCCTGTTTCTCCCTCTTCAAATTTTTATTTTCTGGAACTTTTTGTTAGGTATGGGTGTTGACGACGATAGAGATATTGGAAGATCCGATCGAAGCGGGAGAAGGAGACAGGAGAATTGAAAGACACGAAAGATGGCTAGAAGGGAATTGGGTTTGTATATGTGAGTCTATGTATTTGTGTGTTGCATGTTTATGTTTCCTTTTTCTTTTTTTTCTTCTTCCTTTTATTTATTGGTTTCTGGATTGTATTACAATATGCAAATGGATTTATTTTTTATGTACGGTCATGGTAATGGACACCCATGAAGTTTGTTGAAAGTCGGTTTTGCCCTTGATTTTCCTTGTAGAAGTTTCTAAATTTTCTGCCAATTTTTACTGATCTGAGATATTGGTATCTGGATTTTGTTGGTCAATTTTTATTTTTATTTTTTGAAAAATAACAGTAACTTCATTGCTTAAAAGTAAATGCATGGGTTACGACCAAGGCCCTCCACAAAGTTCGAATGTTCATTACAAATATACGTCGAACAGTTTAACAAATTTGTGAGTAATAATATTGTCTTCTAGGGGTGGGAAACGGTTCGGGTTCGGTTAACAGCACCGATTTTTTCGGTTAACCGAACCGAAATTTTCATAAATTTAATAATCGAAACCGAACCGTTTATTAAGTTCGGTTAACCAAAAACCGCATCGGTTAGTGCGGTTCGGTTTTCGGTTAACCGAGAAACCGAAAAATTGCTAGAGATTACATGAATTTATAAGAAACGACATGTCATAAGATACAACTTTGCAATCAGATGTGTAAACTTTTCAAATTTTAATGTCCATAAAAAAATTCATCCAATATCCATCAATAAATCAAAGTAATCAACATCAATCCATCAACAAACTATCATGTTCATGCAATGATAATTTGATACATTAGAGTAATTTGATAATTTGATACATTAGAGTAATAGGGTTTAAATTTAATTAATATTAGTAATTAGTTTTTATAGATTTATAAAAAATTAAAATAATTATTAAAATAGAAAAGATTTTCGGTTTTTCGGTTAATAACCGTTCGGTTATCGGTTAACCGAAAACCGAAAAAAATTAAAATATTATACCACAAACCGAATATACGATATACGGTTAACCGAACATGGCACGGTTTCGGTTCGATTCGGTATTAACCGATAACCGAAAACCGTTTCCCCAGCCCTAAGCATAACTAACATGATAACTCGAACAGGACCGAAGAGCACATCAACAACTATCACAATCCCTCCAAACTCAGAATTATTTTTTTCATAAAAAACTTATGGCATCGACGGTTGGTCTACTATCTGATTGAATCTCCACATTGTAGGAAAATGTGTATAAAACAGTACAACTTGCCGGGAGTATTACAACTTGAAAAGAAATGTAGAAGGAGAAGATCAAACTAACAATGAACATAAAACAAGAAAAAAAAATTGTAAAACCGTATTCTAATGCCGAGTCGAGGAGGCCTCTTTCCGAAGACGAGATACGCCCGTTAGTGCTTTCTTCGGCATATCGCTCCAAAGATAAAACGACGTCTGCCTCGTGGGTGGCAAGACCGCAGCTCAACGAGCTCCGTGAACAGAACGGGCGAGAAGGAGCTGACACGAGCTATGTATGCAGAGTGCTTGAATCCGGAATGCGGACGTGCGAAGGGTGGCTTATCTTTGGGGAGACATGTCCTATTTATAGGCGTCGTCCCTCATGGGAGCATCTTTGAGTCAACACCGCATTGATGTCACACTCGTTGATCTTGAAACCATTTGTCAACATTACATTGTCAAATTTTAAGTGCCATTGCAACGACGCTTGTTTCAAACCATATAGAGACTTCACAAGTTTGCATACCTCGCCTCTCGACTGTGTACTACAAACCCTTCGGTTGCTCTATATATACCTCATCCCGAGGTCACCATTAAAAACGCAGCCTTAACGTCCATTTGATGAATCTCAAGATTGTGCAAAGCAGCAATTGCCAGAAGCACCCTAGTAGACGTAATCCTCGTCACAGGTGAATAGGTATCGAAAAATCGTACCCCTCTCGCCATTTGCATCCTAAGGGCTTACAACCTTCCGGCAAATCAACCAGCACCCAAGTGTGGTTTTGCAGAATGGAATCAATCTCACTTTAAACAGCCTCTCGCCAGAGCATTCCGTCTGGCCGATCATAGACTACTTTGATCGATGTTGGTTCTTCGTCCAACATGAACGTAATATAGTCAGGACCAAAATCCTTTGGCGTTCTGACTCTACTACCACGTCTCGGTTCCGACCCCTCTGGATCAGACCTCGATCGCTTATGCGATATCGGTTCTTCCTCCAAAGGTTTAAAATTCGAAGCTTCACGATCAGCTCTATTGCTAGAACTGGCTTCAATTTTATCCTTGTCTTTACAGGGATAAACACTTTCAAAGAATATAAAATTTCTTGACTCAATCGTCGTCCCCACAGTCATATCCGGTACCTCTGACCTGTAGATCAGAAAACAATAGGTGCTGCTGTTCAGTGCATACCCAATAAAGATACAATCGACTGTTTTAGGTCCAATTGTAACTTGTTTAGGAAGAGGCACCTTAACCTTCGCCAAACACCCCCACACTTTGAGATATTTGTACGATGGCTTTCTTCCTTTCCACAACTCGTAAGGAGTGACATCCTTACTCTTTAGTGGAATCTTGTTCAATATGTAGTTGGCTGTCAAAACAGCTTCCCTCCACAAGTTCTAGGGCAACCCTGAACTAATCAACAAAGTATTCATCATCTCCTTATGTTCGATTTTGCGCTCAAAGAACGCTTATTAGACTAGGTGAATAAGAGTCGTCGTTTGATATATTATACCACTTTCGTTGTATAATGCTTCAAACGAAGCTACATATTCTCCCCCATCACTTCGAATGCCTTAATTCAATAGCTTAGTTGATTCTCGGCCGTTCTTGAAGTTTTAAAAGCTTCAATAGTCTCGTCTTTACTTCTTAGAAGATAAAGATAACAATATCTTGTACGACCATCAATAAACGTGATGAAGTACTTTTACCACCTCTAGTTTGTACAAACTTTAAATCACACACGTCGGTGTGAATAAGTTCTAAAGTTTAGTGTCTGCCTCACCGAATGAAACGGTAACTTAGCCATTTTTGCTTCCACACAAACCTCATATTTCGTTTGTGTATTCACTTCATTTAACTTTAGTAAATCTAAATTTACTAATCTTTTTATTGCATTTAGATTAACATGTCCTAATCTACTATGCCATAAATCAGAGCACTCAGTCAAGTAACAGGAAGTAGATGCATTTTCATTCATTGCAATTTTAGGTACACGGCGCATAGCCATTACATTCAATTTGAAAAGACCCCCAGTGAGATAACCCCTACCAAGGAACTTCCCAAACTTAGTCAAGACAAACTTGTCCGACTTCAAAACTAGTCTAAACCCCTTGTTAACTAGAATCGAGCCCGAACTAAATTCTTGCGAATGTCCGAGACATGCAGCACATCCTTCAACGTGATCTCAATGCCGGATGACATCTTGAGCACCATGTCATCAACTCCGGCAATCTCGGACGAAGATTGGTTCCCCATGTTGAGCTTCATCCCCTCAACAGACTTGTAGGTGGAGAAACATCTCTTTTCGACACAGACGTGCGCAGTTACACCAGTGTCGATGAACTATCCACCTTGATTCTCGACGTGGTTGACTTCTTCGGTTACCACAACAGCCAAGTCATCCTTGTCCCATTTGTCGAAGTCCTTCTCGACAACGTTGGCAACTTGCTTAGCCTTCTTCTTCTTAGGCTGACGGCAGTCCTTCATCGTGTGGCCATGTTTGCCACAATTGTAACAGTCCCCGTCAAACTTACGGGCAACCACATTCCCCCTGCCTTTGTCTTTGACATTGGGACGAACACGTTTGTTGGAGGGATCGCCTCTCTCCAACAAGTTGGCTTTAGCATCGATCAAGCCTTTCGCTTTTAATTCTTGCTTCTTCACGTCAGACTCGATGCGCAGTTTGACGATCAAGTCTTCAAGCGTCATATCCTTTCGCTTGTGCTTAAGGTAGACCTTGAAGTCTCTCCACCCTGGGGGTAGCTTCTCAATCACTGTAGCGACGACAAAGCCGTCCGAAATAGTGTGTCCTTCGGCTTGAACCTCGTGTACAATGAGTTGAAACTCTTGCACTTGATCCATGATCGGTCGAGAATCGACCATCTTGTAGTCCAAATATTTGGCTACAATGAACTTCTTTGTACCTGCATCATCACTACGGTACTTCTTTTCTAGCGCATCCCACATACATTTGGATATCGTTACAACAACATATACACTATACAAACTATCTTCTAAACTACCAAGTATAAAGATTTTACAAAGATAGTCGACAGTGCGCCAGTTGTCATATGTTGCTCGGACGTGAAAGTCCATCACTTCAGCCCCCAGAACGACGGGCTCATCTTCCATCAAGAAGTTGGCGAAGCCCAATGTCGTGAGGTAGAACAGTATCATTTGCTGTCATCTCTTGAAGTCGGATCCTCCAAACTTCGACGGCTTCTTGATGGGCGGCATCATCCTTGATGTATGAACAGGCGCCGAGATCAATCCATAACCGGATCCACCAGCACCACTTGAAGTGTGCTGGAACATGGAACTAGTATGAGGACCACCAGTGTTAGATCCCGTGGATCCAACAGTCGACCCATTAAAAAGTGCAGTCGTCGAGCCAATGGAACCACTAAAAGTGGAACCAAACGTTGAACCACTAAAAGTGGAACCAAAATTCGATCCAAAGGGTCCAATGGTTGACCCCGAAGGCATCGAACCAAACATGACCGTAGCCATTGTGCCAGAATTGGCAGCAGATGCAACAACAGAGGCAGCGGCGGAGGTGGAGGCGGAGTCGGTGGCAGGAACAGTCGACATCTCCAAGCAAATGTTTAAGTTTCGAAAGTTTTTAAGTTAATTTAAAGTCTCAACTTCTTGTGGCAAGTCTTATCTCGTCTTCTGATTGTAGGAAAATGTGTAAAAAATAGTACAACTTGCCGGGCGTATTACAACTTGAAAAGAAATGTAGAAAGAGAAAATCAAACTAACAATGAACTTAAAACAAGAAAAAAAACTGTAAAACCGTATTCTAATGCCGAGTCGAGGAGGCCTCTTTTCGCAAGATGAGATACGCCCCGGTAGTGCTCTCGGTGCGTATCGTCTCCAAAGATAAAACGGCAGCGTCTCATGGGTGGCAGCACCGCGACCAACGAGCTCCGACGAACAGGAACGAGGCGAGAACGGAGCTTCGACACGAGCTATATATGCAGAGTGCTTGAATCTTGGAATGCGATGTGCGATGGGTGGCTTATCTTTGGGAGACATTTCCTATTTATAGGCGTCGTCCCTCATGGGAAGCATCTTTGAGTCAACACCCGTATTGATGTCGGGTGTTATGAAGTTATGTCCCTCATTGAGTGCAGAGGGGTTACGCGACGGTTTCTGGAGACAAGGTGGGAGTTACACCCACGTTTCCCGCAGAGCCATCATGTTGGAACGTTACCGACAGTTACGACGAATCTGGACAACGCGTGCGTCCAGGTTCATTGGACGTATCCGGACGTCTCTTCAAGTGCACAACAGGCCCAACGGATTGGGCCACACGAGTTGGGCCTCGGACCAACTCCATCTTTGGGCTCGATCAAACATTGATCCAAAATATACGGGCAATGGGCCACGGAACCAGGCCCACGAAACAAGCCCACGAATAAGCCCAAAGACCAAGATCCAAGATCCACGATCCACGGAATCGGAGCCGGGTCAGCCCGGGCTTGGGTCCGGGTCGGGTTGTGCCGTGTCAGGCCGGGCTGGGCCGGGCCTGGGTCCGACGGTGCGCGTGTGGGCTTTTTCAGCCCATCACTTGTGCACATAATTATACTAAGTATTCAATGAACTACTTATATACACAATTAATGAAGGTTCATTAATCTATGTGGGATAAGATTAATTAATCCATACTTATCCCCTTAAGCACATAACTTCATGTTTAAGTGAAAAACTTTGATCCATTATTTCTCACTCACCGGAAATCGGATTTGAGAATGTGAATACACCACGATCATCTACTCGAAACGTAGATCGATCCTATGCTATTTAATTTCACAAAATTAAATGTTACACCACTCAAAATCTTGGTCAAAGTAGCTTCCTAGCAACTCGATCACATATATAATAAATATATATTTATTCACTGATTTTCAACACACATTATGTAAGCCTCTCTACTTCACCCCTGAGAGAGCCTCATATATGCCAATTGCCTCCCCTCTTCCACCCTCATGCATGTAGACACTGATATGACTTTCGTTGCAACGAATTCACCTTTCTCCCCTTGTAAAATAAATTGTTGGTCAATTTAGTAAATGAACGAATCTGCGGTGATGATCTTTTACATTCTCCATTTCTGCTTATAAATCTTAAATTTACTTAAATAACTTTCGTATCTAATATAAAAGATAAAGTATGTGATATACATTTAATTTACAACTAGAATGAAGAGCAATTTGTAATAAGATAATAAATTATGCCTAATTCGATCTCTAATTAGATTAGATTTGAAAAATCCAATGTACTTCATAAAGTTTGGATCAAATCATAGTCGTGATAATGTATATAGTGCTTATTAAGATCCATAACTTAAAAAAATTGTCTTTAAATGCTATCTGCAACTCGCTGGTTGATTTGTTAAGCATAAGAATGTATTTGGACAATAAACTGTAATTTAATTGGCAAATACATGTAATTATTAGCTTTTGAAAACCCTACCAGTGATTATGGTTGTTCTGGTATTTTAATAGTTTATTGAATATCAATTTTAGATAAATGAAAACAAATAAGTTAATAAACTATAACATCTATAAATGAATTATGATTGTGAAGAAAGTAGATCGATTCTTTACGGGTGTACTTCTAGGGCAAATGAAGTTTCCGTGTAGTTATGATTATTTGGAAGAGTTTAGAAGCATGGTTGTTTCCAAGACTTAATGGTTATGTTTTGTTCATCCGTTGGGATAAAGGATGTAGTGTCTTCTTAATCCACGTATTTTAGTTATTCTTTGTGCCGTACAATATCTTCCTTCTTTAATCTAATTTATCAATAAATGCTATCATGTCATCATCAAATTGCGATTCACGTTATGCCATATTAAACCAAAATAAAGATAATAAGAAATATATAATTCATGCCCGATTGTTTAGCCATTCCACTTTAATGGTGATATTCCTAATAATATAGCTAGGATAAATTTGAGATCATACAAAATATACATATGGTATCAATTAGAAAAGGCATATAAATTTGCGAGGAAATAAAAAAGGAAAAAAATACGGAGTTAATGATTAGTTTAGTCTGATCTTTACCCATATGATAACTTTATAACCTAACTTTTTAAAATAGGGAGATATAGTCCAATAATTGCTTTGTTATAACAATTTTAGTCCGGTAATGTAACGATGACAAAGAGAACATGGCGTAGACTAATGAAGGATGATGTGGCCGTTAACTCTTCACACATAATCCAAAACGACATCGTTTTATTATATTAAAAAAATCAATCTAATTTTTTTTTAAAAAAAAATCGACTACTCTCTTTCATTCATGTCGCGTCCTTTTTTTTTTTTACTCCTTTCGCTTCTTCTAGACAACCTCGTCAGTGGTGGGCGGCAACGGAGGACTTGTGGTCGATCTGCTATCACCCAAGCATTGCGGCAATCACCAACCTTCTGTTTGAATCTCCAATAAATTGCAAAAATATGGAAATCGAAAACCAAAATAGATGGCAATGAAGGGATCAAACAATTATGTGGATTATTCAATAAAATATAGATAAAAACTAATAATTTGGTGGAGTAGAGGAAACGATGTAAGTTTGCATGTCGATGTAAGAAATGGGGAATTAGGGAAAAAGTGGTGGCTGCAACGGGATGAAGCATGTTGCAGAAGGTTAATAAGGGTGAAAGAGAGTAGTGGCTGATGTAGACATATTTGTTTGTAAAAATATAAATAAAAAAGAGGTGGATTTTTTTAATATAACAAAACAACGTTAATTTATATTACACTGTAGGAATTGACAGTCAAATCATCTATTGTTAGTCCATCATACATTTCCTTTGACATCGTTACATAACCGAACTAAAATGTAGTCAATGAGCAATTATTAGACCATATCCATCTGTTTTATAGTCATGCTACAAAGTTACCATGTAGACAAAGGTCGGGCTATAAGCAGTGACGGAGCCAGAAATTTGAAGTTGGGGGCCCAAAAATATTTGAGAAAAAATAGAAATTTTTTCTTAGGATCTACTAACATAACATCTTTTTCCTTAAGGCGATATCACAGACACTTATTACTCTTAAAGTCGACCCCAAACAGAAGTTGTATACTCGATTGTGATAACAAAAATATGATCAACACTTATATTTCTAAAATAATCCTTATATATTCAATTAGTTTATATTTAATTGTTCTATCATCAACAATATTTTTAGGGGCTTATAATGAAAATTCAAATGATTTAGATGTCTTCAGTTGATTGTTGTTAGAATAATTTTATCATACTCTTTTGAAAAATTAAATTAATCATATTAATTTACATATAAAGTATTATTATTTGCATATATTTTTTATTTTATTAAGACAAAAATAAATTACAGAAAAAAGCACAAAGTAGAGAAGCAACAAATTACAGGAAAAAAAAAGAGAAAGAAACAACAAATTATAGAAAAAAAAACGAAAAGGAAGGACAAATAACAGAAAAAGAAAAGAAAAGAAAAGAAAAAAACAGAAGAGAGAGAGGGAACAAAAAAAAAGGAAAGAAAGGACAAATTAAAAAAGAAAAAGAAAGAGAAAAGAAAGAAATAGAAGAAGAGAGAAAGGATGGATTTCAGAAAAAAAGAAAAGAAAAAAAAACACAGTACACTTAAAAATACAGATGCGGAGATTCGAACCTGGGTCATTGATGAAGGGTAAATACACTTCCAACCAACTGGTCTACAAGAAACTTTTAACCAAATTTTTAAATATCAAATATATAGCATGTTTTTATAAAATAGTTGGGGGGTCCATTGACCCCAGGCCCCTATGTGGGGCCGTCATTGGCTATAAGTGACCATTAATCCAAAAAATGCAGTATGAAATTTGGACCCACCTAGCGTGTTGAACGTAACATGTCATGGGGAGGGCACTTTGGATAAAGAAAAAATCAGAATATATTTGGTACTATTTGATTTAGTTTTGTAAAATTACTTTTTATGACATAAATATATACATGTATTATATCTAAGTTGCTCGAACGCTACAATAAATTTATTTTAACTTGATATCAAATGAATGGAATATTTTTTTTTCTCAACTATAAGCATAAATGTTAGGGTAAATACCTCATAACACTCCAATGTTATCTACTTTTTACATTTGTATCTCAATGTACGCATAATAACAAATCAAACTATAACCTTTTAAATGAGTTCATAATAATATCCAAATCACTGGAATCGATCCTGTTGTGTCTACGTGGCACTTCGAAACTCTACATCAAATACACACATAGAATAAATAATAGAAACCTTGAAAATTCTAATAAAAATAACTATATGAACCACCACAAATCATCGTCGTTTTTAGTTTTATTTCTTACAAAAAAACGTTGACCCTAAAAATTCTAAGACAGTGTGAGAGGGGAGAAGGGTCTACATTTCATCAACCATTTTCACCTCGTTTGATTCCATTCACTGCTGACAAAGAGATAGAAGAGAACTACGTTTGCAAACGCGCAAGAGACAAGCAATGGGCCTACGTTTGTAACTTGGTTGAAAGAATGAGTTCAAGGAGGGGAACAGACTGCTGACAAAAGCAACAAGCCATGTAATATGTTATTCAAAAGTTTGCATTTTTAATGGATGATAAGGTTTAAGAAGATATTATTATATTGGGGATTTGGGTCTAGAGGATATTTAAAATTAATTTTCGTCAATTTCATTAAAAATTATTAAAAAAGTCAAATTCTTATAGCCCTAATTATCGTATCGAATTATTTAGCATTTCATATGTGTTATGTGCATAATGTCGGGTAAAGCATAATGTTGGGTAAAGATTTGTTTCTTGTTAAGATATACCATGGGGGCAAATTTGTAGGTAATCATAATTATGTGGGAGGGGATCGTTTAATATTGTGATTGGGAACTTGAAGCATTTGAGGATTTATTTCTAAAGTCATGGTACTTGATAATAAATACTCTGAAGTGACCAAATATACATTTAGAAGGCCTAATAGCAAAGAATTCATGTTTGTGATTTATGATTATAAAAGTGATGTAATGCATTGACAACAAGATAAAGGTTTTGGAGGTGTATGTTTTGAGTTTGATGTGGATTGTGATGGAAATAAACTTGATTCAGAATAAGGAAATTGATACCAAGTAAAGGATATGGATGGTACTGAGAAGGGTGAAAAGGATTGATATGAATATAATTTTGTAATGCTTAGTGAAGATGAGGATCTTGATGATGGCATGTCTAATACAAACTTCTATGGACATGATGTAGATTTTTTAGAGGTTGGAACAAAGTTGAGGGAGGACATACTTCAGAGATTAAAAAGGTTTGAAAAAAAGAAAGTTGCAGTTGCATGTTTTGGAAAGAGATAAAGCACCAAATGAAGTTGAGATAGATAAAGAAAATGAAGTTGCATATTTTGAAATAAAGAAAGTTACAAAAATATGAAATTGAGAGAGAGGAAGCTGGAGATGAGTTGGACATATTGAGGATCTACCTAATGATCAAATGGATTCTGATGTTGATATATACTCACTAGACGAAGACAATCCACAATCGTTGTTAAAGTACTATGTAAAGCCAAGTAATCCCAAGGACTTGAAGCTAGAATCAGGATTGATATTTAATGACTCCAAAGAATGTCAACGGGCTATAAGAGACTGGGCCACTTCAAATGGTTATGACATTAAATGGAATAAGAGCTCTGGTGGTAAACTTCAGGCCATATGTAGAGATAATGTGTGCAAGTGGAAGTTGTATGTGAGTAGGATTTATGGTGAATCTATTTGCATTCTAAGGACACTAATAGGTCCTCCTAAGTGCACATGGATAACAGACTATTTCTGTCCTAAATTGAAAATCAATCACAAGTACACTGTCCAAGAAATGAAAGCAAATTGATACATGAACTTGGAGCTGAAACGAAACTATCTAGTCTTTTATGGAGCAACGAAGCTAGCAATGGATTTTATCTATGGGAACTGATCGAGCATTATGTGAAGATCGAGTCATATGTGACTGAATTGAAGAACAATGATCAAGAGTGCAGTTTTGAATTGATGACACATATGAATGCTAAAGGGAGCTGAGTGTTTGATACAATATACATTGGTTTCTTGGCTCTAAGAAAGGGTTTAGTTATTGGTTGCAGTCGATTCATCGGATTCGATGTCTGCTTCTTAAAAACAATTAAGGGTGGGGGTTTGCTTGTTGCGACGTCAAACGATGGAGATAATAAGATGTATCCAATAGCTTGGGCAGTTGTTGAAAAGGAAAGTGAAACTACTTGAAAGTGGTTTTTTGAGCAATTATTTCAAGATTTTAGTATCACGGACGGCTTAGGATGGACTTTCATGAGAGATAAACAAAAGGTTAGAAGTTTGAATTATCAAATTTATTTTTGTTTTATTCTTTGGCATATTTCTTAACCTATAGTTTACGTATGTTTTAGGGGTTTGATCAATGGCATTGCAGCATTGGATCCCCACACAGAACACATGCATTGTGCAAGGCATATCTATGCCAATTGGAGGAAGAATTTTATAAGCAATAAGTTCAAGACATTGTTCTGGAATATTGCGAAGGCCATAACATCCGGTGAATACACTTTATGTGTTAATATCTTGTGGGAAAAGCCCATTGAAGATGCAAATAATTTTCTTCAAAAATGGCCATCATCCTCCTATAAGTCCTTGATTAATTCATTCATGAGGACAAACTTGATTGTGAATAACATATGTGATTTTTTTCATTTACATTGGGTACCAGAGACAATTCTATAATTGATATGCTGGAATATATTTGGACAAGTCTCATGGCACATATACTTCAACTGGATCTGGGAATATTTATTTCAATGTAAAATTGAAGTTCTCACATATTTTATGTTGATACATTCCATCCATCTACCACATTGCGAGCGTGATATGTTAGTGGTTCTTGTGCTGGAATTGCATCAAGCATTTTTCCATAGACTTAAATGTAGATGACAACAATCAAGGGTCTCAATTAATTGACAAGTCCACACTCTACAACCCTAATTAACAAGCTTTTTTTGTTCTCGATATCATATGTATTTTGACTTGGTGATGTGACACCATAAATATATGAATTCTTGGGATTAGTAGGATACTGAAGTTTTGTTGAGAACTTATGTTTGGGTATGCGAATTTAAACTAGTTTTTCTGATGTAGTTTCGAATCTTGTGTACTTTGACATGTAATTGATATTAGTTTGATATCTATTTTGAGATATCATATGATTCTTATATTTATCCACTGGTTCACATATATATAGAAACATGCTCCTCTAAAATTAGCAACAAAAAGATTAGCTCATGAACATGAGAAGAATTTAAAGGAGGCTAAAAAGATAAACATACATTTAAATTGTTCAAATAGAATGCCATCTACTAACTTGATATTCCTACTTGCACTTATACAAGCATTTATCAGCTATTCACATTGGAAGTTTGAAGAAAAAAGTGGATTTTGGTTTCTTGATGGTTGTTGCATCAAATGCGATCACACCATCTTCATCAAATATGTCACCTTATCCATATTTACAAGAATTTTCTTATTGCTATCTCTTGTAGAGTCAACTGTGATGACAAAAAGGAATTCTGACTTCATCACTTCTTATGTATTTCTTTCCTATCGAGGCACTTGCAAAGTGTTCAATCTCAACCAACGTAAATTTACAAACCCTTAAGAGATTTTGTTGTGAAGAGATCTGCAGACACATGAGGAAATTGTAGGAAAATATGATTTTATCCTCTTTCCGATGATCTATCTTGGATGTTTAATTCATCATACATTGTTTATATACCTAGCATGCATCTATATAATTAATTGCAACATGTTGGTGTTTACTTATGTTTACCTACGAATTTCTCGTATATAATATCAATGGCAGACTCCAGCTTTGATCTTCTGGATTGTATCCCGATACCTATTCTCCAATGATGAGTCAGAGTAATCTATGGAGAATACTGTAAAAATTCACCTTCTTCTTTTTGTCTTTGAGATTTTCGAAAATCTCAACAAATGAATAAAGACAAGATGTGGAGAATCTTTGTTATCTCATGTAACCCTCACCCGTAACAAGTCAAAGTGATGGTCAGTAACTCATACTCACGAAAAACCTTATCGAGGTTTAGATCAACGTAAAGTCACTGAGATCTAGATTTTTCACGATGGTCAAATAGAAGAACTCATCTCACTGTGATCCATCAATACGTCAAGACGTACCAGCATAGACAAGAAATCAAGTCAAGTCACTTCTTATCTATACTGCAGCCTATACCGACAACTCATCCTCAAGTTGTCTCAACTGTGATCCTTTTTATATCTCTTTAAGCTTAACCAATCATACAGACTTATGTGATCTTCTGTACATTATGTGATCTAACTTTTGTATGAGATAATGGGACATACATATGTAATCAAGTAAACAATTCAGATAGAATATTGTAATAGTGGTAACAGAAAATATTGTATACAAGCGCAACCATTCTTCTTTCAGTATACAAATCCAACAATCTCCCACTTATACTAAAGCAAACTTTTAGTATACAATGTGTCTCTCTACTAGCTATTACAAAAAACACCATCATATTGTTTCTCCCACTTCTACAAAATTTTCCTTTCCAAGTGGGGGTTATCTTGCGCAGTCCAAGTCCTCGAACATGCTGGTCGTAGACTTTTTGCGACATGCTCTTCGTGAATGGGTCAACTAGGTTATCCGCAGTACCAATCTTCTCTATAAGCACATCACCTCGTCATACAATTTCTCAAATGATATGGTACTTTCTCTCTATGTGTTTTGTCACCTTGTGGGTCCGTGGTTCCTTCGAGTTTGCTACTACACCAGAGTTATCACAGAACACTATGATACTCTTGGGCAAACAAGGTACCATATCTAGATCCATGAGGTTAGAAGTCCACGAAATAGTAATGAGGTGGTTATGGTTACGGCGAGTTTGACCCACAAGTCCACTTAGAGTTAGCCATTGGATACGTTAAGGCGTGGGCCATTGGATATGTTCGGGCGAATGAATGTTATGTGATGGGCTTTGGCGGGATCGTTAGAGCCGTGGTTCATGGTTACATGATGGGAATAACATAATAACGGATCGGTATCGAAAATGAAAAATCTATTTTGCTTACTTAGAAGTGGATTACGTTTTAAAACCTTCAAGGTAAGTGCTCTAAACTCTGCCTCATGATTCTTTTGATTTATGATAAAACCCGGTGAGTCGCTAGTACTCACTTTGAAACTCTTTTAAATCTTTTCACGGATGGAGGAGAATTTTGGATGAGGCGGACGAGGGTGGGCTGCGGGTTCTTCATGCTATGCTTCCAGCGATGTTGTGTTATATCGTACTCGATAATTATGTATTCTTGTCCCTTATTTGCTTTACGATTGGGAGCAAGATTTGTTATATTATTCTTTGTGAGTGCCGATATGAGCATGCTATGTGGTTGACCGGTCTAGTTGACGAGGATGTAATCTATTTTGCCTTCTTGCATTACTTATAATAAACGAATCATGTTTTACGAAGTTATGATATCGATATTATTACATTGGTGGATTGTTTGTGTACCTCGCCCGAGGATATGTCTAGTTATAGAGAATCTTGCCGATTCATGGTCCATCTCCTTATCATGTATATTATATGTATTCCCCCTTCCACTTCTTAACCTAATCCCCTAATCACGCGGCATCGTGCCTTCCCTCGGGAATTGGGCGTGACAGTTAATGTCGAGCGGTTTCTTGGCCACACATCTATCTTTGTTATCGATTCGGCATGGTATCGAGCGATATTCTTAGCATCTAGTTTTCATAATTATTTGATATCAAGCGGTTCGTTTGCTTTATATCTTGTCGTTCTTGAAATTGAGTGTTTAGAACTTGTTCTTGGCTGATTCATCAGTCTGACTACCCTATTCGCGTCGGAGCCTCGCTTTAAAAGGGGATGATGTATGTGTTTATTTGCGATGCTTTATGTGGCTATGTGAGCTTGATGTGATCTTGGTTTCATGTGCTTTGGCATGGTAGAGTTTACTTGATGTAAGCGAGATGTGGATGGATGGTGATGTGGATGTGGAAGTGATTGTTGATGAGGCGGAAGGCGGTCTTGTTGTGATTTGAAAATCGTTTATATGATATGATGTGATTGATGTGATCACGTATGGTTGATGTAAGTCTATATGTTTACATAGCGATATGTTGTTGATTGAAAATCTTGTTTATTTTGATAAGCGAGTGCTTGTAAGTGAATCTGTGTTGCTTACGTGATTATTATGATAAATATCGATATTGATATTGATATGTGTTGAAATGAACATGTGTTTGAGACATGATTACCCGGATATTTGGGATGGTAAAGAAGCGTGAATATTTATTGTTGTTTTATGGTGAACTAACATGTAGGTTTATGGATATTGATGGCCCAGACAACGTTGGTTGAGATCTCACGAATGGATGAGCATATCAAGTAAATTCGGGAATGTGCCGAATATTCATGAGCCATTGGGAGTATTTACGGGAAGATTTGTTGGGTTATGGAGAAAGGTTCGAGCGGTGGGAAAGTGTCGAGAATCTGAGGCCTACTATCGGATGACCGAAAGGCTACCAGCGAGGTTGGCAACCGTGGGCGAAAGCGAGGACATGTGTTGTTGAGGGCGAGATCTATCACGAGCACCTTACCTTGGACTTTCTGAGTTATTTGCTCGAGTATGGAGGCGGTGGACGGACCACCGGTATACCATCGAGGAGGATATGGTTGCGAGACACCCTCGAGGACCGATCGGATCGATGATAGGGATGATGTTCCGAAGAGCCGTTGGGAGAACAACCATCGATCAGGCGATCGCGGTCTGACAGGATACACGGTCACTACACCTCCATCGGCGATCCTTACCTTAGGAGGTCGGAACGACTTTGGCGGGAACTTCTGGGGCGAGAGATATTGTCCGTCCGGCGGTGGCGTGAAGCCCGAGAATCGAGAATCTTCATGCCGCTGGCGTATCGCTGGCGTCCGGGCGACTACGAGGAAGAAGAAGAGGACCCGGAGATGAGCGAGGAGGATAGTGAGGATTCGGAGGACCCGGTGATCCGGATAGCCGATGACTCCGATGGTCGGGCACATTGAGGAAGAAGCGGCGCGAGCGGGGACTCGAGCACGGCTTTCACGACACTCAGCGATCGAGCGCGAGCTTGGATGGGATCATACCCACGAGAGGCTTGCTTCCATGCGGGATCGCTTTTGAGGCGGCCAATTCAAGCCACGATTGGAAGGAAAGAGATGAGGAGGCGAGAATGGAACATTTGGGACGGCGGGGAATAGTGGATGGATATGGAAGGCAGGGGATCTAGGTAGTCGGTGTGTACAGCAGCGGTGAAGTCTGCTAGAGCATGAGCAGGCGTCTTTGTGATGTGGGGTCGATTCTTTTGCTCATCGACCTTTTTGGTGACATACCTTGATCTTGTATTTTGTGATCCTTTATGGACCTTTGAATATGCGATACTACTGTTGTCTATAGCGGGATGTTTATGTTTGATGCTTATATGTGATATGAGCTATGCCGTGATGATATATGATCTATGTGATGTGTGAAATGCATAGCGATGATATGTTGACATGATTGCATGATTATATGTGATCGTGCGTGATATGTGATATATGTGATGATATGTGATATGGGTGATGATATATGTTATGCGATGATATCCGGTTATCTATCAGCGTTTCTAATGTTTGAAGCGTCGATGCAGAATGCAGGAACAAGGAATCGGAGGAATAATAGCGTGGAAGAAGCCGGGAACCACCTTTGGTTCGCGGCATGCGATCGAGAGTTTCGTGAAATCCCTCGTTCGGCTCGGCGAACCGATCGACAGTGAGGCGGATCGATCCACGAAAGGATCTTTTCTT
Organism: Salvia rosmarinus; assembly: GCA_036937905.1. Lineage (NCBI taxonomy): Eukaryota > Viridiplantae > Streptophyta > Magnoliopsida > Lamiales > Lamiaceae > Salvia > Salvia rosmarinus. Next base: position 66,208,148 of record CM072816.1, on the reverse strand, counting down.
GAACCATACCATCTCCTTAGTAGACTCGGATCGGCTCGTGTTCGGCTTCCATGGTGGAGTCTGCAATGCACCGCTGCTTTGCACTCCGTCAAGTTATGGCTCCACTTCCTAAGGTAAACACATAGCCTGAGGTAGACTTCTTCTCATCACAGTGAACTTGGTAATCCGAGTCTGAATAACCGAAAGGCATTAGACCTTGATCCCAAGAATGTACTCTGCATCTCTCAAGCCTTTCATCTGAAACTAATCGGATAACCAACTTTTTACGTCTGATAACAGCTTCACATTGTTTCAAAGTAGAAGAATGCCATCTACGTAAAGTGTAAGAAATACCACGTCACAGTTGACATCTAAATGATACACCACAACTCTCGCTATGCAACTGGGTAAAACCATATGTTTTTATCACCTCGTCAAAGCGTAGGGTCCATGATCGGGAAGCTTGCTTGAGTCCATAAATGAACTTCTTAAGCTTGCATACTAGATGCTCCTAACCTTTCTTCAGACAACCTTCGGGTTGCTGCATATATGTCACAGCCCGCTATCCCTAGTTAGAGCTATGACTCGAAATAAGAATTAAGAAACGAAAAAGAAAGGGGCGTCGTGATTTGTTCGTATACATTCAAAGGAAAAAATAACATTTATATATAATAACATCATAACTCGACATCTACAGCGGAAAAACGTGTGAGGTACACATGTGAAGATGTGCACTCAAGGTTCTATACTATATCAGCGACATAAGAGATCAACAGCTCAACACTTCTCCATTTCATCACTTGCTCAACCTGCACATCAAAAACGAATATGCAGGGCTGAGTATAAAATACTCAGTGTACTTATGCCAAAAAGTTTTATCATTTTAATTATACTTCCCCATACAGTAACACACGAGGTTTTACTTGAAAGACTCGTGTTTACTAAACATTTTATGTCATTTTTCATAAGATCGTCCGGCCGGACCATTTTCTGTCCGTATGATCCATATCTGCAACATCATGCGCCGTAGAAGGTGGCCACCTTCCACGGACGCCGTGACCGGCCGAGCAAACCTTTCAAAGACACAATCACCGTGGCGGTGAGCAAACCTTTCGAAGACACGCTTACCATCGATTATACATGTTAACCCTTGCTAGGAATTCTCCATCTAGCATAGGATCCGAATTCGATTAACCTCAAGTTGGCGAACCAACACAGATAGGATACATACATAAAACTCAAATATTTTGGGCAGACAATTAACAATAAACATCATCATCATTTCATTTCAAAAGAAGCGTCGTAAATAAAGCATTTGAGATTTCATTTTATCCTTGAGGAGAAAGCCCACCTCAAAAGTTATCTTTCTAGGAGTAACCTAGTAGCATTCCTTCGTTTTCGTTTACGTCCACGCTGGACCTTGTCAATGTAAGAAATAGGTTAAGTACGTCATTTACGTCCTTTGAGAAACGTCGCTAAGAGACAACAGACCGGATAACTTTTAACTCTTTAAGTTTTAGGATTTTGCATCACTATTATGACTTATCAACTTATGAGTTCATTAGGTCCCTTTTGCCATAAAAGAGAGATGTCACATTCTTTTCTTCTATCAACATCTTTCCACGTCATTACGAATAAATTGTGAATCCTAAGTTCATAACTACTCATTCATCTCTTGTTAAGGCAAATAAATAAATTTGGGTTTAAAAATCTTAAATTTATTATTTTCATTTCATTACCTCATTTCTCACCTCACATTGGTTACTTATTCTATCAGAGAAACCCATATTTATACTAGGTGTAAAACATATTCAAGCATTAGCTCAAATAATTTTCCAATTTGTCTTCATTTTGAAAATATTCAAAATAAATCATGACTTTCAAAATTCACCAAATTTATACTATACCCTCTTAACACATTAAACATCATTCCACATTATTCTTATCATCTAACATCATTTCATCATCCAGAATACAGAAAATGTATACTGTTATTATTTATAGTTACTATTCCCAATATATATTCACTTAGCAAAATAAATTTCTATAAAATACGAGACAAACTCCAAAAATTCCAAAATAATTTACTAACCTTATATACATAATTTCACATATCATATAATAATTTCATGCTCATATCATAACGTTAAGTCAGCCAAAGAATTTTGAAAAATATTCATTATTACTATTCCGGATACTATTCACAGTAGCTATTCTTTTCAAAATAAATTCACAAAAGTTACTAAGCATGCTCCGAAAAATCTATAAAAATTCCTACATGTGCTAGGCACATAATAGTATGATCTTATAACATCAAATCACTGTGATCATCATTTAAAACATAAAAACTCATTTATTTTCTCAAGAACTCATTTTTTTATGAATATTTTTAAACATGCTTCAAAAATTATCAATTAATTTATATATATTCTCATATATTGTCCTTAATCAATTATCCATTTTCAAGTTACTATCGTTAATATCATATCCATACTCATTATATTGATAAAATTCAATATCACCACTACACCAAAACCTCTATGGTTCGGTCATTTGGGAAAAAGAAACTAGACATGTTTCTAAAATTTTGTGTTAATTCACACACAATAATATAACTACCATAAGCATAAATATAAACTCAAAATCATGCTCATGATATACTTCTAAGTCTTCGGCCTTTAAAAAAAATAAAACTTGTGAGGCTTTTACGTAATTTAATTTCATGCTTAGAGTAATCAAGAAATTAATTAAATTGAGCATCATTTCTTAATTTCTTAATTCAAAGAAACAAAGCACACATACATACAAGTATGATCGATAATCATATTTTCTTGTATCTAAATGAAGGTAAGAACATCATTAAACTTCATACCAATATTGATTCTTCAAAAACCTGATGGGGTAAGCAAAAATCAAGTGTGTTCTTGATAAAATGGGAGAATTTCATTTCTTTCTTCATTTGTAAGTTTCGGACAAAGAGGAAGAAAGAGATGTGAAAGTGTAGTGTTTGCACTTTGTTATTGTCCTTTAATATAAAATTCATTTTTCTTTTTTAATAAAGTTAAAAGGTGTGGACACAATTTAACCAACAATTCATTCTTTTTCTTTTCTTTGTCGGTCTAGGCCTACACAAATGGGGAAGATTGGTCTTTGATATGATCACTTGGTAAATATCTAGATATCAAATTAATTTAATGATACAAAAGTATACATGGTATAAAATTGACCAACATTCCTTTTCCTTTAATTTCCGATCAAAAGAGTAGGTATAACTAGATATGTATCTTGGTATTATTTTCGCACACTTTGAGACATAATTTACCGGAAAAATTCCAAAGCTACTTTTCTTACTCGATTTCGATTTAAGATTTAGGTCACGTCATCTGCTAATTGAAATGAATTTTTGATTTCATAATCTTTTAACTATTGAAGCAAAAACCCTAATTAAGGACCTAATTAATCTTAAACTGATTTCGGACGAGCGGGGTATTACATTCTACCCTCCTTAAAAAAAATTACGTCCCGAAATTTGTATATCATAGAAGAGTTCCGATAATCTCGACATTATTCTATCCTCAAGTCTTCACATAGCTTTCCCCTGCCCATGGTATCTCCATAGGACCTTTATTAGTGGTATTGACTTATTCCTTAACTGGTAACTTTTCGATCTAAGATAGACTCAGATATTTTCTTATAACTCATATCTGGTTTAAGGAGAACATCATCATCCTAATAGATCACCTGGTTCGGATCATACATGTACTTTCTTATATGCGAAACGTGGAAAACACATTCTATACACTTCTCGTACTTGATTTTCTTGTCAATCTATAAGCTACTAGGTCTATTCTCTATAGGATCTCGAAGGGTCCTATGAATCATGGTCTTAATTTTCCTTTTTGCTATTAACCTTCTAAAAAAAATTCTCGACAGAAAAAAAAAATCTTTAATAAAATCTTATCTTCGCACTCCAAATGTAACTCTATCTAGCACGTTTTGGCGTAAGATTTATGTCTATCCTAAGTCTCGTTTATCCTTTGTCTAAACTAGGCATATTTTATTCTTTGCCTAAACTTAAAGACGATCTCAATCATGCTCTTCTCTTGCACACTTCATTTCAAGAAAGTGGCGATTTGTATTTCCTTTCATATAACATTTGTATAGTGCCATAGCACTGGTTGTCCGATGGCTATTGTTAGGTGAACTCAATAAGTAGCAAATCATGCTTCGAACTTTAGCCTCAGTCTAGCACGACCTTATTTAGCATTTTCTCTAATGTTTATATTGTCCTTTCAGCCTGTTCCTCCATCTAGGGTGGAACAATGTACTATAATTCAATCTCATATCCGACTTCTTGCATAAGTTGTTCCAAAATCTGAAAGTAAATTTTGAATTGTTATTAGACATAACTGACTTGGGCACATCATATAGGCGTACAATCTTGTGGACGTACAACTGTGCAGACTTATTAGAATAAGTAATCTAAATCTGAAAAAGGCAAGCATATTTCGACTGTCAATATACTATAACCATATACTTGTATTACTTCCTTTCAACTTTAGTAGCTTATTGTGAAATCCATCACTATGTCATCTCATTTTTACTTAAATATTTCTAAACTCAGTAACTTTCTCTAAAGTCATTGGTGCACAGTCTTTATTAGTTCGCATACGAGGTATCGCTCACCCGAGTGTAAAGGGGGTGTCATGAACCTCACTCATGATCTCATTCTTCAAGCTCATCACTGTTCGGGTTATATAATCTTTCATCAAACAATCTAGCATTGTCTACTACCTTATCATTACCTTTTTGATTTTCTATCTTTATTCTTATCTGTATTTTCTTCAACTTTTCATTATTTCTATGTGTCTCTACTATATTTCTTCTTGAAGTCCAGTGTTGTAATGACCGTGGTAATTGACTCACTATGGTCTCTAGTGATTTGACTATATCTATTTTAGCTAAATTTCCTTATGAGTTTATTTTCTCCTATAAGGAGACATCCCAACATGGATTGGATTTTACAACTCAATGCATCAGCTACTACATTAGTTCTCTCTCTTTGGGTGATAAATGGCACCACAATTATGATCATTTACTCAAACAAGTCTTCTTCTTTATCTCATGTTTAAGTATTTATGATTGAAGAAGTGTCTCAAACCTTTATGATCTGTAAAATCTCACACCTAGCTCCATCAAAATGGTGTCTCAGAATCTTAAGGATATATACTACTCCTTTTAGTTCTAGGTCACGAGTTGGGTGTTTAAGTTCATGTGGTCTAAGTTGTCGCAATGTACAAGCTACCCTTTTTTTTCTTGCATTACCACACAGTCTAATTCGTTGTTGAAAGCATCAGTATATACCACATATTTTTTTCTTTTTTTTCGGAACCACTAACACTCACGTAGTACTAACTTTTTCTTGAATTTCTAGGAATTCACCTCACATCCATTGGTCCATGTGAATTTGATTCTTTTTCTGAGTAGTTGTATCGTTGGCCTTGCTATCTTGGAGAATCCCTCGATGAATCCCCGATAGTAACCAAGTATTCCTAAGAAACTTATGATCTTGTTTGAGATTGTTGGTGATCTCCATCCTTCTAGCATTCCTACATTTTCATGATTACTTTGATTCATTTTGACGATATAATGTGTCCAATGAATGTTACTTTCCTAAAGCAAAATTCGCACTTGCTAAATTTTTGACAAAAGTTGCTTGTTTTTTACTATTGGTAAAAAAAAATCCTAAAATGTTCCATGTGCTCAAGAAGATGGTCTAAGCATGACTTTATGTAACGTCGATCTCTAAATATTCCATTATCATTTATTGAACAGATGAGGATATCATCTAAGAATATTAAGACAAACTTATCCAAGTACGAGTGGAATACTATTTTCATAAGGTCCATGAAAACGGTAGTGCATTTGTCAGCCCGAATAGTACAACTATGATCTTATAGTGGTCATACCTTGTCCAGAAAGTCATTCTAGGTACACCTTCTTGTCGAGCCTTCAGTTGGTGGTATATCAACTTCAAGTCGATATTCGATATACATTGTTTCCTTTAGTTGGTCGAACTAATCGTCTATCCTTGGTAGAGAATACTTGTCAAACAGCATCAACTCATTCAGTTCTATATAATTTATGCATATTCTCTGATAAACGTATACTATTATGCAGCTTAAAGCACTTCGGTAAGGATGGGTTTTTAGCTTCTCACGGTAAATCTTTATCTGTCTGGAGAATATCCGTCTCCTTTATTCTTGTCCCCTCCCCTCTTGTGGTGTCATATTTCCTACAAGGGCCTCTTGTTTCCCTGATTCCCATAGTCTCTTCGATTGTCATTACTGTTATGTTCTCCTTATTTTTGTTTTCCTTTACCATTTGCATTTTGTTACAAAATCTCCATAGTCTTATTGTTGTCTCGACATCATAAGCTCGGATGAGATCCTCGATGTAAGTCAGCTCGCCATGGCTGGCAATAGACTTCATTTTAGGTTGAATCAATCTTTTTTGATATCTTTTCATCAGTATTGACCTATTGTGAAGCGTATCTGAACATATTGCAGAAGATGTGATCGTACCCCGTCACTTTCATCCATTTTTATTTATGACCGAGAAATTCAGTCTCCTCATTCTTCCTGTAACTCTTGGTAATGTACCTCTCGTATATCTCTGCCTTAAAACCTTCTCAAGAGAATTTCTCTCATCTGCATTTGTGGCCTCGTCATTGGTAACGTTGTCCTGGGATACGTTATATTCTTAATCTTTACTTAACATAGTGTTTCAGCATAAATTATAGTCCATTAGTTTGTTGGGGACATGCCAAACTTTGGCCCCAAACCTCATGTATTTTCACCATCTTCCTGGCATTCCATGTTTGTTTTTTTCGATGTCAGAGGTTCCCAAAAATCCACTCCATGTTTCTTGTTAGAAGTATGAGAAACATATTTCCTAATTAGCATCGTCTTAAAGTCATTCCCTGCAAATCTCTTCCTTTGTTCTCTTGAATGTATTTTCCTCTCAAACTTCTCAAGAAGTTTTTTCGTTCATTAATAATCATAGACTCACAAGACACACGCTCCATGTCTGTGTAACTTAGATAATCAAAGATTTATCTCTAAGAATGAATCTACTTTATGCTTCAAGGGAATTACCTTACCTATCGAAGCCAGACTACTTCTTAAGCTTCTCTTATGTCCTAAGCTATCTCATAGCTGGAGAGCTCATAGTTCCATTAGTTATTCTTGATTCTTGCCCATTTTTCCTAGTTGTACTATCTACGAGTCATATCATGCACACTCTACTTCGGTTTTCATTTTGATTTAAAACCGCCGTTGTTGCAATATTTCCTGGTGGGTAATATGCTTACGCATAATCACTTAAGTCCTAGGCATAAGTTCCTTATCACCATATCAAAACTTTGGAGATATCTTCTCCAAACTTAGTTCATACTCTAGGGATAGCCTAGTTGTTCTCATTTTTTATCATTGATGATTCATCCTTCTTACTATCATTGGTTTGATAAAGGTGTCAAAACTTCAAAGTCGACTCCGCCTAAAGTGCAGTGCTAAAGGTCGAGGTATGTAGCTATCGACTCATAAACTTGGATGATGTCATTCCTTCTATATCTTAAAATAAGCTTTGTGCCCATTTATATTGTAAACATGTCCAACCAACTAAGGATGCCTTCAAGGACAATCAACTATTTTAAAAATAGGTTATACTTTATCTTGCTATAACATAATGACAAGAGGTTAACTTCATTTTCATACATAATCATTCTATGTTCCAAGAACATCCTATACTTTTCTTTACATCTACTCTAAAATTCAATGCTAGAAATATATCTCATTCATAACTTATTTATTATAACACTCACAAGGTGGTTTAAATACATCTGATCACTGTCATCATTAACTTGAAAACCCATCAAAGTTCATCACATCTAGTGCATCATAGTGGAAAAATCTCACTTACATCGAGGACTTCTCTACATCATAACTTGATGTATCTCTCTAACTAAAGAAAGATATTACTCTACTGATCTGAAAACTTAGGTGACAAGATAAATCAACCTACTTCATACTTAGTTTCAAGGACTGAAGGAAACTCATCATGAGAACTTATAAGTGGTAAGAGTTCACATTTTCAGACGACCACTTTTAAAGTTTGAACCAATCTGTTCTTTGAATTTAATAATAGGAATATAGGGTCCGAAGACCAGAATGACGACTACTGAGATCTCTTTGGTCATATGGGCTGGCCAGACTCGTCATAAATATTTCTCAGTCACATGAGAGCTTGGTTTCACAATGGCATTTTACTAATTTTTCTGGTTATAAACTTCTTTCACAAAAATGAGAAACTCAAATGATATCTCAATTGAAACTAGATCATAGAGTTAAACTCAATGACAGAACGTTGTTAATGAATAAAATTCAAAACCTCGTATAACTCGTAATGGGTCATCATAAATTGTAAGGATTCTCAACATACAATAAATATCAAAACTTAAACCCACATCACTGAACTCCAGCTCTTAACTTTAACATTGTATATTATAATGTACTGGAACCTCTTTACTATGGACATTATTCTACAAGAACCAACTAATCATTCGATTGCGTCTTTATTAGGTTCTAATGGAATACTCATAGTCAACTTGGAGTTCCGTGACGTTGGACATTCGAAAAGAAAACTATGCTCATGTCACTGTCGTATAATAACATTCATCATCTCGTCTTCGTTCATTGATCTCTTTCAATTCTATATATCTTTTTTTTGTAGTCCACATCATTCTCATTTTAGGAATTGTTCTTTTAAAAAAAAATCTAACACGTTATGTGTTCTCTTTTGTTCTTTCTACCTTATCTGATTTCATAGAAATCATTACTTTAAATACGATCTAAAGCTTTCTAAGTTGTTCTCCTTCCTTATCATTCCATATTTCTGTTCATCGGGATAAAAATGAATCTTGCAGTTCATCATTCTATGTTCTTTGACATGAGGGATCATGCATCTTAAACAATCTAAGTTCATTGAGAATAACATATCCATTTTCATAACTTCCTCATAACTTGTAAAGGTAAAATTTAAGCATTTATCAAGTAAATCATTCACATATACACATCACATTGAATTTACGACATTGAAAGCGTCTAACTTCTTTCACAGCATTATAACTCAAACTTTTCATGTACTTCCATCATTTTTCGTTTCTCATTGTAACGAATTTCCATTGTTATCCATTTTTGGTATGTCTCTCATTCCTTTACTTTCAAAACATGAGAAAATATTTACCTTTTTCCCAGTTGAGCGTGATGCAATGGAGTGTTGAGCATAGTCACTTGATCTCATATAAGTCTAATAACTCAATCTAAACTTGACTTGACTTGTAAGAACTTTGGATTCACAGAAAATGAATTGCTCTGATAACACTCTGTCACAGCCCGCTATCCCTAGTCAGAGCTATGACTCGAAATAAGAATTAAGAAACGAAAAAGAAAGGGCGTTGTGATTTGTTTGTATACATTCAAAGGAAAAAATAACATTTATATATAATAACATCATAACTCGACATCTGCAGCGGAAAAAAGTGTGAGGTACACATGTGAAGATGTGCACTCAAGGTTCTATACTATATCAGCGACATAAGAGATCAACTACTCAACACTTATCCATTTCATCACTTGCTCAACCTGCACATCAAAAACGAATATGCAGGGCTGAGTATAAAATACTTAGTGGACTTATGCCAAAAAGTTTTATCATTTTAATTATACTTCCCCATACAGTAACACACGAGGTTTTACTTGAAAGACTCGTGTTTACTAAACATTTTATGTCATTTTTCATAAGATCGTCCGGACGGACCATTTTCTGTCCGTATGATCCATATCTGTAACATCATGCGTCGCAGAAGGTGGCCACCTTCCACAGACGCCATGACCTGCCGAGCAAACCTTTCAAAGACACGATCACGTGAATCGGTGAGCAAACCTTCGAAGACACACCACTATCAAGTACATGTTAACCCTTGCTAGGAATTCTCCATCTAGCATAGGATCCGAATTCGATTAACCTCAAGTTGGCGAACCAACACAGATAGGATACATACATAAAACTCAAATATTTTGGGCAGACAATTAACAATAAACATCATCATCATTTCATTTCAAAAGAAGCGTCGTAAATAAAGCATTTGAGATTTCATTTTATCCTTGAGGAGAAAGCCCACCTCAAAAGTTATCTTTCTAGGAATAACTTAGTAGCCTTCCTTCGTTTTCGTTTACGTCCACGCTGGACCTTGTCAATGTAAGAAATAGGTTAAGTACGTCATTTACGTCCTTTGAGAAACGTCGCTAAGAGACAACAGACCGGATAACTTTTAACTCTTTAAGTTTTAGGATTTTGCATCACTATTATGACTTATCAACTTATGAGTTCATTAGGTCCCTTTTTCCATAAAAGAGAGATGTCACATTCCTTTCTTCTATCAACATCTTTCCACGTCATTACGAATAAATTGTGAATCCTAAGTTCATAACTACTCCTTCATCTCTTGTTAAGGCAAATAAATAAATTTGGGTTTAAAAATCTTAAATTTATTATTATCATTTCATTACCTCATTTCTCACCTCACAGTGGTTACTTATTCTATCAGAGAAACCCATATTTATACTAGGTGTAAAACATATTCAAGCATTAGCTCAAATAATTTTCCAATTTGTCTTCATTTTGAAAATATTCAAAATAAATCATGACTTTCAAAATTCACCAAATTTATACTATACCCTCTTCACACATTAAACATCATTCCACATTTTTCTTATCATCTAACATCATTTCATCATCCAGAATACAGAAAATGTATACTGTTATTATTTATAGTTATTATTCCCAATATATATTCACTTAGCAAAATAAATTTCTATAAAATACGAGACAAACTCCAAAAATTCCAAAATAATTTACTAACCTTATATACATAATTTCTCATATCCTATAATAATTTCATGCTCATATCATAACGTTAAGTCAGCCAAAGAATTTTGAAAAACATTCATTATTACTATTCCCGGATACTATTCACAGTAGCTATTCTTTTCAAAATAAATTCACAAAAGTTACTAAACATGCTCCGAAAAATCTATAAAAATTCCTACATGTGCTAGGCACATAATAGTATGATCTTATAACATCAAATCACTGTGATCATCATTTAAAACATAAAAACTCATTTATTTTCTCAAGAACTCATTTTTTTTATGAATATTTTTAACATGCTTCAAAAATTATCAATTAATTTATATATATTCTCATATATTGTCCTTAATCAATTATCCATGTTCAAGTTACTATCGTTAATCTCATATCCATACTCATTATATTGATAAAATTCAATATCACCACTACACCAAAACCTCTATAGTTCGGTCATTTGGGAAAAAGAAACTAGACATGTTTCTAAAATTTTGTGTTAATTCACACACAATAATATAACTACCATAAGCATAAATATAAACTCAAAATCATGCTCATGATATACTTCTAAGTCTTCAGCCTTTAAAAAAAATAAAACTTGTGAGGCTTTTACGTAATTTAATATTCATGCATAGAGTAATCAAGAAATTAATTAAATTGAGCATCATTTCTTAATTTCTTAATTCAAAGAAACAAAGCACACATACATACAAGTATGATCGATAATCATATTTTCTTGTATCTAAATGAAGGTAAGAACATCATTAAACTTCATACCGATATTGATTTTTCAAAAACCTGATGGGGTAAGCAAAAATCAAGTGTGTTCTTGATAAAATGGGAGAATTTCATTTCTTTCTTCATTTGTAAGTTTCGGACAGAGCGGAAGAAAGAGATGTGAAAGTGGAGTGTTTGCACTTTGTTATTGTCCTTTAATATAAAAATTCTTTTTGCTTTTTTAATAAAGTTAAAAGGTGTGGACACAATTTAACCAACAATTCATTCTTTTTCTTTTATTTTTGTCGGTTTAGGCCTACACAAATAGGGAAGATTGGTCTTTGATATGATCACTTGGTAAATATCTAGATATCAGATTAATTTAATGATACAAAAGTATATATGGCATAAAATTGACCAACATTCCTTTTCCTTTAATTTTCGGTCAAAAGAGTAGGTATAACTAGATATGTATCTTGGTATTATTTTCGCACACTTTGAGACATAATTTATCGAAAAAATTCCAAAGCTACTTTTCTTACTCGATTTCGATTTAAGATTTAGGTCACGTCACCTGCTAATTGAAATAAATTTTTGATTTCATAATCTTTTAACTATTGATGCAAAAACCTAATTAAGGACCTAATTAATCTTAAACCGATTTTGGACGGGCGGGGTATTACAATATAGATGTCTCGACCTTCTTCAAGGTAACCGTTTAAGAAAAAGGTTTTCATATCCATTTGCCAAACCTCTAGGTTTAAGTGAGCTGCTATGGCCAGAAGAATTCTAATGGACTTGAGCATTGCTACAGGCGAAAAGGTATCATCATAATCGATCCCCTCAATTTGAGTGTACCATTTCATCACAAGTCTGGCTTTAAAAATCGAAACCTCTCCATCAGAATCTCTCTTTCTCTTGTATACCTGCTTACTACCTATGGCTTCCTTGCTATCCGGTAGAGGTATTTTCTCGTATACATCCATAGCTGTTATAGACTCAATTTCTAAGTCCATAGCGGTGTGCCACACGCCTACATATATGTCTTGTATCGCCTCGATGTATGCCCATCGGTCGATTATAGCTTGTTCGTCTACTGGGACAAAATTCGAAGATTCACTCACGAACATAAATCAATCAGGTTGTCGTATAACCCTTCCTCTATGATGAGGCGCTACTAGCACAATGTCAACAGTAGATGTAGTAACTTGTGGTTTTCTTTCTTGCACAACATGTTGGGTAGGTGTCATATGTACAGTCGGTATCCCTAGTGAAACTCGATCCACTTCAATCTCTTGAAGTATCTAGTGTTGATCTATCTCATTAGACTCAACATCTTATACCATTGGTGGAATCAGTGGTGGAATACTGTCACAGCCCGACTACTTAACCACGTAATTAGTCAAGTAATTGGACCGTGACGTGGGTTAAGAAAGATCTTCTGATAATCGATAACAACAATTTCGACCGAATATATTTATCAAAACAATTTATGACATCAATTTTCCTCAATAAGGAATCAAACATTTATGGTTCAAAGAAATGAAATGAAGTTTTACAAAGGTTGACTTTAAGTTTTCAAATCACAATGAAGAATCGAGTGTAAAGAACTAATATCAAGAATGTGCATTCTCAAGCATGCTTCAACAATGATAAAAGTTTTCGATGTTTCAAAGCATGGTTCGACAATGTTTCCAAACATTTTATATATCATATTGGATTCAACGGAAACAATTCTGAACTTTCGAGTAAATCCTTGTTCACAGAGCATTTCAATGAATCCATGTTGTCAGAATCAAGTCGATATTATGACAACAATGCGATATCATATGAACAAAATCGGGACTATCATCAAGATTATGATCAATTCAGAGTAACAAAACTCTTAAGCGGTAAAGGCGAAAGTTCGCAGCGAGAAGAGTGGTGAGAATTATGTGTGATGACATAAAACTCAGGGCAACAAAACATAATAACTTCAAATGAATTATATCAACGAATAAGCATTTTCTTCATGAGTTAAACAATTAGAGAAGCTCGCTGCTGACATTCGATTCCACATCCTCTCAAGCTCAACACGCACGGTTTAGAAATACATGCGGGCGTGGTACAAAATGCACTCGGTGGATATCGCCAAAAACATTTGAAACATTGCCGCTTAGGGCTATATGATTGACTTGCCATAACATTTGCAATGCAGGGTTTTAGTGAAATAACTCGTGCATGCTTTTCATAAATAAACACTTACTTGCTTTCATTTCGTAGGATCATCATAAAAATATGCATATGCATGGTCTATGTCTGCAGAGAACTTTTCTTCCCATATCCACGGATTATGTCTATGTGTTGAGAAGTAGGCCTCCTTCTCAAACACGCTATGACCAAAGGGTCGCTATCCGACGTCGGTAAATCTCACATCATAACATACCGTGTTGATGGACCGAAGGGTACCATGCCACGACCATACTCTTTATCATTTCTTTCTTTTCTTTCTTTCATTCCGTGGATAGGTAATGCATCATGCTCATGCTCAAAACAGTGCAAGTCATTTAACTTTGAAACTTTGCTCATAAATGCATTTCATATCATTTGAAACATAAAAGCATAAGCATATCATATTAGAAAATATTTATACCCACCGGATGTTCCTTAGAGCTAAGGAACAAATTCTCAATTCCATTTCTTTCTTTATCCATATAAAGCGGCATAAAAGCTATCAAGAGCCAAACAAGAACATTACTCATATTAGTCGTCGACACGATCATATCTTCTCGATATCAAATCTAAGACACTATGGTCTATCAAAACTTGGGTCATTGCATCCTTTAACATCTTATTAGCAAACAAATTCTATCTAAATTTTGGCAGCGTAACGTTTATAAACGCATCGCCATATTAAAACCAAACAATCCAAACATAGCTCAAAATCCACAATTCATCACCATATGTTTCAATGAACATATTAAACTCAATACCAAGCTTGATCATCCAATCTTAGCCCATAATCCAACGGCCCCTTAAGGCGTCACTTTTAGGCCTAACGTCGAAAATTCACGTAAGACGTTATCTAACACCAGCGAATCTATATACATTCTCAACTATCATTAAAGATCATTAATTTATCAATGAAACATAAAGATCAAAGCTTTGGCTTTGAAAACAATTTTCGACGTCAAACTAATATTTTCGGTTTTCAAATACGTCGGTAGAAAAATCCGAATAAATCATTTTAAGCTTTAATCATATCATAGAATCCAAATATGAGCTCAAAATGATCAAATAAAATCAAAATTTCATCAATATGGAAGCTAGGGTTTTCGGTCACTTTAGGAGTTTTCCAACGGTTTCGATTTCAAACGTTTTTCTCGTTCAAAACATGTTTATATCAACTCCTCAACACATATATGAAAGAATATTAAACATATAAGCATCATAAATTCAAGATCAAAGCCTCCCCTTTTTCGAAAATTTCACAAAATTTCAAAGATGAATCTATGCTCCAAAATTTCAACGTTAAACCACTTATCTACGATAAATCGAATATAAAATCAAGAAATAATCAAACAACAACATATCCTTCATAATTTTTCCAATATGACCGAAAATTAAGCATGCTCACAAGTTCATGTTTTCAAAATTTCAAACCATAGGTGTGTTCTAAAGATTGAGATATACCTTAATTGAAGGCGGTTGAAAATCCAACTACCGGATCTTCTAAAATTGAGCTTGAAATTTTCACCTTGGGTGTGTGTGAGTGTGTGTTTGAAAATGTGAGAAAAATAATGAAGGAGATGAATAGTAATGTATTTATATCTATCCACAAATTTTATTCTATTTTCCTTTTTCTTTATTAAGGTGATTATTCACCTTATTCTAGAAAACTCTCAAACTTTCTCCATTTTTCTTTTTCTTTAATACATGATGAATAATCATGTTATAGAAAATTACAAAAATGTACACTTTTTTATAAATAATACCAACGTTATAAATGCATACTATTAGTCCATATCGTTCCGATTTCAAAACTCAATTTCTAATAAAATGCTCTCTACTTGAAATCCTCTTCTATAACTAAAATAACATATTATAAATATCAAACTTTGATTATAAAAACATTTTTGGCTTTAAAATCCATTTTAGACATTTAGCCGACGATTAGGGTTTAATCGGCAAACGCCGATATCACAAAAATTAAAGATTTGAAATTCTCCATTTTATGAAATCAAGACTTTGTTGAGCATGTATCTATTACCTCAAGACTCTCGAAATCTAGGTCTTCTTATTCTAAACAAGACCTAAGAATCTTATCTCAGGTTCTATCTCAAATCGATTCCAAATAAATCTCAAATTCTATTTTTGTCGACGCGAAGCTTAACATAAAAGCTTCTAACTTAAACAACTCTTTCTTAAGGATGCAATGCCCTTCTCATAGGCTCTTAATCAAGAGCTAATCTCTGCTACAGGAATACGGGGTATTACAAATACGATCATCTTCTTCTTGAAGAATGATTTCAACTTTGGATTTTGTGATTTTTAATGTAGTCCTCCTCCAAGAATCGAGCATTGGTGCTAATAATGACATACTGATCCTTAGGGCTATAGAAATAACCACCTTTCGCTCTTCTAGGATATTCTATAAACAGTCTTGCATCAGATCTAGCCTTCAACTTGTCAGCCTTCTTGTTTAGCACAAGTGTTGGACTACCCCATATCCTTATATGGCTTAAACTAGGCTTACGCCTAAACATAACTCCAAATGGGTCTTGTCGACTGACTTAGACGGTACAAGATTGAACAAATATGTCGTTGTTTCTAAGGCATACCCCTAGAATGAAATAGGCAAAGTTGCATAACTCATCATTGATCTAACCATCTCTCACTACAAAAAAACAGGCGAATAGCGACGGAAAATTCCATCGCAGAGCATGCCGGATCCATCGTTAAAATCATTTAGCGACGGATCAGCGACGGAATGATGCCGTCGTTGGATCGCTGGTCGGAAAACCTCTAACGACGGATTTCTGTCCGTCGTTAAATTTCTATGACGAAAAGTTCAGTCGCTAATCGATGACCTTTTGAACGGTCGTCCGATTTCTAATCCGTCGTTAATACGACGATAATCCATCGTTAATAACGACGGATTGGCGACGGATTATCGTCGTAGCTAATAACGACCGTCGCCACTCCGTCGTTAATACGACGATAGTCCATCGAAACTCCGTCGCTATATAACAACGAACTATGTCCGTCGTTAAATATTTTTTTTGTTATTTCACGTCACCAATCCGTCGTTGATACGTCTCTAATCCGTCGACATTCCATCGCTATTTAACGACAGACATAATCCGTCGTTAAATTCAGTTTGTTCTGTTATTTCACGTCACCAATCTGTCGCTAATCCGCCGCAGTTCCGTCGCTACATGTGCAGAAACTGAACAGCTTATATTTGTATTTTGGACGACCGTTTACAACAAACAACAAACATGTTTTCAAACATACCAACTACAAACAAACACAATCCAAACAAAGCAATTCCAAACGGTACAATATCAAACAAACAAACCAATTCCAAATGATAAACATTATCATTCCAAATCATAAACACAATTCAAACAAAACAATTTCAAAAGGTATAATATCAAACAAACAAAATAATTCTAAATCATACGATAAGTTTTGCAAATAAAATGTATTTGTTTCTTCATAATACAACCCAAAATATCACGAGGGTGGGGAAAAACGGAGTTGATATCATAAGGGTGGGGGGAAACGGGAGTTGGCCATGAAGCGCTCCAAGGCCTCCTGCTGAGCGCCATGAATCGAGCTGGCGTGTGAGCGTCATCTCGCTCTCAGCTCAGCTTGCATCCTAGCCTCGTATGCCTCGTCTTCTTCTGCTTTCATTAGCAATCGGCCTCGTATTCCTCGCTCGACTTGCAATCGGCCTCCATCTCCAATAGCTTTTGAGGATAAGCTATGGAATCGGCGGTTGGGCACTCTCTGCCGAATGAGACGACGCCGCTCTGCATGTATGTCCGTGATAGAGAACCGACTCAAACATCCTATTCTTTTCTTTGAGGAGTTTCAAGGACATTTTTAGAATTTGAGTCCTATCAATTTACGGTGCCGCCTCAATCACGCCTGATTGGCTCAGCTGTGTCACCTGTTCCTCAACTGCCTCTGTAATATAATTTCGTATAATTATTATTTAATTAAATGCTCGTTGTTACGCTAACGAATATACTTACCGTGATACTCCGAGCTTTCCCGTCTGTATAGCTCCCGTCGTCAGTGGCATGATACTTTTGGAATACATCCCATTGGACCTCTTATATGTCTACTCCATGCTCTCTTGCCTATAAATAAGTCAAACAAATTAAATAATTAACAAGTATCACGATTCTTAAATCAATTTACTATATCTAAAACTTTAAAGTACTTACAATCTCTCTCGCATACTCTAATGCAGAGCGTGAGCCACTCCGATGCTTGACTATCCTAGTACCCTCGCCATCTGGCTCAGACATTCTGTTGCTGCGGGCCTTTGCCGTCTTCGTTTGGATGTCTGTCCGAGCCCAATATGCCTTCCAATTATCCCAATCTTGCTCAGGGATAAATGGAGGTGGGTTGGGCGAGTCCTTCAGCCGCTTGATCTTGTGAACAAGATCTTTATAGCGTTCGGTGGCCTTTGCGCACCAGTAGGAGTAGACCATGGCCTCGTCTAGCATATCATCCCAATAAAAAAATTTCTACAAAAATATATGATTACAACATCACTGGTGTCAAAGGTGAAAACATAAATGACTCCATATAAACAACACGAACCTTGAATTCATCAAAATAAATCTGCTTGAACTCTTGAGGCACCATTTTCCAATTGAAACCATTGTGGTTCATGAATTTATGGAATGACTCCGTAATCACGCGTGCTACATCATTGCTCGGACACAAAATGCTGTAATTTACAAGAAATAAAGACATCAGAATATTATGATTTATTTTAACTAAGACATATAATAGATAACATACACATTCACAATGGCTATCTTCTCCATCCCCTCCCTCGACGGCCTTTGCATTCTTGCTCGAGCTACCGGGTTGTGAGGCGGTGCCTCCATGCCTTCTTGAGCCCGGCGGGTGAGGCGGCGGCGTATATGATCTGGATGCCTCCGACCGATGATGAGGCACCTCGTCCTTGTGAGACATCTGCAAACAAAGGTAAAAATCTTGCATTAAAATTTCACAAATAATACATATCATAACGTTTTGTGTGCATACTATAAAATAAAACGTTTTTTGTGCATACTATATAATAAATTCAAACCCTATTCATCGTCGTCATCATCATCATCATCATCCAATTTATGTTTATCTTCTGACTTTGACAATTCAACAAATGCATCCTCTTGAAAAGGGGGAGGTACTATCGATGCAGAACTCTCATCTGAGACTTCCACATTAGATCGAGCTTTAATTTTGCATACTTCTCACCACTCTTTCATAGATTATTTTAAACTTGCATATGCACAATAGTATACTTGAATGGCGAGGATAAACGGTTCGAACTTGTTATATCTTCACGTATGATTTATCGAAACCAACTTGTACTCGGAATGAATTGATAACCCCAATCGTGAAGGATCAAATCACTCGCATCTAAACAATGTTGTGGTCTTCGTTGGTAGCCCAGGATATTCCAACTCACAAACCTCCAATAATCGCCCATAAAAATCGAGTTCTTGAATGTATGTACCATAAGTTTCACCTTTAATGCACACTCCACTATTCATAGTTGATCTTTGTGACCCATGTTCTAATGTGTGAAATTTGTACCCATTTATATAATAGCCTGGATACGTCTTAATTAGTGCTGAAGGCCCTTTGGCAAGAGACAATATGAACGGATTCACAATGTTGTTAGTATGATCTTTGACCTATTATTAGTAAAAATATCGATTAGAATGGCTAAACGTACATATTAAATATTAGATATTTCCTACTAATAATCATCAGAACACTCACATATGCCTCAAACCAAAGCGGGAAGGCTCTTTCAATCGACCTTTGAATATCAGAGCTAGAGATTGGTGGATTTGATCTTTTCACATCATTGATGAATAAACTACATTCACATATATTTACGATCCTAGTTAATAATAACAATAATTATAATAATTAACAATGACTTTTGAGAAAAACACGACACTTACGCCATGTAAATGTCTGCAACTTCAAAATAGTTGAGCAACACATATAAACGAGCAGCATCATACTCTCTACTATCCAAATATCTCGTTAACATATTTCCAAAAGGTCTGCCATCTTGCTTGAAGATTTGAAGCATATCTGGATAGTCTTCGTGCCTAATCTCCACTTGACCATGATGTAAATCTCTAAACTTCGTTCTTACGTGATCATCAAAATAATACGAGCAAAATGTCGATGCTTCTTCTACTAAGTAAGCATTGCAGATAGAACCATCAATCCTGGCTTTATTTCGTACGTTGTTCTTCATCCATCGGTATTGAACAGACCACTGTCTACGGGCTTCATCGACTAGATGAACCCGTAGATGTTCTATGGTCGAAAAACTAGGGAAAAGATGCGCTCAAGCTTGCATAAAATCACTGGAATATTTTCTTGGAGTGCATGCGGATCATCAAGCCCTATGTTTCGAGAAGTTAAATCTTTGAAGAATAAAGATAATTACATTCTGACTTTCCAAACATTGGGTGGGAGAAGTTCACGAAATGCAATCGGTAGAATTATTGCATGAAAATGTGACGATCATGACTCTTCATCCCAAACATCTTCGGTTTTGTCATGTCTACACATCTACCCATGTTGAAACGTGCCGTCTGAAATCTTAAACCTCTTACCCACTCACATAAGACTTTTTCTCACGATTGTCAAGTGTATAAGAAGCCTTTGGATATTTTCTGTTGATTCATTCATCGTCAACTCGTGCATAGCGATATAAATTAAGTTCTTCTCTAGATTTGCTCGTACCTTTTGTCTTCCTTGGACATTCATGGTGTGTTGAAGACATAATCGAACACATTCTTCTCTATGTGCATGACATCCAAATTATGCGAATCAAAAGAGAACTCTAGTAAGGTAGATCCCGGAAAATATTTCTTTTCTTCCATCCACACTACTACAAAATGAATAGACTACACGTTTTATGTGTAGTCATGTGCATCGGTAGTGTGAGAAAAAGTGGTATAGAGAAAGTAGGCGGCGACACACTACGGCTTTTAGCGTAGTCTATACCCACCATAGACTACGCTTTTCGAAATAGACTACGCTTTTACGCCGTAGTCTATACCCATAAACTCTGTAAAATGCGCGCATACACTCCACTTTTTAGGCGTGGTCTATACCCACCATGACTACGACTTTTATGGCGTAGACTACGCTTTTACGCGTAGTCTATACCTCGAACTACGTAAAATGCGCGCGCACACTCGGCTTTTAGCGTAGTCTATACCCACCATAGACCACGCTTTTGACGACATAGACTACGCTTTTCGGCGTAGTCTATACCCTCGAACTTCTGAGAAAAGGCGCCGCACACTACGTTTTTATCGTAGTCTATACCCACCATAGACTACGCTTTTTCGCACATAGACTACGCTTTTTACGCGTAGTCTATACACACAGACTACACATTAGTTCGCTCATATACTACGCTTTTTATGCGTAGTCTATACCCACTATAGACTACGCTTTTTCATAAAAGCGTGGTCTATACACACGCATCACACAATAGTTCGCTCATACACTCACGCTTTTTGTGCGTAGTCTATACCCACCATAGACTACGCCGCACATAGACTACGCTTTTTACGCCGTAGTCTATACCCACCATAGACTACGCCGCACATAGACTACGCTTTTACGCGTAATCTATACCATCGAGACACAAAATTTCGCACATACACTACGCTTTTATGCGTAGTCTATATGTATTAACTACGGTTTTGAGTTTATTTACTACGGTTTTAATGCCAAATTTACTACGCTTTTTCTATTACAACCCGTAGTCGATTTAATAACAACTACGGTTTTCAATTTCAACCGTAGTTAATTTCTTTATTTAAACTCGACAATTAATAACGCACAAGCAAATGAGATTAAAATATACTTGCGACTCGCTCAAAATCACTATTCAAAAATATACAATCTGCTTTCATTACACCTACAAAATCACTATACAAAATATACAATCTATTTTCCCTAAGAAATTATAGCTCCAAGTTCAACTCTTGTAATTGTAGCTCATACTTGGTAAATGTAGTTGAGAGCAATAGCATGTGATTTATAGTCATAGACCATGTTCTCGTAGCGCTCATAATCACTCATCATGTCCAACTTCACCATCCCCTTGTTCGTCGATAACATGACGAGGTGGCCGGCTTCAGTATCCCCACCTTCGATTCTTTGTACAGCCGCATGCGATCAGGGACAAGACTTATATTGCAAAAAATTATGATCATCTCCACCATGCTCAATGTGTTCATCATTTTTAGATTCTATGTTAGTAACTTTGTAGGAAAAGTAAGATTAAAGGTTAGATATAAAAAGGCATACTTTCTTTTTGCCTTGCAAATGCATTTAGCATGTTGAGGTTCTTCATCTTGAGAACAACCTGTAAGATCAAAGAATAAGAATTTGAGGAAATCGATGAACTCTTGAACCCGGTGAATTAGGGTTGAACTTCACTGATCTCACTAAACAATATGTAACAAGCCAATGGAGTGAACATACCACAATTCGCAGAGCATGGGGATCGTCATCTCTATCAATAAGTTAAGCTAGCGTGAGAATGTCTAAAGGCAATAGCTCATGGGTCCAAATGAAGAATGCAAGGTTGGCGCAAGCTTTTAGCATAAGATCCCGATCGAGAGGAAATTGACCTTGAACGCTTCTACTTGACCTAATGCCAATGGGCAATAGCAACAAAAAGTAGAGCATTGGGTTGGAAAATGAATTTCGTGAAGGAGAAACAGACACGCAAAGACCGCCCATCAGTAGTTCTAAATTAAAGTGATGCAATAGGACATCCACCATTGTATAGATATTGTCAAGAACTTCTTCGGGAAATTTCTCTCGGGACACGGCCTACGTATAACGTCAAACAATTATATGCGTGCTTGTGAGACAAAGAACTTACAATGATAAATATATTTCTCAATGGTGCAATGCCAATTACATTTTATAACAAGAGAAACTTACAAGATGTAAACTGTTAATGCTCTCGTGGTGTCCATACATCAAGATCCATGCACCGTATAAGAAAGATATTGACGGTGTTGAGGAAAATCGCTATTCATGTATGTCATGACATACTTTGATCAGCAGATGTAGAAAGAAGTCGGGTGCATTGATTGATCACGCTTGTTTACGTACACAATGGCCGATATAATTTAGGATTATATAACCATGCGCCATATATTTTAGAATTATAAAGAGAAGACAAGTGCATCATACAAATTATCAAGGTGCCTCAAAATGGTCAAATGAGAAAAAGATAGGGCGAAATACCAATCAAGGAATTCATAGTTCCTTTTCCCTTTACATGTTCGTTGGTAACTTCTCGTCTGTCTATTTATACCGCAAAGGCTATAACCGAGCCTTCAAGTGTTTAAGAAGTTAAATTGTCTCGGAGAAATTAAATGGAAACGATGTTTGGAAAGTTCTACTACCCAAAACTCAAGAAAGGAAGTTACAACATTGTAAATCGAAATATTGGAAATGAAGGTGAAAGCAGATTTTTATGTCCGAAAAGATGGATGGCTCGATTTCGTGAGTTCTATGTCATTCGGTATGTGAATATGATTACGAGATAACATATAGATCATGGACCTAAAGTAACACAGAATTGAGTGTATCTACTCTTCTCGTGACCTGAGCCTCCTGGAGGACCAAACCCCACTTTTTTTAGATACCGTGTTTATGCTAGATTTTAGCGCGCAACCAATGAATGGACAACTATCCTCCCAAAGACAAAAAAGGAAGATGAAAACAAAGGCATTTTGGCCATTAAGATCGCCTCAAGATTTCGTGAACTAAAGATCATGACTAACTTTACATTAGTGAGTAGAGAAGAGTGATGCCCCAACCATCATGCAAAGAAAATGAAAGTATGAACAACTTTTAGCATAAGTCAAGAGCATCTCTGAACTATTGATACTTCCTCACGGAACTAACGAGAGCCTATCGATTTGCATCGGGAAGGCTTGAAGGCAAATTATTACCTCTATAGACTGCGGTGGGTGGAGGGGTGTGGCTAGAGAGAGACACCATATCACGTACCTTTGCCATTCTTGAATGGCCAGCCCCTATTGTCTATCCGCCGCCTAAGGCATCTCGCAATAGGAGGAAGTGGCGGAGGGTCTTCTCGACCATGCATCTTGGCTGGTGGCCGATGCTCCGTTCGATTGTTTGAAGGTATAGCGGTGTTCAACCTCCGCAATCCCATGAGTTTTGATAATGATCGCAAGAGTCGTTATTGTTATCCGATTTATAGTTTCAGTAAACTCGGTTGGACCCCGAGAGAGCGATTGACAAGAAAAAGTAAGTCGACTGGGTTTGCCAAGGCATTCTATAAAAGCAAAATAAATTGATATTGTGCGCACCTTTCCATCTCTCTTCACGTAGAAGAATTCTCATTGATAATATAAGATTCATGCATAAATTCTCACCAAATTTAAAAGCACGATGGTCACCACGTTTTCCTTCATTAGTAGCGATAATTTTGTGACATCATGAATTAAACCTTTATTCTTCCTTGGTACCTAAAAAGCATATATATATATATATAAGAAGATATTTCACCATTTCCATTTGACAACATGCCAAACAACTCCCACTTCATAAGAACATAAAGATCGATAAACATAAGAAACCGGGAAATTTACGTTACAGAGTGAAAGTAAACGATAGTTCAAATTTCAAAGACCAAAATAGAAGCAAGAGGTTTGCTCGGTGGGTTTTGATTTCTACGTGACGAGAGTCGCAATCGAGTTTGAAGACAAAACTAGTAAGTGCTTATACTAAGACAAAATAAAAGTATCGAGTATATAAGATTTTTAATGTTGAATAAGAAACAAAGTCATATCTTGGTAGCCATGTGATAGCGTAACAATGTTAAAATATAATGAAATATAGACTAAAAACTAGGCATTTACTATATGTACCGAAAGCACCATTATCCGAGACATGGATTGGTCGAGCACAAAAATAGTTAGTGTAGGAAAATTACCGTCATGAGTGAACGAAATAATGCATGAGGAGCAATGAGCAACACTCGGACATATGTTTCAACCATTGCAATGCTAGGTACAACCTGCTCCAATGTACAACATAATCAAACTTAATGCCTATCATTGAGCAATCATCGATCAAATCATCATAAAAGTGAAATGAACCCAAGGAAAATCATCAACTTATAATGGAACTAAGAGGCACACAAGAGCGCATAACTTGTCAACAAGGTAGAACCCACCAAAATACTCTTTCCGAAAGGATGTTCGAACCATCCAAAGGAAATTTATATCAAGTCCATCCACATAAATATGCTTTCACGTAAGTAGTGCCGACATCATATTACCCGCCCGTAAAACATAGACTCTTCCATCCGATATGCAAGTTTCGGACATAAATTTATTGAAAACCCAGATAACAATGATATTGGCAACGGGCTGACTTCCTGCATCACCATTAAGTACTCAGTGGCTGAAAGTAATAGGACAGACAGACTGGAATGACAGCATTTGCGCAAGCCTATGGCTGATTATAGCCGCTTCACCCTACACCACAATAGCTTTTTTTTTTTTTGGACTTAAAATCAAAAGAATCTAATCTCTATTTGAATTCAACCTAAATAGAGCTTCTTATACAAAGCAATGGTCGAAGAAAACCGTAAGCGGTCAATGGGGAAAAACTGTGTTCATACACAAGATGGAGATATCAAATTTGATATCACTGAATACTTGTGAAGTAAGGTTGGATTAGAAATATATCAGGTTCATGATATGAGGTGTCCAAAGTAGATGAGAATCCATGGTATTTTCTTGATTAGCCAACCATATAGCGAAAAGTTGGAAATCAATAGAAAACTAAATTCAAAATTTTCTTACACAAAAATGACGAGGAAGAAACACATGTACATAGTCAAGTGAAGAAGTTGGAAATCAATAGAAAAACTAAATTCAAAATTTTCTTACACAAAAATGACGAGGAAGAAACACATGTACATAGTCAAGTGAAGCAAGTCTCGTGCAAGCTCCAAGTAAAAGGTGTAAACAGCCTTCTTCTCCCATTGTCCATCCATAAGCATGTCACTGACGTAGAATATATATTTCAAAAATGTTGATACAGTTGTTGTGGCCAATATCATGTATCTGAGAAAGGAAAAATTTACTCATTAGGGACAAAATTGACTGGACTAGGGCATCAGGGAGTGACTCCATTTCTCAGAAGAATAAATTCAAACACTTAGCATACAATCTTAAAAACTGCAACATGAAACAATCCTCTCAAGTTAGCTGAATTGACATTTCTTCAGATTAATCAAATTAAGGCAGATATGTGAAGCTCAGATGCAAACTAAACAACCGATTTAGTCAATCTAATTCGGTGGATATCGATTAAGTCTAACACCGACCTCATTAAACAAATTAGGATCAAATCAAACAAATTAGAGATTTGTAAAACCAGATCGAAATTACAGTCCACATACAAAAATACCTTACAGTCCACATACAAAAATACCAGGTGAAAAGTCCTCATTTTAAAATTCAAAAGCGCCCAATAAACAAAAGATTCAGAAACGAGCTCACTTACATGAAAGATGAATAGAGCAAAATTCTTGAATTAAAATCACACCTTAATCACCAAATGTGCAACGTGCTCCAACGCCTCCTTCGCTCTTTTCCTCGTATACGCAGCCTCCTTAACCCGCCTCGCCTCGGGCTCAGGCCACCGCTTTATTCATCGACGTAGACGCACTTCGCCGCCAACAACATCCTCGCTGCATCTCCGCCCATCACCCCGCAATTCTCAACCTCGCCCCATCGGTTCGTGCATTTGCCGACTTCAATTTGAAAATAGACGCGCTAGGGGTTGATGCAGAGGGCAAACGTAGGATTCGGAGGGGGCTCCGGCGTCGGCGCAGAGTGTGGGAGGGAGTAGCACTGGCGCAGTGCGGACGCCGTCGTTTGGGAGGTTGGGGTAAACCCAGAAGCATGTAGGCGTAGGCTGCGGATGGAGGCGGAGGACGCAGTGGTGCAGAGACGGCACGGAAGATCTTTGCGATGGCCGACTGGTGGAAGCGCCGCCTCCTCGACCCCGTTGGTTGTCGCATACCACGGCGCCGGCATGGCGGGCGAAAGAACCGATGGTTGTAGGCTCGATTTTATTCGCATTTACCCAAATTGTTTAAGGCTTAACAATCATTGGGTTGTGCGTTCAACAATTTTTCATTTATTTTCAATTATTTTGGTGAAACTCACACTTTTCAAAATGGTTAAGCGGCAGCTCAATCTCACGCCTTCTTTTTCTTTTTTTTTTTTTTTTTTTTTAATTTAGGCATAGACCACGCTTTTTATAAAAACGCACATACACTACGCTTTTAAGCGTGATCTATACCTACTATAGACTACGATTTACACTACGCCTTTGTTAGCCGTAGTCTATACCCACTATAGACTACGCTTTTATAAAACGCACATACACCACGCTTTTTAAGCGTAGTCTATACCCACCATGACTGCGATTTACACCACGCTTTGTTGCCGTAGTCTATACCCACCATAGACTACGCTTTTTTATAAAAGCACACACCACGCTTTTTAGCGTGGTCTATACCACCATAGACTACGATTTACACCACGCTTGTTGCCGTAGTCTATACCCACCATAGACTACGCTTTTTATAAAAACGCACACACCACGCTTTTTAGCGTAGTCTATACCCACCATAGACCACGCATTTACACCACGCCTTGTTGCCGTGGTCTATACCCACCATAGACTACGCTTTTGCACCACGCTTTTGTTGCCGTGAGTACATACTGTGGATCAAGACATAGACTACGCTTTTGATAAAACGTGAGTCTATACTCTATAGACTCGCTTTTCAAAGCGTAGTCTATAAGTGTAGAGAAAAGTGGTTTTGTAGTAGTGCGGCCCAAACTGTTTGGATATTCTACTATTTATTTCATCATCGCCAATCTACATTACGGAGACTAGTCCCATACCAATAATTAGTGATGACTCATCTCCGATCGCTTACGGTGGATCGTTAGTAATCACCGTATTCTTTACGAAACCTCTTGATCCCTTCAAATGGGTGATTAGGAGCTAGAAATTTACGATGGTTATCAAACCATGACTGCTTACCACTTTTAGCTAAAGTAAAAGCATCGGTATGCTCCATGCAATGCGGACAAGCTAATCTTCCAGTTGTACTCCATCTAGACAACATAGAGTTTGCAGGGAAGTCACTAATTATCCAAAGTAATGCAGCGTGCATTTAAAAATTTCGCTCCACGATACATCGTAAGTAAGAACATCGTCATCCCACAAATCTATTAACTCTGCTATCAATGGTTGCAAGAACACATCAATCTTCTCCTTCGGATTACGCATTCCGAGCACTAAGATTGTAAGAAACATGTATTGCTCCTTCATACACAGCCACGGGGGAAGATTATAAGGGGTAAGTATAACGGGCCTTGATGAATATTGCTTTCCTGATTGAATGAATGGTTGAAAACTGTCAGTTGAGAGTCCCAATCGCACGTTACGAATTTCTGATGCAAATAAGGGAAACTTCGTATTCTAATGTTTCCATGCAATTAAGTCTGCCGGATGATGCATGACCCTATCATCGACCGACGATGCATGCCAATGCATATTTTTCGCTGTAGCATTGGATGCATACAATATCTATAGTCGAGGAGTTAGAGGAAAATAATACATCTTTTTATATGCTACTTGTGCTTTCCGTCGACTTCCACCAGTTCGAGTATTGCTCTTGAAGCGAGGATGATTACGAATTTGCAGCTCGTCGATTCGGAATCTTGGCATGATAAATCATGCAATTAAATGGACAATAATCAATTTTGTGTATGGGCGACCCCATGCCACGCAACAATCTCTTCGTCTTTGTAGAAGTCATCGACACATAATTTCCATCCGGATGTGACTCTTTCATCGCCTCGATATTTGATCAAAACCGCTTCTCGATAATGTTGTTCTCTGCTTTCCAACTCGGAAGTCGAGCCACAAATGACAACCGTGTGATTCGAGCAACCCGACCACGAGGTTTATCGGCGATTCAACATGTCGTAAAATTTTGTGCATCGAATTTGGCTCCTCTTGATCTCGTCAAAGTTGAGCTGTGGACCATGAGCATCCACTACCATCGTATGATACGTATTTGGTTGACGGCTAACATCTGAATCCACAACATTATCCCTACTTGTGGTTGTCTCTCCTTGAAATATCCATGTGTGATAATTTAGAACAAATCCAAATTTTGATAAGTGATATCGCACAGTATCTTGCTTCTGATAAGGTATATTCTTACACTTCTTATACGAACACTTGATTTTTTCTCCATCCGCGAATAAAAACTGAGCACTAGCGAATTCAATAAAACTTTCAAGTTCATCTCGAAATTCAATATTTAATCAACCAACCGAACTAAACCTCTTATACATCCACTCACGATTGTCATTCATTCTTCAAGTTCCTAATTATAAATAATTAATTAAACATATTCAACATAAGTTGTACAATATTATTCCACTCATAATACATTCAATAATTTTCATTAAAACTCGTGTCCAAGATTCATAGAAAGAAATTTGGGGATGGAGGTCGTATTTATTAATTATGAATTAACTAAGATTTAATTGAATTTAATAATCTTCAAGTAAAACTTATTAATCTTCAATCAACATTTAATCAAATTTTCAATTAAAATTTATTAAGTACAATTTTCATTAAAATTTGTGTCCAAGGCTTTTTGATGTTCATGCTTTGGGTTTCCCACTCAATTACTTTGTTATTGAGCATTATGCCTAATTATACACTTAACAACTCAAACATGTTATTCATATACTTAACCTTAACCTAAGCATGAAGTGAGCAAATCTTACTTATAAAAAACATCTTATTCATATACCAATTCTAACAAAATTTCGACAGAGTAAGTTTTATAAAATGAATCGCCATTTCATTCTCAATTCAACCAAACTCATCCAAACTTCACCAAATCATCACCATATGCCTAATTATACACTTAACAACTCAAAACAAGTTTAAACTAATCCATTTACATCATATTCTTAACATGCCCTTCAACCATATATTATGTAATTACATGAACTTTTCAATCTATAATCTATTTACTTTCAATCAATTCATATATATACTTATCCATCATCAATGATCACAAATCCATAATCAATTTAAATCCTAATCAAACTCATCATATAATTCTAGCAACTTAGTATAAACTTTAATATTTCAACAACATATCACTATATATCACAACAACATATCACTATATTATGATAACATCACAACAACAATATATCACAACAGCATATCACTATATTATGATAACATCACAACAATATTTCACAAAAAATCAACAAAATCAACAAAAAATTTGAAATATAAATCAACAAAATAACACACGACGATGAGCGATGGCGGGGCGGCAGCGACACAGCACGGCGCGGCATGGGGCGGGGTTAGGCGGGGCGGGCGGGGTTGGGGCAAGGTAGGGGAGGCGTGCGGGCGGCGATGGCGGGGAGTGGGGCGGGGTAGGGCTCATGACGCGAGGATGGGGTTGGGGGTTGACGGATACGGGCGGCAGCAGCGGCGAGCTGAGGCAGGGGCGGCGATGGGCACGGCCAGCGGTGGGGTGGGTTAAAATTTGAGGGTTTAGGGCGCAGAGTATGAATTTGGGAAAGAAACCCGTCTGTTGTATTTTTTTAGCGGCGGATTAACGATGGATATTTCCGTCGTTATATTTAAAATTCATTTAACGAAGGACTAACGACGACTAATATTAACGACGGACTGATATCCGTCGTTAAATTACGAGCAAAATAAAATAAAAAATAAAAAATCCGTTAATCTAACGACGGATAGAGTCCGTCGTTAAATCTAACGATGGACTTCCGATGTATGTTTCGGTCGTTATAATTATTTGGAATAAATCAATTTAAAATAATATTAACGATGGAAATAATCTGTCGTTAAATTAAGTACAAAATAAAAAAAAAATCGTTAATTTAACGACGGATCAGCGACGGCTATGACTTAACGACGGTCATAATTCGTCGTTAAATTAAGTCTACATAAAAAACTAAAAAATCCATAAATTTAACGACGGACTTAAGCTGTCGTTAAATTTAACGACGGACCAGTGACGGTTATGACGTCGTTAACAGTTCGCGCGAGATATTCCCGCCACGTGCCGTCGTTGATCCGTCGTTAATAAAAAAATTTAAATTCGTTTGTATTCCGTCGCTAATCCGTCGCTGAATCACGACCCGTATTATGGCCGTCGCTAATCCGTCGCTGTTCAGCTGTATTTTTGTAGTGTCTAAGATAGTCCTATTCTTCACTCTGACACACCATTTTGCTGTGGTGTGCCCGGTGTAGTGAGCTAAGATGTAATCTCACACTACACCAGATAGTCCATAAACTCCTTACTGAGGTATTCTCCATCGTGATCAGATCGCAGTGACTTGATACTCTTACCTAGCTTCGTCTCCACTTCCACCTTAAATTCTTTGAATTTCTCAAAGCAATCAGACTTGCAGTGAAGCAGGTATACGTATCCGTACCTTGAGTAATCATCAATGAAAGTGACAAAATACTCGTACTCTCGACAAGCTTGTGTAGACATCGGTCCACACAGGTTAGAATAGACTAACTCCAACACCTCTTTGGCTCTATACCCTTTCGCTTTGAAGGGTCTGGTCGACATCTTCCATCTATATAGGATTCGCATACTGGAAATAGAGTAACCGTAAATTCTCCCAACGTTCCATTCTTAGCCAGTCTTTAGATCTTATTTAGATTGATGTGACCTAATCTAAGATGCCAAAGATATGTGGTGTCATCTTGCGAAGAAAAATTCCTCTTCTTATGGTTTGATTGTAACAGCCCACTAACCCTAATGACGGATTAGCAAGGACTGTTACTTGGAACAATGATTAAAAGACATAAGAGACCAATAATCATATACTGATGAGACATAATTCAAACAGACTTTTGGGATTTCAAACCATTGAGATAAGCACACATAATTTACATATGCATCTAGACCAACAGATCTTTAACAAAAGGGTTCAACTGATCTGGTGGTGACTAACTGACAACGCAAAACATAACATAGTGTTCTTTTGCAGCGGAAAACATGTGAATACACATATGACGATGTGTACTCAAGGTACTAACAAATCAGCATCAAAAGGGAATCCGACTGCACAACACATTCCGTCCGTCTTCACTCAACTGCGCATTTAAAACAAACATGCAGGGCTGAGTACAAGAATGCACTCAGTGGACACATGCCAAAACAGTTTATAATTTGAAATTACACTGCCCCATTAAGTAAGACACAAGGGTTTTAGTTTAAAAGGCCTTGTGCTTACTAAAACAGTTTCAATAGTTCATAATCAATTGTCTGACTGGACATATTTCTTTTGTATGTATGATCCATATCCTTTACTTACATCACAGCAACATTAATATCGTCGTAGAAGTAGGCCTCCTTCTACGCCGTTGTGACCGACCGAGAATTGTCCTTTCAACACACAGTCACCCTTAAGTGTACACGTTAACCCTAGCCAGGTATAATCCTTCCGACATAGGATCCGATATCGATTTCATTCATAAGTTGGTAGCGAACCAACACATTCATCAACATTCACGGATAGGATACATATATAAAAACATAAACATTTGGGCAGGTAATTAAATAAAATATTTCATCAACATTTCTTGTAAGAAAGCATCGTAAATAAATCATTTGATAAGCATTTCATTTTCAGTGAGTAGTAAAGCCCACCTGGTTCGTATGCTTTCTAAATAGTCTCTCTCTTAACGTCAGCGATCGAATCACGTCCACCTTTATGTAAGAAATCAATTTAGTACGTCGGTCACGTTTATCGAGAATGTGAAAGTTCAATAAACTTTGATAACCTTCTAAAATAATATTTTACCCTTTTCTACCCAATTCTACCCAACTTAGCACGTATTTTCACGGAACAGTATAACTTATAATTTTTCGTACTTCGATAAAGACGTAATACGACTTATGACCCATATTGACCATTTAAGTCAAACGTCAACTTTATACTTAACGTCTCATAAGATTTCGATTAAGAAATCGTCTCTTATTCAAGAGATACTTATATATCTCTGATACGTTTTATACGCATTAGCGTATTTACTCAATGTATACAACAGTCCTATTAGACATATACTCCAATATTGGTCGTATACTAACGTATTTCATACGTTTTGACTAAAGTCAACAATTTTGACTTTTAATCACATATAGTTTTCGAAATTTATCATATAAGTTCTATAAATCGATTTCTAATCACAATATCATACGTCTTGATTTTTCACGCAAATCAATAATTACTATTGATTTTATCTTCAATTATAACTTAACTTATATAATATACTTTATTATCCTTATTTATGCGATATAATATAATGTTTTGTCATAACATAATATTTCTCATTTTTAAACATCACATAAATTCACAACATGTCTAAAATATAATTTTAGAACATAAAGTGTGATTATACATCATAATATAATTTTAAAACTTTTAAACCTTATAATATAAGGTTTCGGTTCTTATGATTAATTTCACATAACCTTTTCAAAAATTCTTATAAATTCACATAGTGTACTATTTAAACATGGGATCAATAATATGTATTAATATTGATCATATAAAATTTGTACATCACTTAATTTCTCAAAACAGTTTTCGGTAATATCAATATATATATCAAATATTTTTCAAAAATTCCAATTAAATCACATAACACATAATTAATACCATATATCATTATCACAACATAATTTCCAACAATTACCAATCATACATCAATATACACTAGAACATGATTTTCGAAAATTAGGACTTAGGTAAATTAATTTTTCTAAATTCTAATAAATTAGTATAACACCATATTATGAATCTATATCACTTATATGTTATAATATCATTTAATTATCAAACATATATCAACTTAACATTTCTTTATAATTTTCGGTAATTATGGAACCTTAAGCATATATTTTCCAAAAAATTCACATAAATTCATATAGGCATATTAAATACCCTAGATCATTATTTCATGCTCAAATCAATATTTAAAAATCATTCTCAACATCATACATACACCATATATTTTCGGTATTTCCATATGTTTTTCATACATGCATAATTTTGTTCCAAATTCAATATATAAGCTCTAACATAGCATATAAACATGTTTAATGAACAACTAAACATCATAACATACTTCTTATAATTTTCGAAAATATGGACATATGAACATAGCATAAAATTTCATGGATAGATTTCAAAGATTCAACCATGTATAGAAAGCTTACGAAATTCCTAACCTCTTAATCGGTTTTGATTCTCGACGACGAACGTTTTTCACTCAAGATCAAAGAAAGAAAATTTTGAAAACCCTCACTCTCTTCCTTCCTTGCTCTCGGTCCTCTCTCTATTTTTTGGGGAAGCAAATGAGCTTCAAAAAGTGATCTTATCACTTAATAAGGATAACCTCCAACTTGCTCAATAAGCTAACAAGGATGTAAATAAATTTCAATTTTGCCATGCAATAATCGGTCCCTCTAGTTCCAAATAGGTAAGAATTAATTTAATTATGTAACACATGTGATATCTCACCTTATCACATAATTATTACACTTTACAACTCATAGAAACAAGTTGCATAAAAATCCTATGATTTTATGTGATTTTCGGTCACTATAGGAATAAATATGTCACACTTGTCTACTTAAATAATTCACCTTATTTAATGACATAATATATCATATCATATCATATAATAATTAATTATATGATCAATTTCATTATCATGAAATAATAAAAATTAAATCTTTTGAACACATATATATATATTTTCGATCACTTTAGTAACATGGGACAAGAATTCTATTTTTTTCATGCTTCAATACATCATCTTACTTTATAATTAATTTATGTTAAATTAATTCTCATAATTATCAAAGAATTATGAAAATCACAATTTAATGTACATATATACATATTTTCGGTAATCAGATAGTGTAGAGGAGAATTTTATTAGCCTTCTACCATGTTCATGAATCATAAATGTCATTATCATATGTATAAGATAAGGTCTAAACTTTAGGGGACATTATCGCTTTGAAAAGTCAAACTTTCACACTTAAATTTTCAAAGTGTATAAATGTGTTCACATATAGAAATTTTCGGTCCCCTCCAAATGGCATGAGACAAAAAATTTTCTTTACACCTAGATATACTAATTAATGTACCATATCCCTACACATCACTCATATAATCGTAGCATTAATTTTTGTTAGATTTTCTCTCCATTTAATCATCATTTTCGCCATTAAAGGGATAAAAATCCTCCCACTTGATCCACTTGGTATTACACCTCACATTATCCTTAAAAATATCTTAATAATATAATTATAACATTATATTATCAATTGGATAGCCATTTAATTCATTAACACTTATTAGTGTAATTTTCGAAACTTAAAGGAATAATAAAGCTACACATTTTATTTTCTTGTAGTAAATAGCTAATATATAGCTATGTGACATTTTATAAGTCTTAGATGATGAATTACATCATAGAAAATATTCGAACATTTTTCAAATCACAAACCCTAATTTCCGAAATTAGGGTTTCGAAAATTATCCCTTTTGTTCAATCTCTATTCTTAATTCTATAGCATTACTTAATGATAAATAATGCTCTTATTACCTAAAATAATCATAGGAATTTAAATAACACAATTCCATGATCGTTTGACTAAGTTCTCGAACCGTTTCAAAAGTTGACGTTTAAAACGTCTCAAAACGTCAAGAGTTGAATTATCTCCAAAACGTTCGTAATGAAGTGATACTCACTTTATTTATTCATTTCTGAAATAACGATCCTGAATTCTAAGCTTCGTCACTTAGAAATATCGAATAGCTAACTATCGACATTTAATCGACGTTAGAAATATACTGTCGAAGGAATAATGAAATGTATATTCCTTAATTCACTAATCACTAGTGAATATGATATAAGAATTCTCGTATCATAGGTTATCAAAATTGATCTTCGATAATTTACTATTTCAATTATCGAGGTAAAACCCTAATTTACGATTTTAATTATCGTAATTAAGCTTTAAATTTTCGGGTTATTACATTCTACCCCCCTTAAAAGAAATTTCGTCCCGAAATTTGCATACCTTAAAAGAGATTGGGGTATCGTTCTTTCATGGAATCTTCATGTTCCCACGTGGCTTCTTCTTGCCCATGATGTTTTCACATCACTTTTACTAGGGGTATAGACTTGCTCCTTAGCTGTTGAACCTTACGATCTAAAATAGCCGTAGGTTCTTCCTCATAACTCAGGTTTGGGTTGAGGATCACCTCATCATGTTGGATCACGTGTTTTGGATCATAAACGTATTTCCTTAATTGCGACACGTGAAAGACATTATGTACATTTCCCAGATTTGGCAGAAGAGCCAACCTATAGGCAACTGGGCCTATTCTTTCTAGGATCTCGTAAGGTCCTATGAAACGTGGTCTTAATTTGCCTTTTACCCCAAACCTTACAATTCCTTTAGATGGATTGACTTTAAGGAATACTTTATCACCACATTCAAAACATAGCTCAGATCTACGCGTATCAGCGTAAGATTTTTGCCTATCTTGAGCCTCTTTTATCCGTTGCCTAATTTGGCGAACAATTTCTATCATCTCACTCACTGTATCAGGCCCTAAAATTATTCTCTCACCTACTTCATCCCAATAAAGCGGTGATCGACATTTCTTCCCATATAATGCTTCATATGAGGCCATATCAATTGTTGCTTGATAACTATTATTATAAGCGAACTCAATGAGTGGTAAAACGTACTCCCAATTTGCACCTTGATCTAACACTACTTTCCTCAACATATCTTCGAGCGTTTGAATAGTTCTTTCCGATTGTCCATCGGTCTGAGGATGAAAAGCAGTGCTGAAATTTAATTTCGTACCTAGTTCCTTTTGTAAGCTAACACAAAATCTTGAGATAAATTTTGAATCTCTATCAGACGTGATAGATTTTGGTACACCATGTAGGCGTACAATTTCCTTTACGTACAACTGGGCTAACTTATCGGATCCATGAGTGATTTGAATAGGTAGAAAATGTGCACATTTAGTGAGTCGATCGACTATTACCCATATGGCAGTATTCCCTCTTTTCGATTTTGGTAAACCCGTCACGAAATCAATTGTGATATCGTCCCATTTCCATTCGGGTATATCCAAAGGCTGTAACTTCCCATGAGGTCGTTGGTGCAATGCCTTCACCTGTTGGCAAACAACACAGCGTTCTACAAAAGAAGCGATGTCTCGTTTCATGCCTTCCCACCAAAACCTTTCTCGTAGGTCTTGATACATTTTTGTACTACCTGGGTGGGGTGTATAAGGCGTATCATGAGCTTCACTCATGATTTCATTTCGCAGTTCAACATTGTTTGGTACCCACAATCTTTCTTCAAATAATAAGGCATTGTCGGGAGCTTCTCTAAATCCTTTTAGTCATTCAAACCTTATTTTGACCCTTGCCTTTTCCAGTTTCTCATCTTTTCTTTGTTCGTCTATTACTCTTTTTCTTAAATCAGACGTCAAAGTGAGCGTAGCGATACGGCTCACGATTGTTTCCGGTTGTTCAATCATCTCTATTTTCAATCTTTCAAATTCCTCAACAAGTTTCCTTTCTCTTGTAAAGAGACATCCCAACTTGGGCTGATTTTTACGACTTAAGGCATCTGCTACCACATTCGCTTTGCCTGGGTGGTAATTTATACCACAGTCGTAATCCTTAACCAGTTCAAGCCACCTTCTTCGTCTCATGTTTAAGTCTCTTTGCTCAAAGAAGTATTTTAAACTTTTATGATCTGTAAAGATCTCACACCTTACTCCGTAGAGGTGGTGTCTCCAGATTTTCAGTGCATGTACTACTGCTGCTAGCTCTAGATCATGTGTTGGATAATTCAGTTCATGTGGCCTCAACTGTCTAGATGCATAGGCTATTACTTTTCCATCTTGCATTAACACACAGCCTAAGCCATTCTTAGAAGCATCAGTGTAGACCACATACTCTTTATCCGCTTCGGGAACTGCTAGTACAGGGGCACTAGTTAATTTTTCTTTGAGCGTTTGGAAACTTGCTTCACATTCCTCAGTCCAATTAAATTTAATTCCCTTCCGAAGTAGTTGGGTCATTGGTCTTGCTATCTTTGAGAATCCTTCAATGAATCTCCGATAGTACCCAGCTAATCCCAAGAAACTCCTGATTTCGTTTTGAGTCTTTGGTGATTTCCATTCTTGGACTGCTTCTACCTTTGCCGGATCAACTTTAATTCCTTCAGCTGACACAATGTGTCCAAGGAATATCACTTCTTTCAGCCAAAATTCATATTTGCTGAATTTGGCGTAAAGTCGTTCGGATCTCAAGGTTTGCAATACCGTTCTTAAGTGCTCCCTATGTTCATCTTCGTTCTTTGAGTAGATGAGAATATCATCTATAAAGACTAAGATAAATTTATCCAGGTATCGATGGAACACTCTATTCATGAGATCCATGAATACGGCGGGTGCATTGGTTAGTCCGAATGGCACAACTACAAACTCGTAGTGGCCATATCTAGTTCGAAACGCCTTTTTTGATATATCTTATGGTCGTACTTTGAGTTGATGATATCCCGACTTAAGGTCAATCTTTGAAAACACGCTAGCTCCTCGTAGCTGGTCGAACAGATCATCAATCCTTGGCAGTGGATATTTATTCTTAAGCGTCAATTTATTTAGTTCCCTATAATCAATACACATCCTTAAGGAACCATCTTTCTTTTTGACGAATAAGATTGGCGCTCCCCATGGTGATACGCTAGGTCTGATAAAACCTAGGTCCAATAGCTCTTGTATTTGGATTTTCAATTCTTCGAGTTCCTTTGGGTCCATTCGGTAGGGCGCCTTTGACACTGGAGCTGCTCTAGGTTCCAAGTCGATAGTAAATTCCAACTGCCTGTCAGGGGGTAATCCTGGTAAAGTTTCAGGAAAGACATCAGGAAATTCTCGAACTATTTCCACATCTTCAACCTTTATCTCCGTTTTATCTGCTCCATTCAGATAAACAAGGAACGCTCGACTTCCCTTCTTGTTTATCATTCTTCTTGCCTTCAATGCGGATATAATATGTATTTTCTTCTTCATGTTGATTCCGTAAAAGTTCGTAGCTTCTTGCCCAGGAAAGTGAAACGAAATTTTCCTTTCCTTACACAGTATCGTAGCATGGTTCTCTGCTAACCAATCATTCCTAAAATTATATCTACATCGCCCATAGGTATTATGTTCAAATTATTCGCTAGAACCTTAAGTGATCCTAGGTTCAATTCTAGGTTCGAGCAAACATGTGTAACGGTCATAATCCCTCATATGGGTGAAGAGATTCTCATTTCCTGATTCGCTTGTTCACTTCTAAGTTTCAACGTATCAACACATGCTCTTGCAATAAATGAATGCGAAGCACCCGTATCGAACAAAAGTATAACAAGTATATCGAGAAGTTTTCCCATACCGCGGGTTTCCACAGTTCTCATTCATTCTGTCGACGATGCAACAGATAAGCTCTTACTGCGCGGTTGTGGTGACGGGTGCTTGGCGCTTGATATTACTCTTCTGCCGTGGTTGTTCTTCTTTGTGGTACGAGTAGCTTTGCCGCCGTTCTTGTTGTGGTGGATGCCGTCGTTGCTGTTGTGGCTGCTGCTGCGGCTGCGGTTGGGGCTGGTACTGGATAGCCCTGAGTGGTTGGGCACGAGTTGGTTGATTTGGCCGTCCTGTTATTGCTGGGCGTACCCCTGGGCAATCATATGCAAAGTGGCCCTTCAGACCACATTTGAAACAACCGCCGATGCACACTAAGCACGCCTTTGTGCGCCTTGGGCATTTGGGCAAGGAAGAGCCCTCATCTGCTCTTGTGGCCCTTGCATAGTAGTGGAAAAGACTGGCCTTTTCTATCCTTGCCCTTGTGGTGCCACGTTTCCTTGCCATGGCCGTTTGTTTGTGTTCCCAAAATTCCCTCGATTATTGTTACTGAAATTTCCTTCCCATTTTCTCTTACCCTTATCAACAGTACTATGTGTCTGAGCGTGGGTTATCTTGTCCTCTGGCATGGCCGCTTCAATGTCCAAAGCTCGACTAAGAGCTTCATTGTATGTCAAGTCTCCGTGGCTGGCGAGAGACATTCTTATTTCCGGCCTTAGTCCAGATCTAAACTTCTCGGACATTTTCATATCTGTGTTTACTTGATCCGGAGCATATCGTGACATATCGCAGAAGACGCGATCATATTCTGTCACAGACATCTTTTCCTGCTTTATAGTGAAAAATTCATACTCCTTCTTCTTTCTATAGCTTTTAGGGATGTATTTTTCGTACATTTCTCCTTTGAAATCTTCCCACGTAAACTCATCCATTTGTTCTGGAGTAAGAGTTTTCCTCCTAGCTTCCCACCAAAAGTCAGCGGGTCCATTTAGTTGGAAAGTAACACAAGATAACCTCTCTTGTGTTGTGCAGCGAAGAAAATCGAAGATTCTCTCCATAGTCCTTATCCATTGTTCTGCATCATCTGGGCTCCCTTTCCCATTAAAGGCAGGAGGATTTTGCCTAAGAAAAAGTTCCTCGATCCTACGATCGGGTGGAGGTGGGGGTGGTTGAGGTACAACTTCTTCTTCCTCAGATTGGGGAACTCCGCCCCTTCTCCTACCCCTCCTTCTATTCTCAGGTTCAGGTGCACGTCGTGGTGGCATGTTGGTACTGTGAGAGTGAATTTATAGTTGCATATCGTTATCACAGTGAACACATATAACATTATCATTCAATCTTATCATAAAATAGCTTTTAAAGAAACCATTCGTCTTTGTCATGCTCAATCATACCATAAAAAGCCCGTCTAGGGTCATCATCATACGTGCACATATGTAGGAAAATTTGCCTCAAGGAGGACTGATTCATATAAGTCATCGATACAAAAGGTAGTCAAGAACATACTATAATACTTTTTCTAACTTAACTATCGTTAACTATTGTACTAGATTACATAACATAGCAAAAATACTAAGCTTCTACTTTCTATTTCTACAACGTGTAATATTCCAAAGAAACGAATATACGATTACGGTATTCTGAACCCGTAATTAGGGTTTTGCTGTGTATTAACTTTTTACGACATCGAATCTTGTGATTTCAATACGATATCGTTATAACGAATTCCTTTTCATAATTCACTAAGGATTGTGAATTAAAGAATTGAAATATTACGAAATGATTCGTCAATATTTTAAACGTCAAACGCGTATCGAACGTCAGCTTTTCATGAAATTTTACGGCGGTGAAGCTTGGAATTAATTTCCATCTTAATTCCTTTATTAAATGGAATATAGTTATTTAGTAAGTACGAACTTCTCGCGACCATTTTGAGATGAGTCGATTTGAACGTTTGAGACGTTAACGTTAACGCCTGAGACGTTTTGAAAAATGAGTTTAATGCTCGAGAAATTATAATAATTAAATTCCTATTATTATTTTATATAATTACAGTATTAATGACTATTAAAATCATTATTTGAATTGTTAAACTCGATTATTTCGAAATCAAATTTCGAAAACCC
The DNA here is from genome assembly GCA_036937905.1 of Salvia rosmarinus. Classification (NCBI taxonomy): domain Eukaryota; kingdom Viridiplantae; phylum Streptophyta; class Magnoliopsida; order Lamiales; family Lamiaceae; genus Salvia; species Salvia rosmarinus. The sequence goes on along the minus strand of CM072816.1, from coordinate 66,166,435 downwards.
TAATCTTTTAAATAAGGGTTTTATCACATGAAATGATACCATTAAATTATCCTATGGTATCTAAACTTTATAATATGATATATATGAATAATATTAAGCATTAAATCAGATTTTCAGCCATAAAAATCGAAGGATTCAGTTTTTATAAAATTTAAACCCAAGCTTTCGAAATTAGGGTTTTTACTTCTCAAAATGTGTAATAATTTTATCCTATGCTATTATTTAATATCTAAATCATATATGATGATATATATGTGTATATTTGGGACGAAAATTACATGAGTATCAATAATAGGTGTAATTTATATTTTTATCCTATTTTCCTAATTCTCGATCGGTAATATCAATTTGTGCATATATTATGTTTTAATTATTTTTATGACATGTATTATATATCTATGAACTATACTATGATTAATACATGTATTAGGAGTATTTTAAAAATAAAATCAGCCTAAAACCCCTACCCCATGCGCCGGCCAAGCTCCATCTCTTCCCCATGCACAATGATGTCCACTTTTTGAAATTGCCCAATACATGAATAGCTCTTTTAACACACTTCAATCATCACCTATACTACTCCCAAGGGCTGCATATTTTCGCCACATTTCCAGCCAAAATCGAGAGAGAGAGAAAGAGATATCATAGGTGAGACCCTTCCCATTCACTCCACTCTCATTATACACTCCCAAAATATTTCAAACTCACAAATCCTCTCCAAATTCTGCTCCCAAAACCGAGAGCCACCCTCTCCATTTTCAGAAAATTTTCTCCTTCATTTCTCCTCCCAAACTTGATACCATTTAGCGTTCTTGTCATCCTAGACATTCTCAAGGTAATACATGGTCTTTAGCTTCGATTTATATCCTCCTATATGCAAGAAAAATCGAAAACTGCTCTATATGTATTTGTATGTGTGTTCGAGTTTTATATATATATGTACATGAATGTTTTAAATGTTCTTATGGATGAACATTGTGCTTGTTGATTTTATTTTGAAAAATATAAGCATGAACATGAGTTGTTGAATATGAAATGTTGTAAGGATTTAGCTTGGATATTCATAATTTTCGAACCATAAGTAGCATTAGAAATAATTTTTGAAAATGCTACAAAATGTTGGATGATGACCGAAAATATTCCAAGATGTTTTAAAGCATGAATTATTGATGTATAATATGGTTAGAACACATAGGATATTATTTAGAAATTTTAGAAAACCCTAGGTATTTTTTTTTATAAATGCCGTGAGTTTTAAAAGTATGTACTTTGATGTATAATTTTTATTTCAAGCATGCAATGACATATTAGTGCTTTAGAACCTTGATTATATGTTCTATGATTTAATTAAAATTTTTGAAAATCATATACTTGATTTTTCAAAAATACCGTGAGCTTTATAAATATATAGGTTGGTGTATGATTTTATTTTTGAACATGCAATGGTGTATTAATGCTTTAGTATATTGTTTATACATTGTGTAAAATTATTAGAATTTTTGGAAATCAAATACTAAATTAAATCAAATAAACCGTGAGTGATATGCTCTTGAAGGTGATGATTTAATTAGTTTTGATAAATATTATGATGTTACATTACTATACTATAGTGTATAAACATAGTATATAATTGTTGGAATTTTTGAAAACCAAATGCTAGATAAATCGAAAAAGCCGAGAGCAACATAAGCTCAGATGGTGACGATTTAAATTAGTTTGGTTGATGTTATGATGTTACAATGTTATAATATAATGTTTAATGATGTTGGAATTTATTTAGAATTTTTAGAAATTGTTTGCTATTTATTTGGTAATTATCTTATAATTACCGTGCAATATTGTTATATATTGAAATAAATAGTTATGATGAACTATGGGTTATGTAAATATTATATACTGATGTTGGGATGTTATAATAGGTATATACCAATTTTGGGAATTTTGGATGATTATTCCTATTTATTGAATTACCGTGAATATTTATATATGTATATATATAAATAAATAGCAACAAGACTATATGAATTTAATAAATTATATTCTGGACCATAGTGTATAATAATACACTATATTAATTTAGAAAATTTTTCAAGGGTCGTTTGTTATTTTTAGGACAATTATCTAAAATTTCGATAATTAATAAGGTTTATAAATCCTTTTAAAGCTGCTTAATTATAAATTTTGGTAAAATAATATTCTGGACAGTTTTCAAATGTTACAAAATTTTATAAACATAGATTGCTATGTTTGAGACGAACGCTCATGTTGTAACGCTTTAAAACCAAAATACGCTTTTTAATTATAAAAGAATTATTAAAATGCGAAAATAATTATAAGTCCTTGATTTACAAGATAAATCGAGGAATAGGACTTTACGCTTTCAAATCGATCAAATTGATTTATAAAACAAAATAGTAAGAAATTACTATTTAAAAGTCAAAATCATCGACTTTGTCGACTCAAAGTTGACTTCGTTGACTTTTCAAAGTCAAACGTGCGATTATACGCTTATAAATACGTCAAGACGCTGTAAGATATACTAATTGAGTATGATACCTCATTAGTAAGAAAGGATTTCACAAATGAAATCCATATATCGAAAACGCATTTATATCGTTGAACGATCTCGGCGAATCGAGAAAAGTCAATCGATATCGATTAGAGACGTATCAATTCACTAAAAATTCAGTCTCACATCGATATGAAATATCAAAGTTATCTTAAGTTTCGAGAGTCTCGATAGACTTGAGCGACGTACTAAAGCCTCGCTTTTTCGAAAGGTGTGGACGCAAACGCAACGACGGATTTTGACGAACGATCGAACCTGGGACTTTACAACGAACCGTAGTCCAAAGGGCTTCTTATCTTCAAAATGTGGGCCTTTTCACCCCACTAAAACGTGACTCACCGTTATATCAAATGAGTTTATTTACAAAGACTTATCCTACAACCGCTTAACAAATGTTTTATCGCATTACCCGCCAAAATATTTCGCTTTGTGTATGGATCTTATCTCATATGCCCGTAGGTGTGGAGATGGTTGGAACTATTATATCAATTGTTGTGGTAGCACCCAACCTTTTTAAATGTCGGGTCCTGTGTCGGATGATAAATGCCTGGCTAGGATTGGCGTGAAGGTTGGAACTATACGCTGTGTTAACATATGCTTGCAGAGAGTGACTGTGTGCTGTACGGGATTACGGCCGGTCACGGCGTCGTAGATGGGAGGCCTCCCTCTCGACGTTTATTTAATTATTTATTATTATGTATTGTGACTATGAGATACGGACCATACACACCAAGAAAATGCCTCGCCGTGCTATGTTTACAAACCGAAAATGATTTGGTAAACAAGGCATTTTAACTAAAACCCTCATGACTTACTCGATATTGGCAAAGAATCCAAATATCATCAAATGTTTTCGGCATAAGTCCACCGAGTGCAATTTCTTGTACTTAGCCCCGCATGTTTGTTTTAAATGTGCGGGTTGAGCTCGATGGTGATGATGGGGATGTGTTGAGGTCTAGTGTCCTCGGCGATTTACTTGAATGTTTGGGTTATACCTTGAATGCATATCGTCATATATGTATTCACACACTTTCCGCCGCTATACTCAACTCCTTTATTTATGTTTTATGTTATGAGCTATCAAGGCCCATCGGATCGTGCCAAGTTTTGGGGTCCGATGGCTAAACCTTTTCAAAACATTATAACATCACCTTATATTCTGCTCAAGCATGTTAGTTTATTCTTATGCATTTTATTTTACCCGTAATCCCTAAAATACTACTCCTAGTATTAGTCGCCTCCAGGTTCGGGTTGGTCCGGAATGGGGTCGTGGCAGTGGTATCGAGGCGCTTTGCTCTTTGAAAACCCAAGACCTTTTATTCTAAGTCTGATCGAGTCACCGGACTTCTAGAAACCTCTTGACTCTCTCAACACTCCATCACATCGAGCTCAACCGGAAAAAGGTAATCCGCATTTCTTTCTCAAACTCATGAAATGGAAAACTTCGCATGATGAGCAAGTTAGAGGAACTTTTGAAATATTATTATTATGAAAATTTTTGAAGTTCGAAAAGAAACTCTTTCCAAAACTTTTTTTGCCAATACAATTGCTCAAGTATTGAGATGGAAGTGTATGGTAGTATCAAGTCGAACGATCAACATGAAACGAACGAATTCATTTTAATATGTATATGAGTTGGTCATGACTGCCTTTGAAATCATACTTCCAAAATTTGCAAATAAAACTTTACTTTCCGACTTTCAAAATCTTATTTATGATGAATGATATGTTATCACGAGACTAACTTAGACTCTAAGGAGCATGCCCACATATCGTGAAAGAACGTGAAGTACGAACTTCTTTTCCTTATGCGAACAAAAGAACGATAGGAAGAATGAAAGTAATGATACCCTTGAGCACGGACGATGGAAGACGAGAGAAGGACGAACGAGGACGACCCCAACCTTTGTCGAATGACGCCGGCACTCCATCATCACTTCGACACAAGTGACCAGCAACACGAATCACGACATGGACGCCACTTACGGCTTCAGGATGTGCAGCCTCGACTTAAGAACCCGAAGATGATAGACGTACACGTCATCGTACCTTGATTGATATTTTTGTACAATCGCGCAAATTTTCTGCACTGTGCAGTAGATTTGTTTTAGCTAGATCTCCTCGTTAGGACTCCGATTTACGCATGGTTTGCACCTACGTACTCCTAACGCACTGATCTTCATTTGTTATGAAGAACAGAATCCCTAATTCTGTCTCCAGAATACGATAGAGTCTGTTGAGCTCTAGCTTAAGTGTTTGATATAAGACAAGGGTCTCGTAGTGTATGTTAAGATATCATTAGCTATATGTATATGTTTGGATAAGACTAAGAAAGTAAGTTGTGGTATATATTGTACATTATGATGATGCCTACCTTATAGAATTGTTAGTTCTAGCCTAGTTGCTTCTCGTTATGCTATCCTTTCTGTTTTAAGATGACGATAGTTGGCTTACGTTAGTTTTCTTTTCTTTACCGTGGCGGATGGAGATGCGCTATATCGCTAGGAGGAGGGTAGGACCTCATGCCCCACCCGAGGAGCTGATGCGCACCTATAGGGAATGTTGGATGTGCGCCGGGGAAGACCTAGGTGAGTTTCTGGCGTACTACCTTCGGTTGTGGAGGAGCGCCCGAGCCTATGGCGCAACCGACTACGATGGCATCAAGAGACTCCTAGCTATACTCCCTTGTACCTGGGATGGTTATGCCCGAGAGGTATCGGAGACTACATCTATCGATTCCCGAGGTTATGATTTGATTGGGATCCGCCTGTTCGTGAGTCACCGACTTACGTGTACAAGATATCTATGGAGCCGCACCGATGGGACCCTATCTCCTCCACGGGAGTACACTTGGCGTGATGAGTCGCCAGTGGGCATACCTTGAGGTTCCGAGGCAGTTGATCCAAAGGATACCCACATGCAAGTGGACGCGGTAGGATGTCTGGTGGATAGGCAAGACGCCTAGAGCCTTGGGAGAGCCCGTGTTGCCACCGCAGCTGACACCCAAGACGTCCGCCACTACCGCCTCTACCACCGCATCCGATCCACCACCACCAAGACGAAGAGCCCTTCCACGGACAGCGCGGATGAGAGTATTAGATACCTTCCCGGATATGACCACCCGAGTATGCTACACCGATCCGCCACAACTACGACTTATACGCATGGATAACTTTGGACCCTGCGCGACATACCGATGATGGAAACCAGCGTGCGGGACCATCCAGAGTACGACCTCGTGAGGGCGATTCGGATGAGGAAGACGACCAAGAGGAGAAGACCACGAGGAAGACGCGGAGTAGGAAGAAAACTTCGTGAAGACCTTAGGCGATGTTTTAATTAGAATCTGCTTTGTTATGACTAGCATGTGTGCTAGCTTTTCCTTTATTTCAATACCATGGTTCTAGGACTCGGATTTTTTCTTTGGCCATGTGGCCCGAAACCTGTTATTTCGATTTTCTATGATTCTCATATTTAGACACCTTGTTTTGACAAACCTTGTTATCTATCCACATATATTTTTGACCCAAGTGGGGCCTTTTTGGTGGCAGTTGTCTATGCTATGGATGAATTGTTTTACTTTTATATCGCTTTAAAAAGAAGCTATGAAAACCTATTTTGTTAAGTTGTAAGCGTTTAATAATTAACGATGGTATGTTTTATATAGCAGAATGCCTCCGAGAAGAAACCCAGAAAGAGAACCCAGAGGTCGAGGAAGACCTAGAGGAAGGGGTAGAATCCCCGAACAAGAACCAGAAGATAATCCCCAACCACCGCCTCCACCTCAACCCGATCGCAGGATCGAAGAACTATTCTTGAGGCAAAACCCTCCTGTTTTTAACGGAAAGGGGAGCCCGGAAGAAGCCGAACAATGGGTTAGGGCCATTGAACGGATTTTCACTTTCCTAAGGTGCACGGCACAGGAAAGGATGTCGTGTGTTACTTTCCAGCTCATCGGACCAGCTGACTTCTGGTGGGAGGCCAGGAAGAAGACCTTTACAGCTGAACAACTAGAAGAGTTCTCGTGGGAGGATTTCAAGAGAGAGCTGTACGAAAAGTATATCCCCAAAAGCTATAGGGGGAAAAAGAGGCAGGAGTTTTTCTTGCTAAAACAAGAAAAATTATCCGTAACCGACTACGATCGCACTTTCTGCGAGACGTCAAGATATGCGCCGGATCTAGTAGACACCGACTTGAAGATGTCGGAAAAGTTCAGGGCAGGGCTAAGAATGGAGATACGCATGTCTCTTGCCAGCCATGGAGACCTATCTTACAATCAAGCTCTAGACGAGCTTTGGATATTGAGGCGACTATGAGCGAGAATAAGGCAAAGTCGCCCTCGTGCACACGGAAATTGAGATAAGGGAAAAGGGAATGAGAGCCCAACCGCGGAAATAACAACCATGAAACTACGGAGAAGCAAGTCACAAGCGCGTGGCGAAACCCGCACAAGCGAGGACAAAGTCGAAGAGAGCAGCTCATGCTCCACCGGCAAGGGACCACAGGACGATCAAGGGCACCTCAATGCCCTAGATGCCATAGAGCACACAGGGTGTGTGCACGGCAAACGTGGTGGTCGTTACAAATGCGGGGTGAGCGGGCATTACGCCAACAATTGCCCGATGTCACGTTCGGATGGAAGGCCGAACCAAGCGGGCAATGCTCGGCCATTGAGGGCTATCGACTTCACCCTCGACCACCGCGGCGGCCCATTTCAACCCCAAGAACTCCGGTGGCAAACACCCCACCTCAACAACAACAACTCCAAGAATATAAATGGCGGCACCGCCACAACAACAAACCCAAGAATAGCGATGGCGGCGGCACCGCCACAACAACAAATAGCGGCGATAACCACCGCGCCAACGCCAGCGGCGGCGAAAGAAGCGGCAACAACCGCCAAATCGGCCAGGACCAGCGCCCGTCGACCTCGGCCGGCTCGGGCGAGCCTCGCCTGCGGAGGCGAATCTAATGCAGAACAGGAAACTTGGCGGTATGGGAGTTCTTCTCAACCTCACCGTTATAGTCTTGTTCGATCTGGTGCTTCGCATTCTTTATTGCAAAATCATGCGTGAAATCTTGAGCCTTAGGTCCGAAAAATCAAGCCAGATATGAGAATCTCGCTTATAGGAGGATTATGGCCGTTACCCACTTTTGCTCGAACCTAGAATCGACATTAGGATCACTTAAGGTTACGGCTAACGATCTAAACATAATACCCATGGACGATGTAGACATAATCCTAGGAATGGACTGGTTAGCTAGAATCATTCCACAATTCTCAGTAAGGAAAGGAAAATTTCGTTTCACTTTCTGGACAAGAAGTTACGCATTTTCACGGGATCGGCATGGGAAGGAGAATCCCGATAGTATCCGCACTACAAGCTGGGAGGATGATGAACCGAAGGGATGCCATGCATTCCTTGTTTATTTAAATGATGAAGATAAACCCGCGCGGGTAGAAGACATTGAAGTTGTCAGAGAATTTAGGATGTATTTCCTAAAATCTGCCAGACTACCTCTAATAGACAATCGGGTTTACCATCGACTTGGGCCGTGATCAGCCCGGTGTCGGCGCCTATAGGATGGCCCCAAAGGAGCTAGAAGAATGAAAATCCAAATCGAAGAGCTTACGGATCCGGGATTCATTAGGCGGCGTTTCACCTTGGGAGCACTGCTTTGTTTGTTAAGAAGATGATGGTTCTTTGAGGATGTGCATCGATTATAGAGAACTAAATAAGATGACACTCTGAACAAATACCCTTTACCGAATTGATGACTGTTTGATCAATTGCGAGGCGGTGTATTCTCAAGATTGATCTTAAGTCGAGATACCACCAACTAATCTGACTGAAGATGTACCAAGACCGATTCAACCGTGATATGGCCACTATGAATTCATAGTTATGCCATTCGGATTAACCAATGCACCAGCCGTGTTCATGGACCTCATGAGCAGTATTTCATCCATTTTGGATAAGTTTGTTTTGGTCTTCATAGATGACATCCTTATTTATTCAAAGAATGAAGAGGATCATAAGGAACATCTACGAACGGTTTTGCAAACCTTGAGAAATGAAAGACTCTTTGCTAAGTTTAGCAAATGCGAGTTTTGGCTGAAGGAAGTTATGTTCCTTGGACACATTGTGTCTGCTGAAGGTATAAAAGTAGATCCAGCCAAAGTAGAGGCCGTGCAAGAATGGAAATCACCTAAAACACAGCACGAAATTAGAAGTTTCCTAGGATTAGCTTGCTACTATAGGAGATTCATCGAAGGATTCTCCAAGATTGCAAGGCCAATAACCCAGCTACTCCGGAAGGGAATCAAGTTCAATTAGACAGACGAGTGCGAGATGAGTTTCCAAATACTCGAAGAGAATTGACGGTGCACGGTTCTAGCGGTCCCGAGCGGACAAGGGGTATGTGGTCTATACCGACGCATCTAAGGCTGGACTGGGTTGTGTTTTGATGCAAGAAGGAAAAGTGATAGCTTACGTCTCGACAACTCGGACCCCACGAAATGAACTACCCAACCCACGATTTGGAATTAGCGGTTGTAGTTCATGCCCTAAAATTTGGAGACACCATCTCTATGGTGTGAGATGTGAGATCTTCACGGATCATAAAAGTTTGAAGTATTTCTTGAACAAAGAGATCGAATATGAGACAAAGAAGATGGCTTGAACGGTAAAGATTACGATTGTGGTATTAACTATCACCGGGCGAGGTAAATGTAGTAGGCGACGCTTGAGTCGTAAAGAGCCATACCAAGTTAGGATGTCTCTTTGTACAAGAGGAAAAACTTCGTTGAAGAGTTTGGCGGGATGAAGATTGAACTAGTTGAACCACCCGAACAATCGTGGTTTGTATCGCTACACTCACACGACGACCTCGATCTAAGAAAGAGAATTGTCGAGACAAAGGATTGAGGAAAAGTTGGAAAAGATCCGAGAAAGACTAAGGTGCGAAGGATTCAAGAATTTCAAGAGGCTACGGATAACGCCTTATTGTTTGAAGGTAGGATATGCGTTCTGACGACGAGCTTGAGCGAAATCATGAGTGAGGCTCACGATACACCCTACACCGCCCACCCGTAGTACTAAGATGTACCAGGACACAAGGAAAATTTTTGGTGGGAAGGCATGAAGCGAGACATAGCTTCCTTCAGAGAACGCTGTCTTGTTTGCCAACAAGTGAAGCTTTACACCAGCGACCCTATGGGAAGTTACAACCGTTGGAAATCCCGAATGGAAGTGGGAGGATATAACGATGGATTTCGTTACAAGCTTACCCAAATCAAGAAGAGAAACACAGCCATATGGGTAATTGTGGATAGCTTACCAAAAGTGCTCACTTTTACCTATTCAAAGCACTTATGGATCGATAAGTTGCCCACCGTATGTTAAGGAAATTGTGCGACTACATGGAGTGCCAAAATCTATTACCTCGATCGAGACTCCAAGTTCACATCCAGTTTTGGATTAGCTTGCAAAGGCGGGTGCAAGATTAAACTTCATCTGAACATTCCACCCACAAACCGATGGACAATCGGAGAAACGATCCAAACGCTAGAAGATATGCTTAGAACGTAATTTTGGATCGAGGTGCAAGATGGGAAGATATTTTACCTCTGATTGAATTTGCTTACAACAACAGTTATCAGCGACGATCGGCATGGCCCCATACGAAGCCTTGTATGGCAAAAAGTGTAGATCACCACTTATTGGGATGAAGTCGGTGAGAGAAAAGTCATAGGGCCTGATGCGGTGAGTGAAATGATCGAAATCGTTCGACAAATTAGGATGAGGATAAAAGAGGCTCAGGACAGACAGAAATCTTACGCTGATACGCGTAGATCCGAGCTACAGTTTGAGGATGGAGACAAAGTATTTCTTAAGGTCTCTCCATCAAAAGGGATTGTCAGGTTTGGCCTGAAAGGAAAGCTTAGACCCCGTTACATAGGACCTTATGAGATCCTAGAAAGGATAGGTCCAGTAGCTTATAGGTTGGCTCTTCCGCCAAACCTAGGAAATGTCCATAATGTTTTCCACGTCTCACAATTACAAAATCGTTCACGACCCAAAGCACGTGATTCATCAAGACGGCGTGATCCTCGAGCGGACATGAGCTATAAGGAAGAACCCGCAGCCATACTTGACCACAAGGTTCAAAGAACTACGGAGAGCAAGTCGATTCCGTTAGTCAAAGTGTTGTGGAGACACCACGACGACGAAGAAGCCAGCGTGGGAGCTTGAAGAAGCAATGAGGGAAAAGTACCCGATTTTTTTCTAAGAGGTATACAAATTTCGGACTAAATTTTTCGTAAGGGTGGAATGTAATATTCGAAAGAAGCGAATATACGATTACGGTATTCAACCGTAATTAGGGTTTTCTTTGTGTATTAACTTTTACGACATCGAATCTTGTGATTTCAATACGATATCGTTATAGCAATTCCTTTTCATAATTCACTAAGGATTGTGAATTAAAGGATTGAAATATTACGAAATGATTCGTCGATATTTTAAACGTCAAGCGTATCGAACGTCGACTTTTCATGAAATTTTACGGCGGTGAAGCTTGGAATTAATTTCCATCTTAATTCCTTTATTAAATGGAATATAGTTATTTAGTAAGTGCGAACTTCTGCGACCATTTTGAGATGAGTCGATTTCGAACGTTTTGAGACGTTTTGAACGTTAACGTCTAGAGACGTTTTGAAAAATGAGTTTAATGCTCGAGAAATTATAATAATTAAATTCCTATTATTATTTTATATAATTACAGTATTAATGACTATTAAAATCATTATTTGAATTGTTAAACTCGATTATTTCGAAATCAAATTTCGAAAACCCTAATCTTTTAAATAAGGGTTTTATCACATGAAATGATACCATTAAATTATCCTATGGTATCTAAACTTTATAATATGATATATATGAATAATATTAAGCATTAAATCAGATTTTCAGCCATAAAAATCGAAGGATTCAGTTTTTATAAAATTTAAACCCAAGCTTTCGAAATTAGGGTTTTTACTTCTCAAAATGTGTAATAATTTTATCCTATGCTATTATTTAATATCTAAATCATATATGATGATATATATGTGTATATTTGGGACGAAAATTACATGAGTATCAATAATAGGTGTAATTTATATTTTTATCCTATTTTTCCTAATTCTCGATCGGTAATATCAATTTGTGCATATATTATGTTTTAATTATTTTTATGACATGTATTATATATCTATGAACTATACTATGATTAATACATGTATTAGGAGTATTTTAAAATAAAATCAGCCTAAAACCCTACCCCATGCGCCGCCAAGCTCCATCTCTTCCCATGCACAATGATGTCCACTTTTGAAATTGCCCAATACATGAATAGCTCTTTTAACACACTTCAATCATCACCTATACTACTCCCAAGGGCTGCATATTTTCGCCACATTTCCAATAAAATCGAGAGAGAGAGAAAGAGATATCATAGGTGAGACCTTCCCATTCACTCCACTCTCATTATACACTCCCAAAATATTTCAAACTCACAAATCCTCTCCAAATTTCGCTCCCAAAACCGAGAGCCACCCTCTCCATTTTCGAAAAATTTTCTCCTCCATTTCTCCTCCCAAACTTGATACCATTTAGCGTTCTTGTCATCTAGACATTCTCAAGGTAATACATGGTCTTTAGCTTGATTTATATCCTCCTATATGTAAGAAAATCAAAACTCTATATGTATTTGTATGTGTGTTCGAGTTTTATATATATATGTACATGAATGTTTTAAATGTTCTTATGGATGAACATTGTGCTTGTTGATTTTATTTTGAAAATATAAGCATGAACATGAGTTGTTGAATATGAAATGTTGTAAGGATTTAGCTTGGATATTCATAATTTTGAACCATAAGTAGCATTAGAAATAATTTTGAAAATGCTACAAAATGTTGGATGATGACCGAAAATATTCCAAGATGTTTTAAAGCATGAATTATTGATGTATAATATGGTTAGAACACATAGGATATTATTTAGAAATTTTAGAAACCCTAGGTATTTTTTATAAATGCCGTGAGTTTTAAAAGTATGTACTTTGATGTATAATTTTATTTCAAGCATGCAATGACATATTAGTGCTTTAGAACCTTGATTATATGTTCTATGATTTAATTAAATTTTTGAAAATCATATACTTGATTTTCAAAAATACCGTGAGCTTTATAAATATATAGGTTGGTGTATGATTTTATTTTTGAACATGCAATGGTGTATTAATGCTTTAGTATATTGTTTATACATTGTGTAAAATTATTAGAATTTTTGGAAATCAAATACTAAATTAAATCAAATAAACCGTGAGTGATATGCTCTTGAAGGTGATGATTTAATTAGTTTTGATAAATATTATGATGTTACATTACTATACTATAGTGTATAAACATAGTATATAATTGTTGGAATTTTGAAAACCAAATGCTAGATAAATCGAAAAAGCCGAGAGCAACATAAGCTCGGATGGTGACGATTTAAATTAGTTTAGTTGATGTTATGATGTTACAATGTTATAATATAATGTTTAATGATGTTGGAATTTATTTAGAATTTTTAGAAATTGTTTGCTATTTATTTGGTAATTATCTTATAATTCTGTGCAATATTGTTATATATTGAAATAAATAGTTATGATGAACTATGGGTTATGTAAATATTATATACTGATGTTGGGATGTTATAATAGGTATATACCAATTTTGGGAATTTTTGGATGATTATTCCCTATTTATTGGAATTACCGTGAATATTTATATATGTATATATATAAATAAATAGCAAACAGTACTATATGAATTTAATAAATTCATATTCTGGACCATAGTGTATAATAATACACTATATTAATTTAGAAAATTTTTCAAGGGTCGTTTGCTATTTTTAGGACAATTATCGAAAATTTCGATAATTAATAAGGTTTATAAATCCTTTTAAAACTGCATTTAATTATAAATTTTGGTAAAATAATATTCTGGACAGTTTTCAAATGTTACAAAATTTTATAAACATAGATTGCTATGTTTGAGGCGAGCGTTCATGTTGTAACGCTTTAAAACCAAAATACGCTTTTTAATTATAAAAAATTATTAAAAATGCGAAAATAATTATAAGTCCTTGATTTACAAGATAAATCGAGGAATAGGACTTCATTTTCAAATCGATCAAATTCGATTTATAAAACAAAATAGTAAGAAATTACTATTTAAAAGTCAAAATCATTGACTTTGTTGACCAGATGTTGACTTCGTTGACTTTTCAAAGTCAAGCGTGCGATTATCGTTTACAAATCGTCGATGCGCGTAAGATATACTAATTGAGTATGATACCTCATTAGTAAGAAAGGATTTCACAAATGAAATCCATATATCAAAAACGACTTATCGTTGAGCGTATCTCGATGAGCGAGAAAAGTCGATCGTATCGTATTAGAGGCGTATTGAATTCACTAAGGAATTCAGTCTCACATCGATATGAAATATCAAAGTTATCTTAAGTTTTCGAGAGTCTCGATAGACTTGAGCGACGTACTAAAGCCTCGCTTTTTTAAAGGTGTGGGCCTTGAACGCAACGACGGGATTTTGAACGAACGATCGAACTAGGACTTTACAACGAACCGTAGTCGGTGGGCTTCTTATCTTCAAAATGTGGGCCTTTTCTTACCCCACTAAAGCGTGACTTACCGTTATATCAAATGAGTTTATTTACTGACTTATCCTACAACCGTTTAACAAATGTTTCTTGCATTACACGCCAAAATATTTCGTTTTGTGTATGGATCTTATCTGTTATGCGGGTAGAAATTGTGGAGATAGTTGGAACTATTATATCAATTGTTGTGGTAGCACCCAACCTTTTTAATGTCGGGTCCCGTGGGATGATAAATGCACAGCTAGGATTGGCGTGAAGGTTGGAACTATCTGTTGTGTTAACATATGCTTGCAGTGAGTGTCTTTGTGCAGGGATTACGGCCGGTCACGGCGTCGTAGATGGAGGCCTCCTCTCGACGTTTATTTAATTATTATTATTATGTATTGTGACTATGAGATCTGGACCATACACACCAAGAAAATGCAGCCGTGCTATGTTTACAACCGAAAATGATTTGGTAAGCATGAGCATTTTAACTAAAACCACTGTGACTTACTCGATATTGGCGTAATCCAAATATCATCAAATGTTTTCGCATAAGTCCACCGAGTGCAATTTCTTGTACTTAGCCTGCATGTTTGTTTTTAAATGTGCGGTTGAGCTCGATGGTGATGATGGGGATGTGTTGAGAGTCTAGTGTCCTCGGCGATTTACTTGAATGTTTGGGTTATACCTTGAATGCATATCGTCATATATGTATTCACACACTTTCATTGCTATACTCGAACTCCTTTATTTATGTTTTATGTTATGAGCTATCAAGGCCCATCGGATCGAGCCAAGTTTTGGGGTCCGATGGCTAAACCTTTTCAAAACATTATAACATCACCTTATATTCGCTCAAGCATGTTAGTTTATTCTTATGCATTTTATTTTACCGTGTAATCCCCTAAAATACTACTCCTAGTATTAGTCGCCCTCAGGTTCGGGTTGGTCCTAATGGGGTCGTGACACAACGTTACTACACACGTACTATATGTATACTAATACATGATTCTACGTTCTATTGTTGCATTTTCCGAAGCTTTTACCATTCATCAAACCTTTCATCATCACTATCTTCCATATTTATAGCAACGTTCCTATCATTTTCCCGATTCCCTTCTTGGTTCATAATATCATTCCGGTTTTCATCCGGATCTTCCTCTTCCGGATCCTCCTCAGGGTCCTCTTTTCCTCATCTGAATTCTCCTCACGCGCCCGTCTACGGGAAGGGCCTGTCCCATCATCTCCTATGGTATGCACGTCACGCACCAGAACATGGTCATCTCGAGAATCATGCACTCTCATACGTGCTGTCTGAGGATAAGGTTCAGCTGGTGGCGGTGGTGCTGCCATCGATGGTAGGACTGGAAGTGGCGGTTGCATTGGATGTCCAAGAAACATAGGAGGAAGCACTGGTGCTCCTAGAGCTCTTGGTCTGGCTGCTCTTTCCACCTGTGCAAGTCTGCCCTCTTCCTCTAAGTATCTTGGCACTACTGGATCCACTTGTCTTGGAACCTCTGTATATAGCCATTCCGATGAATCATCGCGCCAAGTATATTCTCTGGGTGGAAGGTAAGGCCCTCTGGGTGCAGCCCTATACACGCTGTATACATAGACCAGGTGACTGATGAATCTTGGAAAATCTCCAATCAGATCATAGGTGCCGCCAATGCGATTAATATAATCACCCGACACTTCCTTCGCATAATCTTCCCAATCAATAGGTAACCGAGTCAGGAGACGCTTGATGCCATCAAAATCCGTTACGCCATACTCATGTGCATCCATCCAAAGTCGGTGATAGTGCATCAAGAATTCTCCCAAGCTGTCACCCCAACGCATCCAATACGTGCGATATGCTTGAACTACTTCCTCTAGAGTCGCCCTTGGCTCTAGTCTTCTCCTTGGCATGTAATAAGTACTTGCCATCTAATACAGACAATGCTAGCATAAGCCAATCTAAATACCTCTGATAAGCAGATAAGGTAAACTTAAACATATCTGTTAAGCAGATAAAATAATCCAACCACATCTGATAAGCAGATAAACGTCATCAGTAAAGGTTCTCACATACACACACTATAACTCTATCTATCCTCCGAGAAATCTCCTATTTCCTAGTAATATCTTAAAATTCTTATCACTCTAAAGAGTTTCTACTTTTTATAAATCAGAGACTGAACTTCCCGTGATTTTCACGAATTCTGGAGAAGGAATTAGGCATTATGTCCTTCATAAGAAGTAAATTTCAACGTTCCAGGAATACGTAGGAGAAAACCATGCGTACATCAGAGCTCAAACAAAAGAGAACGGGTTAAGACAAGATTACTGCGCAGTGCAGAAATATTTCATGCGCCCTTGCCGAGATTGCAAGTGATGCCGAGGTCAATGTCGAGGTCATTCACACCGATGCCGAAGTCATAAAAGTCGAAGTTGTGGGTGCCGAGGTCTCAGTTGCCGAAGTCAAAGATGACGAGGTCGTAGGTGACGAGGTCAAAGTAGAGGAGGTCGACTCAAATGTCGAAGTCATAGAGATCGACGTCGGAGTCATATGTTGAAAAGATTGAGGCTATGCTGCTCATTTCATTTCTGATGCCGAGTTCGCACCTCAGTATCCTTACTTCAGTTCGCGTCCAGCTCGCACTTCGTCAAATCGTTTCTAGTTTACTCCAGCCCGTTCGTGGCAGATTGGCAATTCGCCTTAGTTCGTCATTGTCACCTTTGCGCCCATGCCGAAGTCAATATCGAAGGTGTTAGCAATGGCGAGGTCAATGTCGGGCATATTTATGCCGACACCGAGGTCTTTCTTTAAAACTACACTATTCTCCTTTGGTTTGTTGAGTTCGTTCACTTTTCGTTCCTTACTTCTATGTTCTTTCGTAATATGTGAGCATGCTCCTTATATCGTCTATTTTCTTTCGGAATAACATATTCATTTGTCATAATCAACTTCAGGACTTAAAGAACATTTTCAAATATTAAGAACATAGCTCGTTCTACACATGCGCATAACTTTGAATTTTAAAAATTCAACATTTCTCTTTTTGGGATATTCATGTTCACTTTCGAACATTGTCATTCATTCTCATCTTTGATCGCTTCGAATAATATCCCTTTTTTCATACCTTTCTATTTCCTTCAATTTACATTACTTATCAAAACATTCATTGATCGTCCAATCAGTTGCGAAACTTTCATTGAATCTCAAAACATGATTTCAAGATGACTTTCAAAATTTTCTTTTCAATCCTTTTTCATAACTTTCTTTACAATCAAACTTCATAACATTCTTTTACTTTTAAAACATGCTTTCAATTCCTTTCATCTTTGAACTTTTCATTCCAAAGCTTTGAGAAGAAATAATTTACCTCTTTTTCCGGTTGAGCTTGATGTGATGGAGTGTTGAGCACAGTCAGCTGATTCTAGAAGTCTAGTGACTCAATCTAGACTTAACTTTTGAAAGGAAGTTTTGGCTTCAAAGAGCGAACTGCTCTGATACCACTTTATAACAGCCTACTAACCCTAATGACGGATTAGCAAGGACTGTTACTTGGAACAATGATTAAAAGACATAAGAGACCAATAATCATATACTGATGAGACATAATTCAAACAGACTTTTGGGATTTCAAACCATTGAGATAAGCACACATAATTTACATATGCATCTAGACCAACAGATCTTTAACAAAAGGGGTTCAACTGATCTGGTGGTGACTAACTGACAACGCAAAACATAACATAGTGTTCTTTTGCAGCGGAAAACATGTGAATACACATATGATGATGTGTACTCAAGGTACTAACAAATCAACATCAAAGGAATCCATTGCTCAACACATTCCCATCCGTCTTGACTCGACTGCGTATTTAAAACAAACATGCGGTGAGTACAAGAATACATAGTGGACACATGCCAAAACAGTTTATAATTTGAAATTACACTGCCCCATTAAGTAAGACAATAGGGTTTTAGTTTAAAAAGGCCTTGTGCTTACTAAAACAGTTTCAATAGTTCATAATCAATTGTCTGGCCAGACATATTTCTTTTGTATGTATGATCCATATCCTTTACTTACATCACAACAACATTAATATCGTCGTAGAAGTAGGCCTCCTTCTACGCCGTTGTGACCGACCGAGAATTGTCCTTTCAGCACACAGTCACCCTTAAGTGTACACGTTAACCCTAGCCAGGTATAATCCTTCCGGCATAGGATCCGATATCGATTTCATTCATAAGTTGGTAGCGAACCAACACATTCATCAACATTCATGGATAGGATACATACATAAAAACATAAACATTTGGGCAGGTAATTAAATAAAACATTTCATCAACATTTCTTGTAAGAAAGCATCGTAAATAAATCATTTGATAAGCATTTCATTTTCAGTGAGTAGTAAAGCCCACCTGGTTCGTATGCTTTCTAAATAGTCTCTCTCTTAACTTCAGCGATCGAATCACGTCCACCTTTACGTAAGAAATCAATTTAGTACGTCGATCACGTTTATCGAGAATGTGAAAGTTCAATAAACTTTGATAACCTTCTAAAATAATATTTTACCCTTTTCTACCCAATTCTACCCAACTTAGCACGTATTTTCACGGAACAGTATAACTTATAATTTTTCGTGCTTGATAAAGGCGTGTCGACTTATGACCCATATTGACCATTTAAGTCAACGTCGACTTTATACTTAACGTCTCATAAGATTTCGATTAAGAAATTGTCTCTTATTCAAGAGATACTTATATATCTACGATCGTTTTATCTGCATTAGCGTATTTACTCAATATATACAAGTCTATTAGACATATAATCGATATTGGTGGTATACTAACGTATTTCATACGTTTTGACTAAAGTCGACAATTTTGACTTTTAATCACATATAGTTTTCTAAATTTATCATATAAGTTCTATAAATCGATTTTCAATTTTCTAATCACAATATCATACGTCTTGATTTTTCATAAAAATCGATAATTACTATTGATTTTATCTTCAATTATAACTTAACTTATATAATATACTTTATTATCCTTATTTATGCGATATAATATAATGTTTTGTCATAACATAATATTTCTCATTTTAAACATCACATAAATTCACAACATGTCTAAAATATAATTTTAGAACATAAAGTGTGATTATACATCATAATATAATTTTAAAACTTTTAAACCTTATAATATAAGGTTTCGGTTCTTATGATTAATTTCACATAACCTTTTCAAAATTCTTATAAATTCACATAGTGTACTATTTAAACATGGGATCAATAATATGTATTAATATTGATCATATAAAATTTGTACATCACTTAATTTCTCAAAACAGTTTTTGGTAATATCAATATATATATCAAATATTTTCCAAAAATTCCAATTAAATCACATAACACATAATTAATACCATATATCATTATCACAACATAATTTCCAACAATTACCAATCATACATCAATATACACTAGAACATGATTTTCAAAAATTAGGACTTAGGTAAATTAATTTTTCTAAATTCCAATAAATTAGTATAACACCATATTATGAATCTATATCACTTATATGTTATAATATCATTTAATTATCAAACATATATCAACTTAACATTTCTTTATAATTTTCGGTAATTATGGAACCTTAAGCATATATTTTCCAAAAAATTCACATAAATTCATATAGGCATATTAAATACCCTAGATCATTATTTCATGCTCAAATCAATATTTAAAATCATTCTCAACATCATACATACACCATATATTTTCGATATTTCCATATGTTTTCATACATGCATAATTTTGTTCCAAATTGATATATAAGCTCTAACATAGCATATAAACATGTTTAATGAACAACTAAATATCATAACATACTTATAATTTTGAAAATATGGACATATGAACATAGCATAAAATTTCATGGATAGATTTCAAAGATTAAACCATGTATAGAAAGCTTACGAAATTCCTAACCTCTTAATCGGTTTTGATTCTCGACGACGAGCGTTTTCACTCGAGATCAAAGAAAGAAAATTTTGAAAACCCTCACTCTCTTCCTTCCTCTCTCGGTCCTCTCTCTATTTTTTGGGAAGCAAATGAGCTTCAAAAATGATCTTATCACTTAATAAGCATAACCTCCAACTTGCTCAATAAGCTAACAAGGATGTAAATAAATTTCAATTTTGCCATGCAATAATCGGTCCCTCTAGTTCCAAATAGGTAAGAATTAATTTAATTATGTAACACATGTGATATCACACCTTATCACATAATTATTACACTTTACAACTCATAGAAACAAGTTGCATACAAATCCTATGATTTTATGTGATTTTCGATCACTATAGGAATAAATATGTCACACTTGTCTACTTAAATAATTCACCTTATTTAATGACATAATATATCATATCATATCATATAATAATTAATTATATGATCAATTTCATAATCAATCATCATTATCATGAAATAATAAAAATTAAATCTTTTGAACACATATCTATATATTTTCGATCACTTTAGTAACATGGGACAAGAATTCTATTTTTTCATGCTTCAATACATCATCTTACTTTATAATTAATTTATATTAAATTAATTCTCATAATTATCAAAGAATTATGAAAATCACAATTTAATGTACATATATACATATTTTCGGTAATCACATAGTGTAGAGGAGAATTTTATTAGCCTTCTACCATGTTCATGAATCATAAATGTCATTATCATATGTATAAGATAAGGTCTAAACTTTAGGGGACATTATCCTTTGAAAAGTCAAACTTTCACACTTAAATTTTCAAAGTGTATAAATGTGTTCACATATAGAAATTTTCGGTCCCCTCCAAATGGCATGAGACAAAAAATTTTCTTTATACCTAGATATACTAATTAATGTACCATATCCCTACACATCACTCATATAATCCTAGCATTAATTTTTGTTGGATTTTCTCTCCATTTAATCTTCATTTTCGGCCATTAAAGGGATAAAAATCCTCCCACTTGATCCACTTGGTATTACACCTCACATTATCCTTAAAAATATCTTAATAATATAATTATAACATTATATTATCAATTGGATAGCCATTTAATTCATTAACACTTATTAGTGTAATTTTCGAAACTTAAAGGAATAATAAAGCTACACATTTTATTTTCTTGTAGTAAATAGCTAATATATAGCTATGTGACATTTTATAAGTCTTAGATGATGAATTATATCATAGAAAAATATTTGGAACATTTTTCAAATCACAAACCCTAATTTCCGAAATTAGGGTTTCGAAAATTATCCCTTTTGTTCAATCTCTATTCTTAATTCTATAGCATTATTTAAATGATAAATAATGCTCTTATTACCTAAAATAATCATAGGAATTTAAATAACACAATTCCATGATCGTTTGACTAAGTTCTCGAACCGTTTCAAAAGTTGACGTTTAAAACGTCTCAAAACGTCAAGAGTTGAATTATCTCCAAAATGTTCGTAATGAAGTGATACTCACTTTATTTATTCATTTCGAAATAACGATCACGAATTCTAAGCCGTCACTTAGAAATATCGAATAGCTAACTATCGACATTTAATCGGCGTTAGAAATATCTTGTCGAAGGAATAATGAAATTCATATTCCTTAATTCACTAATCACTAGTGAATATGATATAAGAATTCTCGTATCATAGGTTATCAAAATTGATCTTTGAATTACTATTTCAATTATCGAGGTAAAACCCTAATTTACGATTTTAATTATCGTAATTAAGCTTTAAATTTTCGGGTTATTACATTGATGTAGTAGATGCAACATAATTATAAGTATTATGCTTAGCAGAAATAATATAAAGATAATTATATAATGTGCCAGCACAGATAAACTCGTCATTTCTCATGATAGAAACACCAGTATAAAAAACAATACAATATCCATGAATAAATAGTTTGGAAATAGAAATATGGTTTCGTCGAAACTTCGACACATATAAAATATCTCTTAAAACTAAAATTGTCCCATCAAAGCATAAAGTAACATTTTCGACTGTAACGGCCTCTACTTTCACCGCGTTGCCCATGGAGATCGTTATCTCGCCATCACTTAGCTCCATTCTTCACATGAACCCCTGAAAAGTGTAACAAACATGATCATTCGCACCCGTATCTACTTCCCATGAATGAGTAGAGCAAGTCGCTAAACATGTTTCCATTACTAAAGCCAATGACATACCTTGAGCCTCGAGCATAAGGCAATTAACCTTCCAATGCCCAGTCTTACCACACTTGAAGCACTTGCCCTTCTTCTTTGGCTTTTTCAAATAGCTGATAGAGCCCTTTGTATTATTCCTACTATTTCTTTTAGTCTTAGCATTCCTTGAATTCCACTTTACTTTTTCATCTTTCGATAAAGCAGCGGTATTCCTTGAGGTGCGTACTAAAGACTGTGCACCTTTACCCATCTTGCCTTCCTTCGTTACTAGATCATTTTGCAATGAATCTAGAGTATGACTCTTTTATATAGGATCACGCTATGACGGAAGTCATCAAAAGATTTGGGTAAAGTATTGAGGACTATATCGATCTTGACTTCGTCATCAGTATATCCTCCAACCAATTTGAGCTCTCCATAGAGATTGATCATTTATTCTACATGGTCATGCACTGAATAATTTTGTCAAGTTATGACTAACAATTCTATCCGACTCCCCGTACGATTTCATGAGATTTAGCCAGATTGTGGTTGCATCATCCATCTCTTGATGCTAGAGTTGCAATGACTCGCACATGGTAAAAAAAGACATTTTGTCATTCTATTTGATTTATCCCATTTCTCGTGCACATTGGTAGATGAATTGCACAGGGACGTTGGACGAGATGTAGTGTGTACAAATAAATCATCTTCGGCAGTAAGAACAATCTCAATGTTTCGTTTTCACTCGATAAAATTTGGACCGGTTAAGGGGTTTTGTGCGAGTATATTAGTAATCGAAGTAAGAGACATATCTAAAAAATAATGTAAACATATAAGCATATGATCGCACATAATTCGTAATAATAACATTGTAACTTTTTGATAAAACAATATTGGTTGAAACCTCCAATCGCCCAAGGAATCCCACATATAAGCCACACGTACCAGACTAAAATAAACTTTTTAGTTGTTTAACTTCAATCCATGTCAAATGAAATTAATAATTGGACCTTAACTAGACCACATCACTATCGTAAGAAGGGACTTCACGGAAAGTTGTACTTGAGGTGATGCCTAAGCAGTGACCACAATTTTGACAGCAGAAATCGAATTCTTAGAACCATACCGCTTCCAATTCAATTTTATTTGTCATCTCATTTTAAATCTATCTCTAGAGAACTTATGAAAATCGCGCATGCAAACCATGCATGTGGATGTTTAGACGTGAAACTCCTACTTCTTAATAGATTAAAATGTTTTATTTAGAAATCTCATCTAACAAACTCATGATAAATAGTGCAAGCAAGCCACACATGTGGATGTTTACTCATAGTGCGTATCACATTGTTTAGAGATAAAATATGGAGGTCTTGACGTTTTTAATTTAAGAATTAATACGTCGAGTTTCTTGCTTAGTCTTTTATTTCAAAAGGTTTGGCCATGCAGATCACGTAATTCTAACATGCTTTCTGTAGAACTCAACATGTAAATCATGCTCGTAGAATTCTAAAACATGTTTTAAAACGCGATAAACCTAGCATGCTTGCTAAACGCAGTCAATCATGAAACATATATCCATGTTTATCTACGTAATTAAACATACATTGCATGCTACTGCATAATTTAAACATCCACGACATGCTATGAATGATAAAAATAAAATAAAATTTGTTCATCGCGGTCCATTCGTGGATACTGTACTTTCTTGCCTAATTTATTACATAAATTTGCAAAGTACAGATCTTCAAAAATCTTGAAACGGGCCTCGCGTGCACGGGCATGGACATGACTCGTCAAAATTGGATTTTTGGTCGAAATAATTGAAACTGGGTCGGAACAGTGATTTGGGCCGGGTCGGGTAGAAAAAACTGGATCGGGTTAGGAACTAGTCGGGACGGGTCAGGCCGAGTGGATTGGGCCGTGCGCTAGGGCGTAGCCCATCGCACGCCTAACCGTCCGCCGTCCTTGCGTAACGTCGTCGTGCACTGTGTGCATGTGTGGGCGCACGGGTCGCGCTGAGGCCATACGGTGCGTGCGCTCAGCACATACCTGTAGCTCCCCATGTCTCGCTCCATCCGTCCATAACTGCCTATCGATGTTCGCCCAGTGCCGAGCACACGTATGCTGAGGTCTGCACGCTATGCGTACCTCGCGTGCATGTGCCCGTCGACTTGCTGACTCCCGTGTTCTTGCTCGCCTGCCTGCACGCGCGTGTTCCGTGCGTTGGGTCTGCTTTCGTGCTGTGCGTGACGGGCACCCGTGCGCTGGGACCGCGCCTCGAGCTGCTGTGCGAGGCTTTCCGCGAGCCCAAGCACACCTAGCATGCTATGGCTCGTACGCTCCATCTGCAAGCCTGCGCATCTTCGTGCGTCTGGCTGTGGACCCGGCTATTGCCGACGTGCCTCCATCGTGCTGTGCAACGGGCTTCCATCGTGTCATCTCGTTCTTCGATTCTTCGTCTTCGTTCTTTGTTTTTATAGGTTTAATTTACAAAAAAAAATCTAATCTAACCACAGATTTTCTCTTGGTGAAAATAATTCCAACGAAAAATAAAACAACCGAGTCACGATGAATGACAGATCTACTATTAATTATAGCACACGTAATAATTAAACGTGAATTAATCTAATAGAGCCAAGATATTGATCCCAGGCTCTGATACCAACTGTAGGAAATCTGATTTTACCATCTTCCCGATGTTCTATCTTGGATGTTTAATTCACCATACATTGATTATATACTTAGCATGCTTCCATATAATTAATTGCAACACGTTGGTATTTACTCGTGTTTACCTGCGAATTTCTCGGATATAATATCAATGAAAGAGTTCAACTTTGATCTTCTGGATTGTATCCCAGATACATTCTCCAATGCTGAGTGAGAGTGATCTATGGAACTCACTGATAAAAATTCGCCTCCTTCTTTTTGTCTTTGAGATTTTCAAAAATCTCAACAAATGAATAAAGATTAATTTTTTATTTTCTCTCACCTTGTATTTATAATGCATTCCTAGAATCATATTTTGATATGATCCCTGCATATCTAAAAAATACAATCATATCTTTACAGATAAATCGTATCTAGAATAATTATCTCTTAATATCTAATAATATTAGATAATATATCTTGATATCTAATAATATCAGATAATATTTCTTGATATCTAATAATTTCATATAATATCTCTCTAGATATTGTTTGGTATGAATTTGTGCTTATTTTTTGTATTGTTTTACATGTCATTTTTAGTTGTTTGTCTTATTTATGCCGTTCGGTTTGATTAGTATTTATCGATTCGGACTTATTTGATTTGTTTCAATATTTTTTAGAAAAACAGCATTAAATAGGATAAAATTGATATGTCAAGAGTTAAGTATGTCGAAGAGTATCTCGATAGGAGTTCGTAGGTAATTTGGAGTTCAGACGAGGGAGAATGGAGCGAATCGTCAAAGTCGCGCACGTGTATCTCGACGTCCGTTGAATCCGATGCCGCGTCCCATCGCACGCCGTGCATCCATCCGGCACTCAAGCCTAGCCTCGCGCACTCATCCGGCGCTGGCCACACCGCGCGCGTTCAGCCATTTTGTCGCAGCGCACGTTGCGCTTCGATCGGCCTTCGGCGGCTCCGTCGCGCTTTCGTCTATCATCACGGTGCTCACACCTAGCGCCTGCATCACCCGGCGCTCACGCCTAGCACCCGCACATCCGGTGTTGGCTATCAGCACTCGCCTCATCCGACCCCGCGCGCCACAGACACTGGCCACCCCGCCGTCGTTCCGCGCGTGCACTCTCTCTCTGCTGGCGCCACCGGTCTTGACCATCGCCGCGCCTCGGCCACCCGGCGCTGACCATCATCGCACGCCTCGACCACACAACGTCCGTCGTTTTCGAGCGCTCACTCGCCCATTCCTCGCGCTGTCTAACATCGTCTGCGCTCGCTCATCTCCCAGCGCCCGCTGAGTCCATCTTGCACGCTCGTTCACCTTGAGCCGGTGTTCACTCTCAATACATAATGTTTTCAGAACCAGTGCCCCTTCCAGAATCGGCGCTCACCTTCTAGCCAGAACGCCCGTTCAACCTGCGCTCAGCGTGATCCTGCGCTCACTCATTTAATATATATATATATATATATATATATATATATATACGCTAAGGTCAAAATCAGGGTTCTCATTTTTCACATAGCCGTGGCGCTGTTATTGGACGATTTCTTCCGGGATCTTCATGCACCAATAGATAGAAACAATATCATAGTATTAATTTTTGCTTTTCGTCCTTTCAATTTATGCAATTCATTTTCTAATTCCTGTTGAATTTCATTCGATCATTTACATGCTTTGCTTTGAGATTGTTGTTGGATTCAAGTTCATAGTTGATATTAGATTATTGGTTTTTACATTGGCATTTGATAAGTTTATGTTCTATGCAATTGATAATGGATTTTAATAGTATGTTGAATCGTTCTCCGTTGAATTTCATTGCTTTATGTTCGATGATCTAGTTTAGTTTGTTCTTGGCTTTAGTTTCCTGCATTCGTAATTTCTTAGGTTCTCCACTAGGGATTAACAACCCCTAGTTAGATTGCTTTCTTTCATATATTTTCCTTTTTCGCATTTAAATTCCCGTATGTTCAAAAACCCCTCTTTGGTATTAGATTGTTTAGGATTTACCGCTTTATATGTATGATACGAACAATAAGCCCTGTTAAGTTTTCCTTGAGAGAAGACTTGGGTTATCTTACCCTATTACAACACCTCATTCGATTATGAGTCAATTAAGAGAATACTTTTGATTGAAACAAATTTTGGCGCCGTTGGCGAGAAAACTTTAGGCGTATTGTTTGTGTTATTTATTTTCTGTGTTTCTTTTTCTTTTTTTTGCTATTTTCTCCCCCCGATGCATATGATCCTGTTTTTGTAGTTGGTGTCTCTTAATGCAGGGTTACCAGCCATACGAATATGGTCAAATAGGATGGATGGAGGAAAGCTCGTCGTATTGGGCAAATTCTTCTTACGAAGAAGGAGCCCAGTTCGACTATTTTGAGGGATGTCCGTCAGGCTATGAGCATCAAGCCTATGATCCCTACTATGAGCATCAAGCCTATGACCCATACTGGGAGCATCTTCCAACTTTGTCAAGTAGTGAGGACCTCTTTTTCAAGCAACCTCCTATTCAACAGTCGTTCTTCCAACAATAGCAGTATCAGCAAGCACCTCCACCACCACCTCAGAGACCAGCTTTTGAGAATATGTTCGCCCAAAGAATGGATGCTTTCACCCAAAGATTGGATGCTAAAGACTCCACACTTTAGCGTTTAGAGACGCAAATGGGACAGATTAATAGCATGCTTGATGAGCTTTGCGACAACGTCTGCGAGGGAACTTCAAACCAACCCGATCGGGCTCGGGCGGTCACTATTCTAGAAAGTGACCCAATTGTTGAGAATGGGGTGGGAGAGACATCAGACGAGCCGCTGCTGTTACAGGAGGTGAAAAATGAGAAAGAGATCAAGTCATACCTTTCCCACACCACCAAGAATGAGAAGCGAGGAGCACGACCTCGAGGAAGTTGTTACAGGTCGGTGACGAGGAAGAGTGGGCACGTGAAGTTGCTAGCATACAAAGCTCACTCACGGAAGTGAAGGAACGCCTCAACACTTGAAATCGTGTTCCAGTTGGAGGATGAAGAGAGGACAAAATTGAGGTAGCATCTATAATATATCAACATCCTAATTCACCAAAGTATTGTGCTTTGGGAGTTGAAGTTATCTATTTTTCTTTGGAGAATAGGATGTTCGATTTGAGCTTAAATGATTCATTATTTGCTTCCTTTACTATCCTTTTTGCTTATATGGTTACTACTGATGCCCTGGCTGAGATGGTATTCCTTCAGGTAAAGGACTATGGATAGTCCTTTGTTGATTGGATTACGTCGTGCTCACGACGTAAAACTGAGTACTACGTGGGAGTTTACCCACGGATTTTTTCTGTTCTTTTTCTTTCTTTCTTTTTTGTTTGTTTCTTTTTCTCTTTGATCTATCTGTTGTCTACGTGTTCGTTTTGTTCGGTTTGGGACGTCGTCGGCATGAGGTGGCTTGATACTCGGTTACTGCTGCGCACTCCACATTCAACCTTGTTTCGCCATCTATTATCGAAGTCTCGCCCTCTATTGGCCATTTTTGTGTTATTAATATTTTGAGCACTGGGGACAATGCTCGAATTTAGTATGGGGGAAGATTATTTGGTTTTGTGTGCATATCTTATCTATTTGCATGCTTTGTGATATGCCTTTGTGCTTATTTTGATATCTTGGAATTAAGTTTTGTCTATGCGAGTAAGTTAGGATTTTGATTTGTGCAACTGAACTCTGTGGTATTGATCAAACCTTGATGTAATTCCATTTCTCTTGTTGATATGTGATTAAAGTGCAATTGTGAATTGACGAGATTGTGTGGATTGATTTTAAATCGGGGGTTATTGACGTGATTTGTCCGGCTAATGCTAGGGGAGTTTTAACATTGTGGTTACCTATATACTTGTTTCATTATATATATATATATATATATATATATATATATAAAATATATATATATATATATATTTTATTGTTCAACAATATATATATATCTTGTTTATCATCATCTTAAACGGTGGTTCTCAAAATGATGAGAATGAAAACTCATATATATATATATATATATATATAATATAAAGAGGTGAAAATTGTTGAGATTGTTAAAATGGAGGATGAGTAAAGAGGTGAAAATGAGGAGAATGAAAAACTCCAGTAAATTGTTGAGATTGTTAAAATGGAGGATGAGATTCTGCCTCTCTTTCTCGTGAATTGAGAAATGGACATGGGAAACCACGATAGGATACTCGAGTTCATCGAGAATTCACCTTTTGAACATTGTTCCAAAATCTATTAATACTTTCTTTGTGTTCTCAAAAGAAACTTGTTACTAAAGGTAATCGCTTTAGTTAATTCACCCCTAGCGGAGAGTTGGGTTTGAGCAAAAATAATTTGCTTGTTTATTTAATATTTTCACAATCTTAGATTTGTTTCACATTGTTTAGTATGAATTTGTGCTGATTTTTGATATTGTTTTGTGTGTCATTTTCAGTGGTTTGTCCTATTTATGCCGTTGGTTTGAGTAATATTTGTCGATTCGAACTTATTTCATTTATTTCGATGTTTTATAGAAAAACGGCATAAAATAGAATGAATTGGATCTGCCAAGAATCAACTTTATTGAAGAGCATCTCGATAGGAGTCCGTAGGCGCAAACGGATTGTAAATCGGAGTTCGAGCGAGGAGAACGAGTCGAATTGTTAATGTCGCGCCAGCCCGTCGCATGGCGGCGCGCCGCGCCACGCGCGCCAGCGCGCCCAGCGCCCAGCGCGCGCGCCCATCCGCTGCCCAGCGCCCCAATGCCCGTCCCCTGCTCGCCGTGCATCCGGGCTCGCTGCCACGTCGCCCACCTCGCCCGCGCGCCTCATGCGCGCCCGCCGCCGCCGCCTTTGCCTCTCGTCCGGCGGCTGAAGCCGCGCCCTGCCCTCCGCTGCGCCCAGGTGCTCGCACTCTCCCATCCGGCTGGGTGGCTAACGCCTAACCAGCGCCGTTGGCGCTCCACCCGGCGCTGCCTTCTCCGGCGCCCTCAGCGTCTTGTTGTGACCGCCAAATGCCGCGTCCGGCGCTTGACTCCCGCCGGCGGCGGGCGTGCGTCGAGCTTAGCGCGTCCGTGCCGTGCTCCGTCCGTATTTGGGTCTTGAGGCTGATCAATCGAGAACTCCTCGCGTCCGTGCTGCGCTCCGTCCGACATTGGCGTGAAATTTAAATCTACTATAAATAATGTTTTAACGCCTGAAAACCCTAGTTCCTTTTTTTTATTTTCTTTCGTTAGTTTCAAACGCGATTCTCTTTTCTCTTCTTCTTTCTTTCCTTTTAATTCTTGTACTTTGGATTAACAATTGGGATTGCACGATTTTGGATTTTGGAAGACGAATTTGTCTATGATTGGTTGTAAGTTTTCCTGATTTTGATTATGTCTATGTAATTGGGATTGGATTAATTTCTATCATGAGATAAATTATCGATTTGTTGGGAAATATATGTTTGATTGTTCTCGTATTGAATTGTAATTATTGAATCGATGATTTGCGATTTTTCTCATCCGTATGAATTGTTTATTTTATGATCTTCATGCATGGTGTTCGAAAGAATAGTGTAGGTTGATTGTATGCTTATGTTGATTATGAAGATATGCAAGAGCAGATTTATATTAAATATAAGTTTGACAATGAAAGTGATCGAGAGATTGGTTTGTTGTCGAATAAATGATATATGCGGTTAGGGTTTTGCTATCGTGTGCTTTGTAGTAAAATATCCTTCGTAGTTGATGGTGGGTTGATTGAGAGATCCCACATGTCATGAAGTTCGAGTCTAACGTTGACGTGTCGAGAGATTAGTTAGTGTTGACCATTTGGTGAGGCGTGGGTGTTTTATGCATTGTGTGCGGGTCTTTGATTCATTAATAGCGAGGATAGATTTGAACCCTAGAACACCGTCTCCAATTCCGTGTATCTGTCAATTCCTATTGTTGTCCAAGTGCATCCGCTTTCCCTGCTTTATTTTATTTCCTACTTTCGTCCTTTTCGTGACAACCCCCTTATGTTAGAACGTTAGTATTTCTTTTATGCTTCTGTGTTTGACATAAAACCGTAGCCCTGTTAAGCCTTCCTCGAGAGATTCGACTTGGGTCGACCTTACCATTCTATAAGGACATCGTACTATTGCGAGCGATTGAAAAGAACAATTTGGTCGGAACACACATTAACTTTGATTATGTATTCATCATGTTTGAGGGAATTGTAAAAAGAGGTTTGATTGATTAGATTAAGAGTTAAGTTGCACGAGTTATTTTTCTACTCTTATTAGTATAGACTTTGCTTGAGGACAAGCAAATGGATAAGTTGGGGAAGTTGTTTGGTATGAATTTGTGCTTATTCTTGGTATTATTTTACATGTCATTTTCAGTAGTTTGTCTTATTTATGCCGTTCAGTTTGATTAGTATTTATCGATTCAGACTTATTTGATTTGTTTCGATATTTTGTAGAAAAACGACATTAAATAGGATGAAATGGATCTATCAAAATTTAATTATGTCGAAGAGTATCTCGATAGGAGTTCGTAGGCGCAAACGGATCGTAATTTGGAGTTAAATGAGGGAGAACAGATCGAATCATCAAAGTCGCGCACGTGTGCCCCGACGCCCGTCGAGTCCGATGCCGCGTCCGTCGCGCATGCCTCGCATCCATCCGATGGTCCAGCCTATCCTCGCGCACTCTCATCCGGCGCTGGCCACACCGCACGCGTTCAGCCATGTTGCCCCAGCGCACGTTGCGCTTCAGCCGGCGCTCGACAGCTCCGCGCGCCCGCTCGTCCATCACCGGTGCTCACACCTAGCGCCCGCATCACCCGGCGCTCACGCCTAGTGCCCACCCGTCCGGCGCTGGCTGTTAGCGCTCGCCTCAACCAGCCCCCGAGTGCCCGTTGTACCCCATCCGGCGCTGGCCATCGCTCAGTGCCTAGCGCTCACCCCGCCGCACGTTCCCCGTGCGCGCGCACTCTCCCGCTAGGCACCACCCGACGCTGACCATCATCGCACGCCTCGGCCACCCAGCGCCCGTCGTTCTCCGAGCACCTGTCGTATATTCCTCGTGCTGTCTCACGTCGTCCGCGGTCGCTCATCTCCCAGCGCCCGCTGAGTCTATCTTGCATGCTCGTTCACCTTGAGCCGGCGTTCACTCTCAATACAGAATGTTTTCAGAACCGACGCTCCTTCCAGAATGGGCGCTCACCTTCTAGCCAGAACGCCTGTTCAACCTGCGCTCAGCGTAATCTCGCTCGCTCATTTAATCCTATATATCACTATATATATATATATATATATATATATATATATATATATATATACGCGCTTAGGTCAAAATCAGGGTTCTCGTTTTTCACACAGCCGTGGTGCTGTTCTTGGATGATTTCTTTCGGGATCTTCACGCAGCAACAGATAGAAATAATATCATAGTATTAATTTCTGTTTTTCGTCCTTTCAATTTATGCAATTCATTTTCTAATTCCTGTTGAATTTCATTCGATCATTTACATGCTTTGCTTTGAGATTGTTGTTGGATTCAAGTTCATAGTTGATATTAGATTATTGGTTTTTACATTGGCATTTGATAAGTTTACGTTCTATGTAATTGATAATAGATTTTAATAGTATGTTGAATCGTTCTCCATTGAATTTCATTGCTTTATGTTCGATGATCTAGTTTAGTTTGTTCTTCTCTTTAGTTTCCTGCATTCGTAATTTCTTAGGTTCTCCACTAGGGATTGACAACCCTTAGTTAGATTGCTTTCTTTCATATATTTTCCTTTTTCGCATTTAAATTCCCGTATGTTCAAAAACCCCTCTTTGGTATTAGATTGTTTAGGATTTACCGCTTTATGTGTATGATAGGAACAATAAGCCTGTTAAGTTTTCCTTGAGAGACGACTTGGGTTATCATACCCTATTACAACACCTCATTCGATTATGAGTCAATTAAGAGAACACTTTTGATTGAAACAGATACTGGAGATGTATTAAAATAATACATTAAGCAGAACAGAGTCCCAGTGGGACTCTAGTAGGATGGACAAAAATTATAGCAGCTCCAGGCCTTGATGGCCCAGCCTAGGGATCAAATGCAAGGAATTAAGATGGACCTAAAATGAATGAATTATCTTATGTTCAGTTCAGAACATAAATTAATTCATACATATTTATTCATTCAACTAGAGAATAAATGATGACTTGTCCCTTTATTAACGAAGTTGAGTAGGGCATACACTTAGACTTACGAATCCCTATATTTAAGATAGCGTATGTCCATTAATTATTTATAACATTCTGACTACTTAAAATAATTAATTTCTTTAATTCTTTAAGTAGTACCACTCAACATTATTATTGTACTTAAGCTAACTCAACCTGCAGGGTTTAGTATAATAAACCTTTTGAGCTCCTTAAGAGGACGTCATCATTCTTAATGGATACGGTAACTCGATATAGGTAACTAGCATGACATACAAGCACTGCCACCACCTAAGTTGCGGAGAATATTGGGTTATCTCATGTAACTCTCACCCATGATAAGTAAAAGTGATGGTCAACAACTCATACTCACCTAAAACCTTATCGAGATTTAGATCAACATAAAGTTACCGAGATTTGATTCTTCACGACGGTCAGATAGAAGAACTCATCTCACTGTGATCCATCAATACGTCAGAGACGTACCAATATAGACAAGCAACTAAGTCAAGTCACTTCTTATCTATACCGTAGCCTATACCGACAACTCATCCTCAAGTTGTCTCAACTGTGATCCTTTTTATATCTCATTAAGCTTAACCAATCATATAGACTTATTTGATCTTCTGTAAATTATATGATCTAAATTTTGTATGAGCTAATGGGACATATACATATGCAATCAAGTAGACAATTCAGATAGAAGATTGTAATAGTGGTAACAAGAAATATTATATACAACTATTCTGCTTCCAGTTTACAAATCTAACAGAAATATGAAGCTACATTATAAAGCAAATTTAAACCGTTCAAAGATCCAAAGATAACTCCAATAATTCAAATGCAACCACAAGGTTCAAATTCGACAATACAATACATTGATTCTAAATATAGAACTCCTAGTTTGGAACCATCTTCCAATTACAAATCATCAATTTAATTTGGGATATATAGTTGTTTAAACTGTGGAAGAAGATTGCTGCCTAACCAATCCATCATAACAAACCTAACATGCTAAAAATTCATAGAAAAAAGGTATAAACTCGTATTATAAAGTTGGTCCACTTTAGATCCTACTTCAGTGACTTCTTTTCAGCACAAATTTTAACATATAGAAATCAAACTTAAACTTCATCCTCTGCATATCTTGCTCGATTTTTAGTTTTTCTACCTCCACAAATTATAATTTGTGTATCATCTTCAATAGAGAAGCTCTTGTCTTTCCTTCATATGACTCGTCCATCCATACAAGATATCGACAACCATCATCTTATACATACGCATACAATCATCAAACTACTGATAAACAACAGACACCCCTTGAAATAAAATGAAGAAAAAAAAGAAAAACTCATCGTATTGTAGCTTGGGCTCCCCTAAAACCTCATGCCCAAATTTCAATCGTAAAAGATGTCATCAAATGGCAAAGACCATGCTTAAAAAGGGGTTTCCATCTGAATTCCAAGAATTTGCAGACATCTTCCTACTCGATTGTGGATCCCAAGTTTCGGTCTTCGATTGTGGGATGCCAAAGGTTTCGAATTTTCTCAGCTTTGAATGTAAAAGTTAGAGAGAGACCAATAAGGTGACAATTTTCAGTGAAAATGACAATTTTCTTGGAATATTGTGAATTGTGTGACTTAGGGTTTGAGAAATGGGATTTAATGTGAGTTGAATAAGATGAAGAAAAGTAGCATAAAATGACGTTGTTTCTTGTCTAGTGGCGGACCCAGATATTTTTGTTAGGGGGGTCCAAATAATCATAATTTTATAAATTCATAAAAGAATTTTATAATTAAAATTAAAAATAAATAATAATTTAATATGAAAAATTGAAACGCAGTGCTATATGCTTAAAAAATAATTAATGTCTCCATTGAAACAATCAAAATTTGTATTTTCATTGCCAAAAAAAAAGAAAAAAACCATTCTTTTATATGTTTAGCTACCTTTCAATTTTTATGTATTTATTTCAAGCATAATATAGACTATTTTTGTAATACTCCGCATTCTCAGAAGCAGAGATTAGCTCTTGATTAAGAGCTTATTAGAAGGGCATTGCATCCTTAAGAAAATTTGTTTAAGTTCAAGCTTTTATATTAAGCTTTCACAAAAATAGAACTTGAGATTTATTTGAGATCGATTCGAGATGGAACCTAAGATAAGATTCTTAGGTCTTGTTTAGAATAAGAGGACCTAGATTTTGAGAGTCTTGAGATGATATGTACATGCTCAACGAAATCTTGATTTCATAAAATTAAGGATTTCAAAATTTATGCTTTTATGATATCGGCAATTGCCGATTAAATCTAATCGTCAATTTGAATGTTTAAAATGGGTTTTGAAGCCAAAAATATTTTATAATCAAAGTTTGATGTTTATAATATATTATTTGAATTTAAAGAGAATTTCAAGCAAGGAGCATTTTATTTGAAATTTTGTTTTGAAATCGGACGATATGGATTAATAGTATGCATTTATAACGTCGGTATTATGTATAAAAAGTGTACATTTTGTAATTTTCTATAACATGATTATTCATCCTTATTAAAGTAAATAGAAAATTGTAGAAATCTATGGAATTCTCTAGATTGTGATGATTAAGCATTTATTAAAGAAAATGAAAAATAAAATAGAAATTTGTTACTTACATAGCAAGACTTTGGAAAACTACTATTCACCATCATTTTCTTTCCTAATTTTGAAACACACACTCACACACACCAGAGATGAAAATTTCAAGCTCAATTTTGAAGATCCAAGTTGGATTTTCGATCCGTCTTCGATTTCGGTATAATTCTAACTTTAGAACACATCTATGGTTTGAAATTTTGAAAATCATGAACTTATGATCATGTGTAATTTTCGGTCATATTGAGAATTTTGAAGGGGATATGTTGTTGTTTGAATAATTCTTGGTTCTATGTTCGAATTATCGCGACAAGTTGTTTAACGTTGAAATTTTGAGCATATGTTCATTCTTTGAATTCTTGTGATTTTCGAAAATTTTGGAGGATATGTTCTTGAATTTATGATGTTTATATGCTTAATATTCTTTCATATATGTGTTGATGAGTTAATATAAGCGTGTTTTGAGCAAGAAAACGTTTGAAATCGAACATATCTGCAAGAACCCCTATGTCGTCAAACCCTAGCTCCTACTATGTTCGATTTTTGATTTTATTTGATCAATTTGAGTTCATATTTGTATTCTATGATATGAATAAAGCTTAAAATGATTTATTCGGATTTTTGCCGACGATTCAAAAGTTGAAAATTTTAGTTTCTTAATTTAAAAATTATTTTCAAGGCTAAAGCTTTGGTCTTTGTGTTTTGATGATGGATTGATGATATCTAATGATAGTTGAGCATGCATAGAGGTTCATTGGTCTTAGATGATGTCTCGTGTAAATTTTGACGTCGGACATAGGTTATGTCTTAAGGGGACGTTGGGTTTTTGGCTAAGATGAGATATTTTAAGCTTGTTGTTGAGTTTAATATACTCATTTAGAAATATGGTGATGATTTGGTTAAGTTTGGTTGATTTGGTATTAAAATGGCGATGTGTTTTATAAACGTTATTCATGAAATTTCATTAAATTTATTTATATAAGATGTTTGAGGATCTGAATGACCCAAGTGTTATCGATCATGCATGGTGACTTGATATTGAGAAATATAGTCGTATCGACGACTAAGATAAGTTATTTTCTTGATTGATTCTAGATAGGCTTTTATGCCACTTCATGTCGAATGACGGGTCAAGTGAGAAGAAAAAAAAGATATGAAAGACAAAGGTACAGTCTTGAGTGACTATCTCCAGGTGGGTAACTATTTTCAAAAATAATATGATATGCTTATGTTTTTACATACT
This sequence comes from Salvia rosmarinus, assembly GCA_036937905.1. Classification (NCBI taxonomy): domain Eukaryota; kingdom Viridiplantae; phylum Streptophyta; class Magnoliopsida; order Lamiales; family Lamiaceae; genus Salvia; species Salvia rosmarinus. The sequence goes on along the minus strand of CM072816.1, from coordinate 66,129,223 downwards.
TTTAAATGAGATGATATGCTTATGCTATTGCATATTTTCAAATTGATATGAAATGCATTTATGTGAAAAATTTCAAAATTAAATGACTTGCCTGTTTGAGCATGAGCATGAGAATGATGCATTACCTATCCAAGGAAATGAAAGAAAGAAAAGAAAGAAATAATGATAGAAAGAATGAGGCCGTGGCATGGTACCCTTCGGGTCCATCAACACGGGTATGTTATGGTGTTTGAGATTTACCGACGTCGGATAGCGACCTTCGGGTCATAGCGTGTTTGAGAAGGAGGCCTACTTCTCAACACATAGAAAGAATCCGTGGATATGGGAAGAGAAAGTTATCAGCCGACATGAGAACATGCATATGCATATTTTATGATGATATTATGAAATGAAAATAAGTAAGTGTTTATTTTGAAAAGCATGCACAGGTTATTTCACTAAAATCCCTGTGTATTGCTAATGTTATGGCAAGTCATTGATATAGCTCTAAGAGCAATGTTTTATGTTTTCTACAGATACCCACCGAGGTGCATTTTGTACTCATGCCCGCATGTATTTCTAAACGTGCGGGTTGAGCTTGAGAGGATCTTTGGAATCGAATGCCGTGCAAGGAGCTTCTAAACGTTTGACTCGTGATGAAATTGTTAAATTGTTGATATGATTTATTTGAAGTTATCATGTTTTGTTGCCACGAGTTTTATGTCATCACATAATTCTCGATCACCCTTCTCGTTCGAACTTCGGCCTTCACTTGTTGCTATGTTTTGTTTTGCGAATTGACTAAATATTGATGATAGTCTTATTTTGATATTGTGATCTCGACATTGTTGTTATGACATCGATTTGATTTTTATACATGTCTTTAAATTTTGTTAAAATCAATATGATTTGAACCATGTTTTAAATATTCTCAATGTTGTCATAATAATAAGTATATCCTTGGTATTGATTATTCCATTGTGATTGTTGGTCTTCGACCGTAGTTCTTCTCCATTCGCTTCTTCATTTTGGTTTGAAACCCTAAAATTATCTTTTACCAAACTCCCATTCTTCCTCTTGGACCATAAATGTTTGATTTATTCATGACGAAAGTTGATGTCATATATTGCTTTTAATATGAATTATTGGTAAATTGTTATTATTGATTATCAAAAGATCTTTCTTAACCCACGTCACGGCCTAATTACTTGATTAAGTAGTCCAATTTTTTACATATTTTATACCTTTAAATATATAGTTTTAAATATTAAATATAAAATTACTATTATACCCCTAATATTTTTTAAAATCCAGTATGCCCCATTGCCACTGGTCCGCCATCGGTGCCACATGTAAAGACAGTCCGAACTAATATGATAGCTAGGCAAATTAGGCCTGATTTTTGTTATAAGGACACATGTTAAAAATTTGCAACGATTATGATCTCATTAATTATTATGCTTACGTTGAAACATGAATATAAGAAGTCGAAAATATTGAAGTATTATATAGCATTTATCCTAAATGGTATCTAAACTTAATTTAAAATAGTATAAATGGATTGACCCACCGGCCCCATTGAACAAAGAGAGGTTAAATGTGGATGGTAATTCTCGATGAACAGTTGAGATTTGGTCAAAGACTGCTAAAATATAGAAGAGGATTACAGATTGGATGTGTCAGATTGACCTTGTCAGAAATAAGAATTCATCTCTTTGTTCTTTTCCCATAACCATTCCAGCCAAATATGAATTATCTAATACATTCAAAAATATAAAATCCTTAAAATTTCAATCAATCTTGATGAGATATTGCTATTATCCATAAGCTCAAATAATTCATTTTAGTAGCGGATGGATGGTGGCCTCATCTCATCCCGATTATTTTTTGAGGACATTGTTGCTCTTGATTTTATTTTTTATTTTTTTTCATTGTACACTAGAATAGATGAAAACTCTTTTTCTTTTTCGAGCGTTTCTCATTGAATTTTTGCTAGAAATATTTAACGAAATTCGACCCTTGAGCTGCAATTTGTGCTTTCCAGGTTCTTTTAGGTTTTTGACTTCTTTGTTTTTATTAAAGCTTAATTTCATAAGTGAATTCAATTTATGTGATTAGTTTTTTTTTGTCACTTTTAGACCAAGCTCCAATTTCATATTTTGCTCTACAAAAAAATTAAAAGCACAAAATTCAAAATTGATTCATAAAGTAATGTATAAAAAATAATTTCTTGATAGTATAAGTAAACTATTCTTTTGGACCAAACATTATGTCAATCAATTTCTGGAAACTATTAATAAAATGTTGTTTCCGTAAATGATTTTATGAAGTCACGAGGAATTAATTAAGTACGGCAAAATTAAATATGTCAATTAAACACGTAATACTTGTACACTGAGGGCGGAACACAAGGCCAACAACTTTTATACGTGCCCTTACCCCCTACTATATATTGATATTGTTTTCAATTGGGTTGGGTTGGAAGAGGAAAATAAGAAATTCAATTAAAATATTATTTTTCGAGATTAAGATTGAGTTTCCTTGTAATAAGGTTAGATTGAATGATATCCTATAATTATATTGGACACTACTACTTGCACTTAAAGAGTTGATATTTGATAAAGCAGTATGTTATATTTAAATTTCATTAACTTGAAGAGTTGATAACGTGTTGGCCCCACTCTTGTTTCCAAAAAGTTGATCCTATGATGGATCATGATAGAATTTGATAGAGGTGATTAGACTAATTTTTGAAAGCGTAATTTAACTGGCTCGAAAACTAGGGGTGACTAGACTAATTTTTGATAACTCTCTACTCAAAAACCTCACTATTTTTGACAAAGTCTAATTTACATATTCTACATTACTGGGTCTCCTAAACCCTACATCAATGAGACTGATTTAAGTGCGAAAATCATTGGCTTTTTAGGATGCAAACATCATAGTTTCTTTTTTTTTAAAAAACAAAAATTCAATATTGATTTATTTATAATTTGCCCCACTCTTGTATAAATGTGATAAAAATACACAGAAGATGCACAGTCTTCTCAAAATCTCAAAAACTAATGGACATAACAAATATGGAACATTTCATAAAAGAATCAATTAATGTAATTTATCTTAATATAGCAAAACAATATATACCCGACAGTCTTCAACAAATAGTAAGCATTTCTATGGCTGGTCTATCAAACAAAGAAGCCATGCATAATTAGAAGAGAATGACAAATTTACTCATCTTTCGAGTGTCATTATAAAAACCATGCAAAAAATATTATGTGGGGCAAGCCCGCAATTAGTGCTTTCTTTTCTCATAAGACCAAGAGGGAAATTGGCATAATAATAATATAATCAATATTTAGTCGAGTCAAAAAAGGCAACGCTGCATGGGAGTTGATGCACCACTAAGAGAAAGGCCTCCAACAAAGTAAAGATGAAAACGAAATGGAGCCTTTAAAAGGGAGCATGCACAAGCTTTTATATGCCTGTACATAACCCAGTAATGAGATCTGATGGGATATGGCCCAACCGCTCAGGCCCACTGGCAGGCCCAAACAAGCTGGGCCTGACCTAATGGACGGCCCTCACGGTTAAGCCAAAAGCCCAACATCTAAACCCTGTCAAGACCAAGTCAAAGGCGATATTCGAGGATCGAAGATATGGGCGATATTCGAGGATCAAGTTATGGAAAGAGATCGGATCCCACAAATCAAGGGATCGATCGTCTTTAGAGATCCACAAACATGTATAAATAGGGGTTAGGTCGACGGTAGAAGGGTTAGCAACTATTAGAATTCTAGAGAGTTTTTCAATACATTCACTGTAATCCTACATAGTGAAAGTATTGAGGAATCACTCCTCCGTGGACGTAGATCTTATTCTTGATCGAACCACGTAAAAGCCTCCGTGTTCTTTACAGTTTTCATAAATCTCACATACTAGATTTATCATTGGCGCCGTCTGTGGGAAGCATTCGAACAAAAAGCTTCGTTTTTCTACAACTCAATGGCAAGAACTCGTCAAACTTAGCTAGTACCATTGAGCCGGCAACAACCGCGCTGAGGATGATCAAGTGGTCACGCAGCGCCGCGGGAAGGGGATTGCGGACGCCACCAACGGCAACACACCTGAGGGTTACATAGAGAACATTCCTATACACCCTCAGGATCGCCGCCCTAACGAAGAGGAAGATGCCGACCTCAATACCGATGAACAGGCGGTTCACCGATCTCATGAGGTCCTCGGCCGAGCCGTGTCCGAATTCCTCAACGCCAATCTCGGCCAATTCCAGAGTTTCCTCAACCAGAGGACAAACGGAGCGGGCACCTCAAGAGCACCCGGACTGGTCCTTACAGGCGCCCGAGGTCGTTCGCCCCTCCGAAGTAATCAACGCTCACCTCGGCGCGATAGCTAAGAACGCGAATCACCCCACCGTCCGAAGTCAATCACCTCGGCCGAACAACCGCAACCATTCACCCCCGCGCCACCCGCGGAGTCGCTCACCACCTCGGTACAACGTCCACGCGGCTGGACGGGAAAGAAGAGAGGAGAGGCGAAGCCGAACTCCCCCTCAAAGAGACGATAGGCATCGCTATCGGTCTCCCACCCCTCCAGAGAGAGATGGCAACGAGCTCCCGGGGTTCGACCGGCACAGGAGAATCATCTCTCCATTCTCCAGGGAAATTCTGGATACACCCTTGCCCCAACGATATAGGGCACCCAACATCGCTGCTTACGATGGCCTCGGGACCCTCCGACTTCCTTTTCGCCTACACCACCAACATGGCGAATCAAGGAATGGAAGATTTTCATATGTGCAAAATCTTCCCCGAGGTATTGGTCTCCAATGCCCGACGTTGGTTCACCTCGCTCCGCCAGAACAGCATACATTGCTTTAAGGATCTCATGGATCAGTTTAAGTGGCGCTTCTACCAGAAGATGCCACCTCAGCAACCTTCGTCCGACCTGCTCACCATCCGCCAAGGACGGGACGAGACGATGTCAAATTTCGTCTCGCGGTTCATCAAGGAGTCTCTCAAAATTGATGAGAGTAACGATCTCTACATCATCAATGCGTTCAAGAACGGGATCCGACCTGGTGCCCTGAACAAAGAGATCACCAGAGAAAAGCCAAAGACGGCGAGCTGCCTCTGGACTCTGGTCGACAACTACATTAAAGGGGACGAGTCAGATCGCAAGAAGAGAGAGACCTGGGACGAGCAGAAGGTCGAGAGGAAGAGGCCAGACGACCAAGGGAGAGGCACTATTCGCCGAAGTGCCTTCGACAGGATCAAGAAAGGCCCGATGGAATCCGGTGGGACCTCGGCCAAACCACAGTGGCAACGCGCCTCATCTGCTCAAATCGAGGGCGGAAATATTTGAGCTCCACGTTGAGCTCTTCCCAAACCCCTCCCATGAAAGGAGGATCCAAGCGGTCGGCGGAGAAGTATTTTGATTATCACCAAGGGTATGGTCACAATACCAAGATTGCGTAAACTTGAGCTCGCGGATCGGCGAGCTCGTCAAAGGAGGAGAGCTCAAGAAGTACCTCGGCCGACTGGGTGGGAATAAGCGCAGAGGAAAAATGGAGGTAGCAACAATCTGCGGGCCGACCTCGGCGATGACCCAACCCGAAGGCGGCGAGGACGATGGTCCCAATGCCATGGAGCAAGTCTACGCCATTACCGGACGCCCGCCAGGTGCGAGGTCGTCGTTGAAAAATGAAGCTCGAAGACCGACCCCGAGGAGCGAAAAAATAAACGACTCCGGGACGGTGAGAACATCATGTTCTCCAATGACGACCCAAAGCGAAAGATCATGCCCCACTAAGACGCCATTACTATACAAGCCGTGGTGGGCAACAAGAACGTCCACAGAGTCTACATCGACATCGGAGCCTCTGTCAGCATTATCTTCCAGAGCTGCCTGGACAAACTTGAGGTCGGAGGGATCCAAATACATCCCGCACCGTCCAAACTCCGGAGCTTCACTCAGGAGATGGTCCAACCAGAAGGTGTTATCACCCTTCCGGTCACGGTGGGACGTGCTCCCAAGTCAGTCACCAAGGCCATCCAGTTCTTCTTGGTCCGAGCCCCCTCTCCATACAACATCATCCTGGGGAGAGACTGGCTCTATGCCACCAAGGCCGTCTGCTCGGTCTACTACCTCACCATCAAGATACCCACCCCGGTGGGAGTGCTAAGCATCCAGGTGAGCAAACGGCAGCTAAGGAATGCCTACGAGTCTCAACCCAGGATGTGGCCTTACCTCAGGCTTAGCAACTACAGAAACCTCAGAAGCTGCCACCCCGGGATGATCTAACTGACGACCTCCAATTATACGATGACGATCCTTCCAAGGTCGTCAAGGTCGAAACCCAGGGTCCAACTGATATTCGACAGCTCATCATGCAGCTTCTGAGGGAATACAGGGACGTGTTCGCATGGTCCCCACTCGACATGATTGGAGTGTCACCCGAGCTCATCACTCACCGGCTCAACATCGACCCGGCAACCAAACCAGTTCGGTAGAAGAAAAGAGGGTTTACGGTAGAGCGTAGCCAGGTCATAAGAGACGAGGTGACCCAACTCCAAGAGGCCAAAATCATGTTCGAGGTTAAGTACCCGACTTGGATGGCTAATCCAGTCGTGGTCCGAAAGTCGGGAGGGGGATGGCGCATGTGTGTCGACTATACCGACCTCAACAAACACTGCCCGAAGGATTGTTACCCCCTCCCTGATATTGACAAGAAAGTGGAGGCACTGGTGGGCCACGAGATTTTCAGTTTCCTGGATCTGTACAAGGGGTACCACCAAGTCTTGATGAGTAAGGAGGATGCTCCAAAAACGGCGTTCATCATTGACTTCGGTGTCTTCGCGTACCGAAAAATGCCTTTCGGCCTGAAAAACGCCGGAGCTACCTACCAAAGGATGGTGGACGCAATATTCAAAGATCATATTGGGAAGATCGTCGAGGTCTACGTTGACGACATCGTGGTCAAAAGCCAAAAAACAGAAAGCTGCGCCGACGACCTCAAAACGATCCTACAACTCCTCAGGTCGGTCAACCTCAAGATCAACCCCCAAAAGTTCACATTCATGGTGAAGACGGGAAAATTCTTGGGGTGTTGGGTTTCCCAAGAAGGCTTGAAGGCCAATCCCACCAAGGTGAAGGCGATACTTGACATGCAATCAAGACAATCCGTGAGATCCACAAACTCACGGATGCTTAGCCGCCTCTCAGATTCCTATCCGGGCTGCGAGAAGTAACTTCCTTTCTTCAAGATCTTGAGAAGAGCCCCGGACTTCGCCTGGAAGGAAGAGCACCATGTCGCCTTCACCGAGCTGAAAGAGTACCTCGCCGACCTGCCCACACTGTCCGCCCCGAAAGAAGGCGAGCTCCATTCTTTATATCTGGCCGCCTCGGACGAGGCAATCAGTGCGATGCTGGTACGAGATAAGATCGGATGACAACTCCCTATCTACTTCATCAGCCGAGCTCTCAAAGGACCGGAGACTAGGTACACCAACTTCGAAAAACTAGCGTTGGCACTGGTGAACGCCAAGCGACGTCTCCGACCTTATTTCCAAGCCCATTCAATCCAGGTACTGACTGACTTACCCCTGAGACAAGTCTTGTCAAAACCCGAATCATCAGGGTGTATAGCTGCTGGCACCGGAGCTCGTGAGCATGACATCTTATACTCTCCGCACCGGCCATAAAGGGCAAGCTCTAGCCGATTTCCTAGTAGAGTCAAATTTACCGAGGTCAACCCCCGCCAGAGGTCACTCCGACCCCGCCTCATAACGGAGGAACCTATCCTCGACCTACCGAGGGCATTGGCGGATGTACGTGGATGGAGCTTCATGCAAACGGGTAGCGGGCGGGCATCTGCTCCTCGGCCCGAAAATCAAGAGGTGACCTATGCACTTGGTTCACCTTCCCACCAAAAATAACGAGGTGGAGTATGAAGCCCTTCTCTCGGGACTCCGTCTCGCAAAGGAATTGAAGGTGGAAAAGATTTAAATCTTCGGAGATTCCCAGGTCGTGGTAAACCAAGTCTTAGGAAAATACGAGGCCAAAGAGGATCGAATGAAGCAATACCTTGAGAAGGCTAAGGAGATGCTGACCTCATTCAGGTATTCCACAATTCATCATATCCCACGAGGGGAGAACAGCCGAGCTGATATCCTCAGTAAACTGGCTTCGTCATCAACAAATCCACCAGTGGAGGAGGTTCATTCCAAAAGCATTGCGGAGCCCCACATCGGCATCATCACTGAGATAGAACCGAACTGGATGTCTCCCATAAAGGCATATCTGGAAGAAGGTGTACTACCCCAAGATCGGCTCGAAGCAAAAAATATGATGGTCGAGTCCCAAAAGTACCTCGTGCATGAAGACACTCTCTACAGGAAATCATACCTTCAACCACTCTTGAGATGCCTTGGGACAGAAGAGGCGGACTACGTATTAAACGAGATTCACATGGGATCTTGTGGAAGCCACATCGGATCACGGGCTCTCTCAAAGAAGACGCCGAGGTCGTATTCATCGCCCACCCTCATCCAAGATTCGGCCGAGTTCGCTGCACCGTTTATAATATTGGAAAAATGCCGAAGTGTCGACTTCACGCCACGCCACGGTCAGCTACCGCACCGACCTCGTGTAGCCTTGAGTCCTTGGCCTTTCATACAATGTGGGAATCGACATCGTTGGTCCCTTCGACCGAGCACCGGTCGGCTCCGATACTTAGTCGTAGCCATAGACTACTTCACAAAATGGGTCGAGCGGGCCTCTTTCAAGCCTCAAACCTCACGGCGAAGGATTGAGACATTCAATTAGTAATCATGCCGCAATTAGCCGTGGCGAAGTTGTTGGTTATATATGTGATCTTCCGTCTATGCGGATTAAAGCGGTTAATAATGCGGGATAAACATCGTTGTGGGTAGGATTGGTGCATCCAAGGGTTAGTCTTTCTTCATTGTTATCATTAGTGATTTTATTGCTTTATTTATATTTACGCTTGGTTACCTTTGCTTTGGATTAATTTTGAAGCCATTAAACCTATCACCCAAATTACGTGCTTGGATAATGATGAATTGTGGTTGAGCTAGCTTGTTTTAGTGATACAATCTACGTGGATACGATTGCTTAACACCTTACCGCACATGTGTGAAAAGGGCGATCAAATTTGGCGCCGTTCTAGGTTAAGATCACATAGGAATAATTTGTGATTTGGATTTATTAATTGAAGTTATATATATATATTATTTTATTTATTTTTTATCGGGGCTAATTCTCTCTTTCTCGGTGGTTTATCGTACAAGATCTGGGGACCTCACGAGTATTGAATCGAGATCAGCTCTCAAGGAGAAGAGGGCGAGAGAGAGGCAGTGCAATGGCGTAATCCATGAGAGCAGGGCATTCGCCGGGCAAAAGCCAACATGCTACGACTTTGCAGTGCGGCGTCGGATGGCGAACATATGAATCATTGTCCACCCGGAGGAAGACCTCGAATCACATGCCGCATCCCACGAGCAGGTTCAAGGAGGCGATTGGGGCCCTTGCGTGATGCAAACAATTTTGAGCTAAAACCGTACGATCGGTATGGTCGAGGAGGCGGTTTGGGAGGAGTCACGGAAGACCGAATGCATCTCGAGACTTTCTCGATATTTGTGACACCATCAAGCGAGATGGGGTGCCACGAGACACGATCGAATCACGCATGTTCGGTTTCACCATGCGCGGCCGGTGAAAGATGGTTCGAAGTTTGGACCGGTGGCATCGACATGAAACTTTGCGAAGTTTCTTTAAATACTTCCCCGGTGCCTAAGATCATCGCCGAAATCTCTCATTTTGCCAAAACCACGACGAATCATTATTGAGGCATGGGAAGATTCATCTATTGAGATGTCACAACATGGGTTCTCCATCTTGATGGTGACATGGCGCACATGGTGGATCGCGATTGCATTGAACCGACCGAAGAGCGAGGCAAGCCGTATTGTAGAAGAGATGGTACCAACAGCTATCAATGGCCAGGAGAGACGCCATCGAAAGCATTCTTTGTGAGAGTGATTCAAAATATGACGATCTCATGAAAAGTTCACTTTTTGAAGAGTCGATTGAGATGATAACGTCACCACATCAATCGGAGGAATCATTGAATTTCCAACAACCTTCAAAGATTCAATGTTCATAATTCGATTCAAGTCTCGACATGATGCACGATTGGTTGTAAGCAACCAACAATTGTAAATCATTTGGAGTCCACCGTGACGGCTATGGGAAGCATATGAAGATGTTGGAAAATCAATGGTCGAATAGCCGTTCAAGTGAAAGTGCCCAGTGTCCCCTCTTGTCGCCATTCACGAGGCGAGGTGGGCGAGCTACCCGAGCCCTACGAAGAAGAGCAAAGCATTGGAAATCGCGACCGAGCACGCGACCGCGAGCAGTCGTGAGCCATCGAAAAATTGTCCTGACCCGCGACCGGCGCGTGCCCGCGCGCGACCGCGAGCCATCGGTATCTGGCGCTAGATTTGTTCGCGGCGACCAGCTCATAAACCGGCCCTGACAATCAGTCGTGCATGCGGCCGAAATCGGCGTTGACTCGCGCAAGCTTCATACGAGCGGAGATCATGGCGCAGTTCCTCGCGACCTTCCGGTGATCGGTCGGCCATGAGCAACGAAGCAAATCTGACACGTACATTCCTCGGTCCGTTTCAGTCGACTTGTCAAGTCGAAATATGAGGTTTGCTCATTTCAAAGGGTTTTCAAAAGTTGAGATAAATTTCCTCTCTTTGAGCTGCGAAACGGGGCTACAAGGAAGTTTTTTACAGGCACAAGCAAGAAGAAACTTGGGAAATTTGAGAAATTTCCCTATCAGAAATGCGGTGCCGTCTTGAAGGCTCCCTCGACAAAGGATCACGTAGTTTCACTTTAGAGTGCGAGATCGCGAGCGAGACCTTTCCAATGTTTTGTGCGACTTCACGCCACATCAATCGATGCCATTGAGCGTTTTCAACGGCTACACCTAGGAAAGATGAAGCCGGCAATTTCCTGATGATGGGCGCGGTCGATCGCATATCAGGTATCGTCGAAGATGTGTTGGTAAATTCGGGTTTTATTTTTTCTGCCGACTTTGTGATTTTAGATATTCCCAATTCAAACAACAACCACTAATCCTTGGTAGACCTTTTCTATGGCTGGTGATGCGTTGATTGATGTGAAGGCAAGAAGCTACCGCACCGTCGACCTCGCAAGCCTCTTGGTGAAGAATAGTCCTCGCCTTCATACAATGGGGAATCGACATCGCTCTCGGTCCTCGCCTTCACCGGGAATCGACATCGCGTCCCTTCGTCCGAGCACCGTGTCCGATACTTAGTCGTAGCCATAGACTACTTCACAAACGGGTCAAGCTTGCCTCTTCAAGCCTCACGAGCGTATGATTCGACATTCTCGTGGAAAAACATAGTTTGTCGCTTGCATACCACATGATGCATATCTAGTTGTCGGTTAATTACGTAATTGTATTAATTGTCGATCGTTATCGAATGCATGATATGAATGAGCCTTGAGTCGTGGCGAGATAGGACATTCGTAGGAAGCATATTCTTAGTGATCCTTTTGGGTTGCTTATTTTCCTCTAGAGGCGTAATCGTGATAGGGAAAATTAGTAATCAATCAATTGTAATTGTCGTGAAGTTGTTGGTTATATATGTGATCTTCCGCCTTATCTCGGATTAAAGCGGTTAATAATAAGCGGGATAAACATCGTTGTGGATAGGATTGGTGCATCCCTAAGGTTAGTCTTTCTTCATAGTTATCATTCGTGATTTTATTGCTTTATTTATATTTACGCTTGTTACCTTTGCTTTGGATTAATTTTGAAGCCCTTAAACCTATCACCCAAATTACGTGCTTGGATAATGGAATTGTCGTTGAGCTAGCTTCTATATTTTAAGTGATACAATCTCGTGGATACGATACTTGCTTACCCATACTTACACTTTTTTACGTGTGAAAAAGGAGCGATCAGTTACACATCCACAGGCGAACGGTCAGACCGAAGTGACGAACCGCACGATTGTACAAGGATTGAAAAAGAGGCTAGACCGAGCTAAAGGTGATTGGGTCAAAAATCTCCCTCAGGTCCTCTGGTCGTACAGAACGACACCTCGAACCTCACACGGAGAAACACCCTTCAGCCTAGTCTACGGTACCGAGGCTGTCATACCAGCTGAGATCGGCGCACCGAGCCCACGCACTCTTCACTTCGACCAGCACGACAACGAGGAGAACCTACGGGTCAACCTTGATGCTCTAGAGGAAAAACGTGAGCTAGCCTTCATCAATGAAGCCAAATACAAGTGCCAGGTCGCAAGGTACTACAACAAGAGGGTAAAAGCCTCCACACTCCAAGTAGGCGACCTCGTCCTGCGAAACAATGAGGCCAGTAAAGCCGAGCGTCTTAACAAGTTAGATCCGACATGGGAAGGCCCATACCGCGTTCACGAGGACCTCGGCAAAGGGGCCTATAAGCTTGCTCACCTATTCGGTGCACTTATTCCCCGAACCTGGCATATCACTCATTTGAGGAGGTATTTTACATAGCTTTGATTTCAGATCGGCATCATGTTAGCCTTCTTTTCGCTTTTTCGAAGTGCGATGTTATTTACTTATTAATAAAACACTTGTTTTTCTAATGAGTATTTCACTTCGTGTCTTTCTTATATTTATGTGAACATCCATTCGGATAAAACATAATTAACCTTCAAAAGGGGACGCCCTTGCGAAGATGGCACATACAGATAACTCATTAATTTGAACGTCTACGTGCAAGGCATACAGATTACTCATTAATTTGAACATCTACATGCAAGGCATACAGATAACTCATTAAATTGAACATCTACATGCAAACGACGTCCAGATCGGATCTCGTCAATTTATACCCCTTTATTTGGGAAGATATACACTTCGGTAAACAGTCTGAATACATTTACGGCTAAAACCAAGTACTAAGCTATATTTGTACCTCTCTAGGGGGAAAATATACACTTCGGTACAAAGCCTAAATACATTCATGACTATAAACCAAGTCCTAAGCTATATACAAATCATTCGGGCTTCCGAGCTCCACCCCGACGGGACTCACTGAAGCTGCACCAGTTCTGAACAAAATCTCCGGGGCGGCGATGAATACCCGGGATGAACTCAGTGCCTTCAACCCAGTCAATGAGGTCGGCGCCACCACGGCCTACTCCAGCCGCACTTTGAACAGGCGCAGAGGGGCCCCGACCTGAAGGAGGCGCTCCCGGAACCGAGGTCGAACTTCGGTTCCTTGATCTTGCCGCCCGGCCAGGGTTACGACCCCGCCCCCGACCCGCAGTCCTTCCTTGCCGACCTGGGGCCCTCGCTCGTCTAGCTCCTGACGGGGGGCCCGACTGCGAGACGACGTTCCAGACATGTCCGCTCCCATCAGCCGAAGCACCTCGGCGTGGTCCATGTAACCGCCGCCCGCCCTGACTTCTTCAATTCTCACGTCGGCAGGGTCGGCTGGAGTCTCGATCTACAGGTGGGGCAAACGCCGCTATGGACGAGCTCAGAACTGGAGGTATTTGACCAGGGAATCGAGGCAATCTTTGAAATTCTTGCTCTCAGGCCCCTCCTCGTCCCTTAGCACCATGCCCTCAGCGAGCAAACTCTGAACTCGGTCATCGACCTTGGATATGGTGACACCACCAGATCGGTGGATCACCCCTTCATATTCTACATGTTCTTCCGAGATCCGAGCCAACTTCTCTGCGCCAACTCGAGCTGTTCTTCACACTGCATCAGGCGGCCTTGAATTACGTCGGCAGAGACGTCCGCCTGCTGAACTTCCAAATGAATGATCCTTAGCTTCAAGGCTTTGTTCTCTGCCAAAAGACGGGCCACCTCGCGTTTGGCCCCTTGCAGTTGCTTTTTCAGCCCGGCCAACGATGTCGAGCTACCGACCCCAGCAACTTGGCTATCCATACTGTTCAAAGTCTGGGTCAACTTTGCAGATCGGCTCCTCCAGAATACCACCTCCTCATCCTTCTCAGCCAGGGCACTTCGGACCTCTTTCAGCTTGGCCAAGAGATCGTGATTAAGCCCAACATAAGGAGAAGTGGGGTGCTAAAAACATGACAAACACATTCATATCAAAAAGGTGTACTTATTATTGACAAAGGTGGAGATTTACAAAGCTCGGGATCCTAATGACCCCGCCAAATTCAACCTATTACAACAGGTCACCGACCTCGCCTCTTTCCGGACTCGCTTGACCTCTTCTTCTTTGCTCTAGCTGCGCGGCTCCTCTTCTTCTTGCTCCTGCTGCTGCCGGCCTCCATCAGAAAGAAGACTTGAGCTCGGCCCCACCTCCCCAGCTTCAGCACGCACCTCGGCGAGGAGCTCCTGAAGCTCTGCGTCTTCGTCCTCCTTGCACTCGGCCATGGCCTCAGTCGTCAGAAGAGAAGCAGAGGAAGCCAAAGTCTCCACCACGGGGAAGGAGGCCGCCTCGGCAATCACTCGGGCGTAATCCTTCTGCACCGCCCGAGGAGCGACCTCGACCCAGCCATGCTTGACCTTGTCGAAGTCAGGCATCGCGGCCGCCAACTCCTCCAGGTGGGCGCATATCACCTGCGGCCTGAGCACGGCGGCCAGGTCGAAAATGAAGGCGGAGAAGGTCTCTGATTCGATGAGCTTGCTGGCGAAGGCCCTCAACATCGGTCCTTGCCCCGCCAGCAAGACACTCGTCTGTTCGGCGAGCTTCTTCTCCACCTCGGCCTCCTCCTCCCGAGCACTCTCCACCTCGGCCCGGGCCATCTGCAAGGCCCGATTCTTCTTCTTCAGGGCAGCCTCAGCAGTGGCCCTTGCGGTCTCGGCATCCGCCCTCGCAGCAGCTAGCGCGGCCTCGGCAGCAGCCCTTGCGGCCTTGGAAGTGTCCCTCGCGGTCTCAGCAGTGGCCCGCTCCCTCTCCACAGCCTCGTACTGAGAGGCGCTCTCGACGAAGAATCCGGCCATGAGGTGCAGCTCTCCCGCCACAAAAGTCGCATCCTGAAAGTCAAAAGGTCAGGAACGCATCACAGAATGAGATAACAATGAATACGGAAGAACCTGTACCTGAGGGAATGATATAGGGGAGCTCGGAGGCGGTAACTCATACGTCTGAGTGCGAGTGTCCTTCTCCGAGGCCGGACTTGACCTCGGGTGTTCTGTCGACACCAGCTGACTGAGGGTCGCCACGGCCAGGGGCGCCTTGCTAGCCTCGGTTCTCTTCGCCCTCTTGGCCGGTGGCGCCTGGCTCGGCTGTCGTGCGGGGGGTGATGAGGTCGGCGTCTTTACCTTCTTACTATAATCGAGCTTCACTGCACAACAAGAAAAATTTGTCAACACGACGACATCAGACGTATAAGCAATAAGGAATAAGAGGGTGCCCTCACCCAGATCCGACCCCGATCCTGAAGGCTTCAACCTATATATGCTCAACCCGGCATCGTTCAGATCGTCCTCGGTGAAATTGACAGAAATTTCACCAAGTGTGTTGAGCTGATCCTCTATGTGACCCAGGGGCTTCACCTTCACATCCTTCATTTTACCCTGCCCCCACTCGTAGCTCGAATGCCCTTCCGCCCTAAAAAGAAGAACTTATTTTGCTATTGCGACACCTTCGAGGGAGCAGTCACCCTAAACGGCTGCCGAGGTGAAAGATAGTATACACCTCCTGTGCCCTTGATGCTAAAAAAACACATCAAGACCTCGAAGGAGAACTCATCGGCAACGCCATAACAGGCGAGCCCCATCCCTACCACCGACCTAATGGAATTTGGGGAAAACTGGCATATAGGAATTTGAAAATATTCATGAATATTCAAAAAGATGGGGGCTAACGGAAACCTAAGTCCGGCCTTCATAGCGTCTACATACACCGTTACAAATCCCTCCGGAGGGGCCAACGCTCTGTCACCAGGTTGCGGAAGACACCACCAGGCATCTACCGGAATGTGGCATTCCTTCCCTATTCTAAGCACATCGTCGACGGTCAGAGACGATTTAACGTCCCTGACCTTATACTCATCCCAAACAGAAGAAATCAACGGAACCCTAGCGCTAATGCCCAAGGATTTACCCGCAAGGTTATGACACATGTAATCCCTAATCTCTACCTCGCTATCAGGGAAAGAAGAAGAACGGGCAGAACCAGACATAGATGAAGAAGTCGAAGTCATACTTACTTTTTATTTATGGATTTTTGCTTCTTCGATGAAGTTGGGAAGAAACTTTTGAAAGCTCTGGATATGTTTTCTCTGGACCGGCGGAAGAAGAAAGTGAACAGTTTCCTCATTCGGGATTATTTATAGTACAAAGAGGCGCCCAAACTTGCCGTTTCAACTTCCCACGTGGCTAATCGCGATTTGATGTGAAGTAGATACGCGCACGCGTTTTGAGCGCCCACCAACCATCTGGCGCGTATGACGTGTCCTAGGACGCACTGACACGCCGGTCTAATCGTGCAATCATTATTCTGACTCCGGACCTCGGCATCGTCCTTCCAACAAATCGCTATCCAACGTCAGACGACTCAGGTCGGACCTCGGCATCAGCCTGACGAACATCTCTGTCCAGGTCGGACCTCGGCATCCTCCTGACAGACATCTCTGTCCAGGTCGGATATCGGCATCCTCCTGACAGATGTCGTCGTCCAGGTCGGACCTCGACATCTTCCTGACGGACATCTCTGTCCAACGTTAGGCGACTCAGTCCAGTCCTCGACAAACTATCCCAGCCAGGAAGGGCAGATCGCCTAACTCAGCTCGGACCCAGGCGAACCAATCAAACCCTGACATCGAAAAGATTGAAAACCTTCGACAACAACCTCAGTCGAGCAACAACCAGCCTCGGCAAAATACGCTCTTCACCCCACCTCGGTATAGTTGTTACTCGACTATTTGGGGGGGGCTATGATGGGATATGGCCCAACCGCTCAGGCCCACTGGCAGGCCCAAACAAGCTGGGCCTGACCTAATGGACGGCCCTATGTGGTTAAGCCCAAAGCCCAGCATCTAAACCCTAATCAAGACCAAGTCAAAGGCGATATTTAAGGATCAAGATATAGAAGGCGATATTCAAGGATCAAGTTATGGAAAGAGATCGGATCCCACAAATCAAGGGATCCAGTACGTCTTTAGAGATCCACAAACATGTATAAATAGGGGTTAGGTCGACGGTAGAAGGGTTAGCAACTATTAGAATTCTAGAGAGTTTTTCAATACATTCATTGTAATCCTACATAGTGAAAGTATTGAGGAATCACTCCTCCGTGGACGTAGATCTTATTCTTGATCGAACCACGTAAAAACCTCTGTGTTCTCTACAGTTTTCATAAATCTCACATACTAGATTTATCAAGACCTTAGAAAGTAAGTTTGATATTACCTCGACTATAGTAATCAAACTGGATTCTCGGTCTAGGGAGGCTACTTTCTAACTCTTTTACGTGGGGTTTTGGATCTTTATATCCAACGGGTCCTTCGTCCATATCATTTGATATCAGAGCAATTTGGTATTGATCCAATCTCTATCTTTAAATTTCATCCAAAAAAAGAAAAAAAACATTACTCTATATTTCATATTCATCTCATTGTATTTTTCTTAGAGGAAAAAAAAACAAAAATCAATTCAAAAGTACCCAAAAGAAAATAAAATTCCTACATTATCCAATTTCAAAGTTCTTGTTCCTCCAAAGACTGAAGTTTGGTGAGCTCTACTAATCTTGTCTTTCTTGATTTGTTCTTATTACTTGTGAATTCCTACAAACGAGAATCGAGTGGTAAAAGGCTTGAGAGGTGAGATTATTTGAGGGGAGATAAAAGCTTATACGAGCTATACACGAGTGTTTGCGTGAGGATCATTTTGAGTGACACACGAGTGAATTGTGAGGACATGGATGACACAACTAATAAAAACTCAACTGAATTTGTATTACAAGCCATGTAACAACAATTTGCTAGGTTTGAAAATATTTTGGAAAATGTTACAAACCACTTGGAGAGGTTGGAACTTCATACACCATAAAGGCATGAAGAGGAAAGAGAGAGTGAAGGAAAAGATGATGCAACATCCACACATCAAAATCATAGGCTGGAAGGAGGTAGAGAAAAACACCGAAATGAAGTTGATCGTGACTTGGGAAACATCAAACTTAAAATCCCTACATTCCAAGGAATGAGCGATCCCAAAGCTTATTTGGAGTGGGAGCGAAAGGTGAAACTCATCTTTGAGTGTCACAACTACTCTGAGGAGAAAAATGTTAGACTTGCTGCAATTGAATCCATGAATTATGCTATAGTTTGGTGGGATCAATTAACAACAAATAGAAGACGTTATAGAGATAGACCAAATTTATTTTGGGAAGAAATGAAAACCATAATACGGAAGATATTTGTACCATCTCATTATTTTCGTAAATTGTATCAAAAACTACAATCTATGAATCAAGGTACTAAATATGTTGATGAGTACTACAAAGAGATGGAGATTGTTATGATTAGGGCAAATGTTGAAGAAGATTGAGAAGAAACCATGGCTTAATTTCGATGTGGGCTGAATAAGTAAATCGTAAATATTGTAGACCTTCAACACTATATGGAGCTGGAGGATATGGTTCACATGGCCATGAAAGTGGAGTGGCGATTGAAGAAGAAGAAGAAGGGACCATCCAAAAGAGTTTTCCAACAAGTTTTCAATCTTCAAAGACGAAGGAGTGGGCATCGTCTAAATCAACTTTTGGGACAGCCTCTAAACCTCAAAATGAGATGTCAAAATCGAAGTCCAATGAACTTAAAAAGGGAAAAGGTATTTCTACTTCTACTTCTACTACTAGAAATAGAGATATCAAATATTTTCGATGTCAAGGCATTGGACACATTGCATCAAATGTCCAAACAAAAGGGTGATGGTTCTGAAACCGGATGGAAAAATAGAATCTGAAAGTGAACGAGAGGATGAAGGTAAAGAAGAACGTCTTGAGGAGATCGTATTAGAACATGGAGAACTTTTGGTGGTTCGAAGAGTTTTAAGTGTGCAAATAAAAATGACGATCAACAAAGGGATAACATCTTCCACACAAGATGTCTGGTTCAAGATAAAGTTTGCATGTTAATTATTGATGGTGGTAGTTGCACCAATGTTGCAAGTTCCGAGATGGTGGAAAAACTGAACTTAACAACTGAAAAACATCATCATCCATACAAGCTTCAATGGTTTAATGAATATGGAGAAATTTGAGTTACCAAACAAGTTCTAATTTTATTTCCTATTGGCAACTATAAAGATGAAGTTCTTTGTGATGTGGTACCAATGCATGCTAGTCATATTCTCATGGGAAGGCCTTGGTAGTTCGATCGAAGGGTGACTTATGATGGATTTCGCAATCACTATACTTTCAAGCACAACAACACATCTATCTTGCTTGTTTCTTTGATACCCCAAGAAGTTCAAGAGGACCAGCTGAAGTAATCTCAAGCAAGGAGAGATCATGAGGTTGAGGGAAAGAAAAGTGAGGAATTTGAAAAAAAAATCGAGTGAAAAAAGATTCGAGAGAAAAGTAAGAATGAGAGAAAAGAAAAACAAAATTTTTATGTGAGGGCAAAAGAAATAACGAGTGCAATAGTTGAAGAAAAGAGTGTGTTTTTCTTGATGTACAAGGAGTCCTTCTTTAGTACTAATGAACTAATCTCATCTTTGTCTAGTACTTTTGTGTCTCTTTTGCAGGAGTTTGAAGACGTGTTTCCCGAGCAAGAACCAAGTGGTTTACCTCCATTAAGAGGTATTGAGCATCAAATTAACTTTGTTCATGGAGCTGTTCTACCAAACCGACCAACTTATAGAGCCAATTCGGAAGAGACTAAGGAAATTCAAAGACAAGTCCAAGGATTATTGGAGAATGTGAAAATTCATGAGAACATGAGTCCATGTGCTGTATCGGTGATTATTGTATCCAAAAAGGATGGATCATGGAGGATGTGCACCGGTTATCGAGCAATCAATAAAATTACGTTAAAGTATCACTATCTTATTCCTAGGTTAGATGATATGATTGATGATTTACATGACGCAGTTGTGTTTAGCAAAATTAATTTGAAGAGTGGATATCATCAAATTCAAATTTGAGAATGAGATGAATGAAAAACTGCTTTCAAAACAAAATCACTGTCTATATTAGTGGTTAGTGATGCCTTTTGGATTAACTAATGCACCTAGTACTTTAATGAGATCGATGCACCATGTTTTGCGAAACTGTATTGGTAAATTTGTGAGTTATTTCTAGCATGTGCTATGGAATAAATTGGAAACTAAACTTCCGTTTTCTACTTCTTGTCATCTACAAACTGATGGACAAACTGAAGTGGTTAATAGAACTTTGATCGGAAAGAAGTTGAAAAGTTAGGAAGATTGCTTATCTTTCACGAAATTTGCTTATAATCAAAGTGTTCATTCTACTAGTAACTTTTCTCCATTTGAAGTTGTTTATTGTTTAAATCCATTGAGTCAGCTTGATCTAATTCCAATATCGATTGAAGAACGTGTAAGTCTTGATGGAAAAACTAACGCTGAAATGGTAAAAAGATAGCATGAAAAGGTTAGGCAAAACATTGAAAGAATAATGCAACAATATGACAAGCATGCAAACAAGGGCCGAAAGAAAGTCATCTTTGAACCAAGAGATTGGGTTTGGTCACATTTGAGAAATGAGAGATTTTCTTCTAAAAGAAAGTCCAAGTTACAGCCAAGAGGAGATGAACCATTCCAAGTGATTATAAGAGTGAATGGTAACACTTATTATAGGGAAAAGCTGATTTCTCCTTCTCCCGAGGATCTATCTTGGATGTTTAATTCACCATACATTGATTATATACCTAGTATGCATCTATATAATTAACTGCAACTCATTGGTGTTTACTCGTGTTTATCCGTGAATTTCTCGGATAAAGATTGATGAAGACTCGTGCTTTGATCTTCTGGAACTCCAATGTTGAGTGAGAGCAATCTATGCAGAATACTGCAAAACTTTTCCTTCTTCCTCTCTCTTGATTTTCGAAAATCTCAAGTGTGAAAAAGTTATTTCTGATTTTCTCCCACCTTGTATTTATAATACAATCCTAGAATCCTATTAGGATTGGATCTCTACATGTCTAATAAATATAATCATATCTTTTCAGATAAACCATATCTAGAATAATATCATTTGATATCTAATGATATCAGATAAAATCTATCTAGATATAGGAGAATCAGAACAGAGTTCCAGTGGGACTCTACTAGTAAGGGGAGAAATTCTCCAGCAGCAAAGGCCATGATGGGCCAGCCCAGCGATCAAATGTAAGGAATAACGATGGGCCTAAAATAAATTAATTATCTTAGGCTCAACATAGAACATAAATTAATTCATAAAAATTTATTCATGCCGCTAGAGAATAAATACTGACTTGCCCCTTTATTTTCAAAGTTGAGTTGGGTTGCACTTAGACTTTATGAATCCCCGTATTTAAGATATCGCATATCCATTAATTATTTATAGCTTTCTGACTGCTTAAAATAATCAATCTCTTTAATTTTTTAAGTAGTACCACTCAACCTTATTATTATACTTGAGCTAAACTCAACATGCAGGGTTTAGTACAATAAACCTTTTGAGCTTCTTAAGGGGACGTCATCATCCTAAACGGATATAGTGACTAGATACAGGTAACTAGCAAGACATACAACACTGCCACCGCCCAAGATACGGAGAATCTTGGGCTATCTCATGTAACCCTCACCCATAACAAGCCAAAGTGATGGCCAACAACTCATACTCACCTAAAATCTTATCGAGGTTTAGATAAACGTAAAGTCACCGAGATAAAGGTTCTTCACGACGGTCAGATAAAAGAACTCATCTCACTGTGATCCATCAATACATCAGAGACGTACCAGCATAGACAAACAACCAAGTCAAGTCACTTCTTATCTGTACAGCAGCCTATACCGACAACTCACTGTAGGGAAATCTGATTTTAACCCTCTTCCGATGATCTATCTTGGATGTTTAATTCATCATGCATTGATTATTTACCTAGCATGCATCTATATAATTAATTGCAACACATAGGTGTTTTCTCGTGTTCACCTGCGAATTTGTCTAACAAGGAATTGGATCAAGACTCGTGCTTTGATCTTATGGACTGTATCCCGTTTGTCAAAACTCCAATGCCTAGTGAGAGCAATCTATGGAGAGTACTGCAGAAATTCACCTTCTTCCTCAAACTTGAAATTTCGAGAATCACAATATTGCTTCTTGTAATTTTCAAAAATCACACTAGCATTAGGATAACCTGATTTTCTCTCACCTTATATTTATAATGCAACCCTAGATCCTATTAGGATAGGATCTCGGCATATCTAATAAATATAATAATATCTTTCGATAGAGAGATCGTAGCGAGTCCCGAGGGACTCTTATGAGGTGGACGAAATTCTTAGCAGTCCAGGCCTTGATGGGCCAGCCCAGAGATCAAATGTACGGAATAAAGATGGGCCTCAAATAAATTAATTATCTTATGTTCAGCCGAGAACATAAATTAATTCATAAACATTTATTCATGCCACTAGAGAATAAATGCTGACTTACCCCTTTATTTCCGAAGTTGAGTCGGGCTTGCACTTAGATTTCACGAACCCCGTATTTAAGATATCGTACATCCATTAATTATTTATAGCGTTCTGACTGCTTAAAATAATTAATCTCTTTAATTCCTTAAGTAGTACCACTCAACCTTATTATTGTACTTGAGATAACTCAACCTGCAAGGTTTAGTACAATAAATCTTTTGAGCTCCTTAAGGGGACATCATCATCCTAGAAAGATACAGTGACTCGATACAGGTAACTAGCATCACATACAAGCACTGCCACCACCCAAGATGCGGAGAATATAGGGTTATCTCATGTAACCCTCACCCTTGACAAGTCAAAGTGATGGTCAGTAACTCATACTCACCTAATACCTTATCGAGGTTTAGAACAACGTAAAGTCACCGAGATCTAGGTTTTTCACGACGGTCAGATAGAAGAACTCATCTCAATGTGATCCATCAATACGTCATAGACGTACCAGTATAGACAAGCAACCAAGTCAAGTCACTTCTTATCTATACCGCAACCTATACTGACAACTCGTCCTAAAGTTGTCTTAGTTGTGATCCATTTTATATCTCATTAAGCTTGACCAATCATACAGACTTTTGTGATCTTCTATACACTGTATGATCTAACTTATATACGAGATAAATGGACATACATATGCAATCAAGTAAACAATCTAGATAGGAGATTGTAATAATGGTAACAAGAATCATTGTATACAAGCTCAACCAAAACTGCTTCCAGTATACAAATCCAACAATCTCCCACTTGTACTAAAGCAAAATTTTAGTATACAATGTGTCTCTCTACTATCTATTACAAACAACCATCACTTTGCTTCTCCCACTTTTACAAAAGTTTCATTTCTAAGTGGGGGCCATCTTGTGCAATCCAAATCCTCGAACATGCTTGTCGTAGACATTTTACGGCAGGCTTTTTTTCAATCAAAAGTGTACCCTTAATTGACTCATAATCGAATGAGGTGTTATAGTAGGGAAAGTTAACCCTAGTCGTCTCTCAAGGAAAACTTAACAGGGCTATTGTTCGTGTCAAACACAGAAAGCGGTAAATCTTAACACTCTAATACCAACATAGATTTTTGATCATACTTGAATTGAAAAGCTAAACGAAAAATAAACTAAAGCAATAACTCTAACTAGGAGTTGTCAATCCCTAGTTGATAAACTTCGAAAACACGAAAGCAGGAAACTATTTAATAAACAAACTAAACTAGATCATCAAACATGAAGCTATGAAATTCGACGTAGAACGATTCATTACTCTAATAAACTTCAGAATCAATTGCATGAAATATAAGTTATCCAGAACCGAAGGTAAAATAATCAATCGAGTAATCAACAAACCAATGTCTACGATTAGATTGAATTCAATAACAATCTCATAATATAAATTGAATCTACAAACAATCTCAAAATAAAACTTGTAAATTAATCAACTAAGAACAACAGGAAAGAAAAACCGATCAATCACTATCAATCCAAAGTCAACACAAACGTTTGCTATAATTCGTAAATCGAAAGAAATAAATTAAGAACTGTTACTAGATATTTATCTTGATCAACTGAATGGAAAGTTCTTGAAGATAAAACCAATGACGAGCAATGTCGTGCGAAGAGAATATCAAAAATCGGAACCCTCAAATAAAACCTAAAAAATGTATATATAATAAGTGCGAGAAGGCGGTCATGTAGATGAGCTCGCTTAAAAAACAATCAGATTGATCTCGAAGGAGTAGACCTAGCGCTCGCTCACAATAGTCACTGACTCAGAAACGAACGCTGGTTTGGAATGAACGCGCGAGGAAAATTGGCTGAGCGGGCGTTGGGATCCCGCGCCGGTTGGAGAGCTGGAAGGGGCGTTAGGTTCGGGTGTAGCGAGTGCTGGGAGGTCCACATCGCATGGTCGAACGTCGGTTGAAGAGGGAGCGAGCGCGTGGCTGTGCGGGGAGCTAGGTGCTGATGGCCAGCACCGGTTGTGGTGGAGCGGGCGGTATTCGCTACCGATTGAGGCCAACGCTACTGGCTGGGCGACTCATCGGCACTGGGAGAACGCTTGCTGAAAACGTATCGTGCACTATGGAAGGATGAGATGTCGCTGGTGGAGGCGCGCTCGCACGGAGCGCCGGCTTAGAATGCTTAGAATGCACGCCGGGCCACGAGCCGATGCGGCAGGGCGGCGGCGCGACGGGGCCATCTGACGCGACGCGGGTTCCCGCCGGTTCGCGCGGGCACGCGTGGCGGCGTGCACAGAGATGCGACGAGCACTGGGCGACCGAGCGGGACGCGCGCGGGTGGCGTGGCGTGCGGGCGTGCGCAGTGAGGATGATGCGTGCAACGGGAGTCGTGCGGGACTTTGACGTTTCGCTCCGTTCTCTCACGTCCGAACTCCGAATTGTGATCCGTTTGCGCCTATGAACTCCTATCGAAATGCTCTTCAATATACCTGATCCTTGGCACATCCAATTCATCCTATTTTAATGCCGTTTTTCTACAAAATATCAAAACAACGAAGTAAGTCCGAATCGATAAATATTAATCAAACCAACGGCATAAATAGGACAAACCACTAAAATTGACATGTAAAACAAAACTAAGAATAAGCACAAATTCATACCAAACAACTCCCCCACACTTATCCATTTGCTTGTCCTCAAGCAAACTCTATACCAATAAGAATATGGAAGATAATTCATGCAACTTCACTCTTATTCTAATCAATCAAACCTTATTGCTTTTCCCCCACACTTGGTGTTTACGTATTCAAAGATAATGTGAAATAAATCTAGGAAAACAATTGATTTCCAATAAATAAAAGGGTAAACTCTGCTCAGGCCCAACTCTCCGTTAGGGGTGAACTAACTAATGTGGTCATCTTTAGCAACAAGTTCCTTTTTTAAAGCACAAAGAAAGTTTTAACAAATTTTGGAACAATATTCAAAAGGTAAAATCTCGATGAACTCGAGTCTCCTTTCGTGGTTTCCATGCCTATTTCTCGATTTACGAGAAAGAGGGGCATAATTCCATCCTCTATTTCAACAATCTCAACAATATTTTGGAGTTTCATTCTCCTTCTTTTCTCTTCTTTTTCACACCCTTTTTTTTTAAAAAAGAAAGAAAGAAAAGGAAACAAGTATATAGATGACCACAATGTTAACACTACCCCTAACATTAGCCGGACAAATCACATCAATTTTCTCCTATTCATTTTCTATCAATCATAATCCCGTTAATTCACATTACACTCAAATCATATATCACCAAAAGTCTCGGAAATTCAAAATCAGTTTCACCAATACCACAGAGTTCAGACGCAACAATCAAAATCCCAACCTTACGAGCACAGAGTAAAACTTTATTCCAAAATCATCATCACAAAAATTTTATAACCATAAAAAGCCCACAATATTGCAACTGGATAAAACAACACACCAACAAATCACAAAACAAACTCATCCCCCACACTTAAATCGAGCACTGTCCCTAGTGCTCTAAACATTAACAACACAAAAAGGTCGATAGAGGATGAGACTTCCCTGAAAATAGATAGGGTTGAAATGTGAGCATGCACGACAGAGTTGGAGTATCACGGTTTCACCACACTGCTAACAACGTCCCAAATCTGAGCAAAACAAACACAACGATAACAGATAAATCAACGAGAACAACGAAACAACAAAAGAGAAAGAAGAAAAAGAACAACAAGATCCATGGGTAAACTCCCACGTAGTACTCAGTTTAACGTCGTGAGCACGACGTAATCTAGTCAAAAACAGACATGATCAACTTCTTTTGGACTATCCCCTCGATCAAAGCAAGGCCCCACCCGCTATCCATTCACAGTAAATGATCGGTTGGAGCTGGGGTCGCGAAGTAAGACTGCTCCATAAGGAAACACCTTTTCCATAATGTAAGGACCGCTCCATCTAGAGTTGAGCTTATCGGGACAGGACTTCAAACGAGAATGTAGAAGTGAAACTTTCATTCCCGGTTTTAAATCCTTGCGAACTAACCGCCGATTATGAATTCTTTCATTTTATCCTTGTCAATATTTGCATTCACACCCTGCAGCAAAACATTCTCGACCAAGGGATCAACAACATCTATGGAAGCATGATTATCAATGAATTTAATAGAGGGAGTTATCACACTATCATGTGCAGAAAAAGACACAGATTCACCAAGTATAGTCATTTTCAATGTGCCATTCTTAACATCAATTAGGGTGTTGGTTGTGGCCATGAATGGCCTCCCCAACAACAGTGTGTGTTCCTCCCCATCTTCCCTAACATCTCCCATATCCAAAACAACGAAATCAATGGGAACAATCAATCCACCCATCTTAACTAATATATCCTCGACAATACCCTTGGGGTATCTCACGGACCTATCAGCTAATTGTAGATGCATCCTAGTGGGTTTAAGTTCACCTAATCCTAATCGTATGAACATAGAATAAGGCATAAGATTGATCCCGCCCCAAATCTAGCATGCCGTAAACTTCTTTCCTGTTACCCAAAGCAATCTTAATAATAAACCACCGGATCCCGGGTTTGGGAGGCAATTGGTGTCAGAATGGAATTGGCTGCTCGAGATCATCACCTTCTCATTCTCTCCAAATCTTCTCTTCTTTGAAGCTAGCTCTTTGAAGAACTTGACGTAGGCCGGAATATTTTTGATGATATCCAAAAGAGGCAAATTTACATTCACCTTGGACATGAGCTTGTAGATCTCATTGAATTGCCGGTCCTGCTTCTCGTTCTTCAACCGGTGTAGGAAAGGTATCGGTGGAATGTACGAGTTTGTTGCCTTATGCAACCGGCATCGCCTTTCTTCTTGTCCACCTCATCCGATCGCAGCTTGCTTGCCGATGACTCTCTCACTTTATTAGGAAAAATTGATCACCCCTTAGAATAGTGATTGCATGAGCCCGATGAGGTCGGCTAGGAGTTTTCATTGCTCTTTTTTCGCAATAGCTCATTCGGTGCTAGCAATCGTCCCATTTATGCCTCTAAACGCTTGTTTGTGGAGTCTTGAGCATCCAATATTTGGGCGAAACATCCATTCTTTGGGTGATCATATCCTCAAAAGCCGGCCTCGAGGTGGTGGCGGAGGTGCCCATCGATACCGCCGCTGCTGGTATTGTTCTGCGCGAGAACTATCTTTGTGGGTCATTTGTTGTGGGTATTGCCTCACATCGAAAGTCTTGTGGTGTGGAGGTCTTTGGTATGGCGATTCGTATGAACTCGCCTTTATTTTAATTCCTCCATCCCACGTTAACTTGTTGCCGATTAGGCTCAAATCTGTTGTCTAGGTTGAAATCCTTGCATAGCATATGCTTCGGCTTCACCTTCGGAGTTATGCTCTCCCATCCTGGGGCACGTATCAACATTGTGCCCAAGTTCATTGCAGATTCCACAAGGTTCCATGAATTCCTTGTGTTGTCTTTGATGGATCGAGCTTCTTCAACTTAAGCTCGTGTACTTCCTCATCAATTCACCACTTGTTTATTCATGTCGTACGAAGGGTTCATGGCATGTGCATTGGCTCTCCCACCACGACTGGACTTCTGCTATGAAGTAGCAGCCATGGCTTCAAAAATATCGACGATATCCAAAGCCATCCGAGAACCAATGTCTCCACCTGCAGCGTTGTCCACCATGTACTGGAAACTCTGAGTCAATCCATCATAGAAGAATTGATACATAATTTCATCTGGTAAGGCATGGTGAGGGCATTTCTGCAATAAATCCCTGAACCTTTCCCAAGCTTCATGAAATGGCTCGTCTGCCGTCTGATTAAAGGTCATGATCTGTGACCTCAACTCCTGACTTTTCTTATTTGGGTAGTATTTCGTCATGAACTTATCTACCACAACATTCCAGTTCTGCAGAGAGTTGGCAGGAAGTGCCAGAAACCACGACTTTGCCCTATCCTTCAGGGTGTACGGGAAACAACGCATCTTCAGCTGATCTTCATTTAGTCCTCCCAACGGGAAGGACTGCAAAACCGAGCAAAATTCCCTTATAAACCCCAAGGCATCCTCACTAGCTAGCCCATGGAAGATAGGCATGAGCAAGAAGTGATTCGGCTTAAGCTCATAGTCTCGGGCTGCCGGTCCAAGAACAATTGGGGAAGTAGCGGCCCCAATCACCGGCCTGTAGAAATCACGCAAAGCACGAGCATTCTCACCCATATCTCTCAACGGGGGAGTATTCTCAACAACAAAGTTGATCTCGATTATCTGCTCGACACCACCACTAATGTAGTGGCACCAAACTCCTCCAGTTCCGGAAGAAGCGATCTTTTAGATCTTCGAGTGTGGTCCAACAGGGTAGCAAGCGATCTATTTAGACTGCGACGACCTAGCATACACAACACTCAAACAAGAAAAGATCACACGCAACTGGAGAATAACAAAATAAAAACAAAAGAAACACGAAAAATAATCAATACAAACAATATGCCTAAAGTTTCCCCGGCAACGGCGCCAAAATTTGTTTCAATCAAAAGTGTACTCTTAATTAACTCATAATCGAATGAGGTGTTATAGTAGGGAAAGTTAACCCTAGTCGTCTCTCAAGGAAAACTTAACAGGGCTATTGTTCGTGTCAAACACAGAAAGCGATAAATCCTAACACTCTAATACCAACATGGATTTTTGATCATACTTGAATTGAAAAGCTGAACGGAAAATAAACTAAAGCAATAACTCTAACTAAGAGTTGTCAATCCCTAGTTGATAAACTACGAAAACACGAAAGCAGGAAACTACTTAATAAACAAACTAAACTAGATCATCAAACATGAAGCTATGAAATTCGACAAAGAACGATTCATTACTCTACTAATCTTCAGAATCAATTGCATGAAATATAAGTTATCCAGAACCGAAGGTAAAATAATCAATCGAGCAATCAACAAACCAATGTCTACGATTAGATTGAATTCAATAACAATCTCACAATATAAATTGAATCCACAAACAATCTCAAAACAAAACTTGTAAATTAATCAACCAAGAACAACAAGAAAGAAAAACTGATCAATCATTATCAATCCAAAGTCAACACAAACGTTTGCTATAATTCGTAAATCGAAAGAAATAAATTAAGAACTGTTACTAGATATTTATCTTGATCAACTGAATGGAAAGTTCTTGAAGATAAAACCAGCGAAGAACAGTGGCCGCGTGCAGTAGAATATCAAAAATCGGAACCCTCAAATCGACTTAAAAACATATATATAATAAGCTGCGAGAGCGCGATCAGAGATGAGCGCTCACTCAAAACAATCAGATTGATATTGATCTTGGCTGGAGTAGACCGGCGCCGCTCACAATAGTCACCGACTCGTAAACGAGCGCGGTTTGGAGTGAGCGACGAGGAAAATTGGCCGGCGGGCGTTGAGATCCAAAGACCGTTGGAGAGCTGGAAGGGCACTTGGGTTGGTGTAGCGAAAGCCTTTGGGAGGTCCGCCGCATGGTCGGCGCCGGTTGAAGAGGAGCGGCGCGGCGGCTGTGCGAGGAGTGGGCGCCATGGCCACGGCCGGTTGTGGTGGAGCGAGCGGCGATTCGCCAGATTGGAGGCCAACGCTACCGGGCCGGGCGACTCATCGCACCTTTGAGAGACGATGCCGAAACGATCATCGCTGTGGAGGGATGAGATGACGCTGGGCTGAGGTGGGCGCTAGGCACGGGAGCACCGGTTAGCTTAGAACACGCGTTGGGAATTGGCAACGTCTTTGGGATAGCGCCGGGTGGCTTCACGAGCTGGGATCGCGGCGGCGATGGGCACGCTACCGGGCCGTCTGACGGGTCTTTGAGGCGAGGTTGGCGCGACGCTGGGTTCCAGCGCGGACGCAGGGCACGCGCGAGCGTACATGGAGATGCGATGAGCGCTGGGCTGCCGAGCGGGACGCACGCAGGTGGCGTGGCGTGCGGGCGTGCGTGGTGAGGATGATGCGTGCAACGGGAGTCGTGTGCGACTTTGACGTTTCACTCCGTTCTTTCACGTCCGAACTCTGAATTGTGATCCGTTTGCGCCTATAAACTCCTATCGAAATGCTCTTCAATATACCTAATCCTTGGCACATCTAATCCATCCTATTTTAATGCTATTTTTCTACAAAACATCGAAACAATGAAGTTAGTCCGAATCGATAAATATTAATCAAACCAACGGCATAAATAGGACAAACCACTAAAATTGACATGTAAAACAAAACCAAGAATAAGCACAAATTCATACCAAACAGGCTTTTCGAGAATGGGTCAGCTAGGTTATCCGCAGTACCAATCATCTCAATCAGCATGTCACCCCATCTAACGATTTCTCGTATGACATGGTACTTTCCCTCTATGTGTTTTGTTGCCTTGTGGGTCCGTGGTTCCTTCGAGTTTGCCACTGCACCTGAGTTATCACAATATACTATGATACTCTTGGACAAACAAGGTACCACATCTAGATCCATGAGGTAGTTCTTGAACCATACCGCCTCCTTAGCAGCCTCCGAAGTGGCTACATATTCGGCTTCCATGGTAGAGTCCGCAATGCATCGCTACTTTGCACTCTACCATGATACGGCTCATCCTCCCAAGGTAAACACATAGCCTGAGGTCAACTTTTTCTCATCACGGTCAGCTTGAAAATCCGAGTCTGAATAACCCAAAGGCATTAGACTATTTGCTTGGTAAACTAGCCTATAATCTCGAGTCTTTTTCAGGTACTTGAGTAAATGCTTTACTGCTGTCCAATGTGCTTGTCCTGAGTTAAACTTATATCTAGCTACTATGCCTACCGCATAGCAGATATCGGGTCTCGTACATAGCATTGCATATATGAGACTTCTTACGGCGGAAGCGTAAGGAACTTGTCTCATTTCCTCTATGTCCTTTGTAGTCTTAGGGGATAGCTCCTTAGATAAAGGAACACGATGTCTGACGGGTAGCAATCCCTTCTTGGCAGTCTGCATACTAAAACGAGTAATCACAGTATCAATGTAAGACGCCTGAGATAAGCTCAACATTTTTCTCTTGCGATCTTGGTAAACCTTTATCCCAAGAATGTACGTTGCATCTCCTAAGTCTTTCATTTGAAACTGATAGGATAACCAACACATTACGTCTGATAACAGCTTCACATTGTTGCCAAGTAGAATGATGTCATCTACGTAACGTGCAAGAAATACCACGTCACCCTTGACATCTAAATGATACACATGTTGGATTTGTATACTGGAAGCAGTTTTGGTTGAGCTTGTATACAATGTTTCGTGTTACCACTATTACAATCTCCTATCTGAATTGTTTACTTGATTGCATATGTATGTCCCTTTATCTCATTTATAAGTTAGATCATACAGTGTGTTGTAGATCACAGAAGTCTGTATGATTGGTCAAGCTTAATGAGATATAAAAAGTATCACAACTGAGACAACTTGAGGACGAGTTGTCGGTATAGGCTGTGGTATAGAAAGTAGTGACTTGACTTGGTTGCTTGTCTATCTTTGATGCGTCTCGACGTATTGATGGATCACAGTGAGATGAGTTCTTCTATCTGACCATCGTGAAGAACCTAGATCTCGGTGACTTTACGTTGATCTAAACCTCGATAAGGTATTAGGTGAGTATGAGTTGCTGACCATCACTTTGACTTGTTATGGGTGAGGGTTACATGAGATAACCCAAGATTCTCTGCATCTTGGGTGGTGGCAGTGCTTGTATGTCATGCTAGTTACCTGTGTCGAGTCACCGTATCCATTTAGGATGATGACGTCCCCTTAAGGAGCTCAAAAGATTTATTTTACTAAACCCCGCAGTTGAGTTATCTCAAGTATAATAATAAGGTCGAGTGATACTACTTAAGGAATTAAAGATATTAATTATTTTAAGCAAATACAATGTCAAATAATTAATGGACGTACGATATCTTAAATATGGGGATTCGTTAAGTCTAAATGCGAGCCCGACTCAACTTCTGAAATAAAGAGGTAAGTCAGCATTTATTCTCTAGTGGCATGAATAAATGTTTATGAATTAATTTATGTTCTGGGCCGAACATAAGATAATTAATTTATTTGAGGCTCATCTTTATTCCTTGCATTTGATCCATTGGCTGGCCCATCCAGGCCTGTTGCTTAGAGAAATTTCGTCCCCCTTCAATTAGAGTCCCTCTGGGACTCTGTCTTGATCCTCTCTATCTTAAATGATATAATTATATTTATTAGATATGCAGAAATTCTATCTTGATAGAATTTAGGGTTGCATTATAAATATAAGGTGAGAGAAAATCAAACATTAATCTCAATAGTGAAATTTTCGAAAATCATACTTCTTCAAGCTAGGTTTTTCGAAAACTTTGAGAAAAGGAAGAAGGTGAATTTCTATAGCACTCTCCATAGATTGTCCTCACTCGGCATTGGAGTTTAGGCAATCGGGACACAGTCCAGAAGATCAAAGCACGAATCTTGATCCTATCCTTACCTGGCAAATTCGTAGGTAAACATGAGAAAACACCAATGTGTTACAATTAATTATATAGGTGCATGCTAGGTATATAATCAATGTGTGGTAAATTAAACATCTATGATATATCCTCGGGAGAGGGTTAAAATTAGATTTCCCTGCAACACACAACTTTCGCTAGGCAACTGGGTAAATCCATAGGACTTTACCACCTCGTCAAAACGTAAGTTCCATGATTGGGAAGCTTGCTTGAGTCCATAAATGGACTTCTTAAGCTTCCATACTATATGCTCTTCACCATTCACCACATAACCTTCGGGTTGCTGCATATAGATGTTTCTACCTTCTTCAATGTAATCGTTGAGAAAAGCTGTTTTAACATCCATTTGCCAAACCTCAAGGTTTAGGTGAGCTGCTATGGCCAGAAGAATTCTGATGGACTTGAGCATTGCTACAGGCGAAAAGGTCTCAACAAAATCGATGCCCTCAATTTGAGTGTACCATTTCGCCACAAGCCTGGCTCTAAAAGTCGATACTTCTCCATCTGAATCTCTCTTCCTCTTGTATACCCACTTACTACCTATGGCTTCATTTCCATCTGGTACATATGTTTTCTCGTATACATCCATAGTTGTTATGGACTCAATTTCTAAGTCCATAGCAGTGTGCCATGATCTTGCATCAGTGTCTTGTATCGTCTCACTGTATGTCCATGGGTCGATTACAGGCTGCTCGTTTCCTGGGACTAAATCCGAAGATTCACCCATGAACATAAATCGCTCGGTTGACGAACAATCCTCCCACTATGACGAGGCGCTATTAGCACAATGGCAATGATGGGTGCAGTAACATGTGGTTCTCTATCTTGCACAACCTGCTGGGTAGGTGCCACTTGTACGGTCGATATCTCCAATGGAACTCGACCCACTTCAATTTCTTGAAGTATCTGGTGTCGATCCCTCCCACTAGACACGACATCTCGTACCTTTGGCCTAATCGGTGGTGGAATATGATCATCTTCTAATTCTTGAAGTATGATTTCAACTTTGAATTTGTGATTTTTCATGAAGTCTTCTTCTAAGAATCGGGCTTTAGTGCTAATAACGACCTTCTGATCTTTAGGACTATAGAAATAACCACCTTTCGTTCCTCTAGTATAACAAATAAACAGCCTTGCTTCAGATCTAGCCTCCAACTTGTCAGCTTTCTTGTTTGACACATGTGCTGGACTGCCCCATATCCTTATATGGTTTAAACTAGGCTTGCACCCAAACCATAACTCGAAAGGGGTCTTATCGACTGACTTGGACGGTACTAGATTGAGCAAATATGCCGCTGTTTCTAAGGCATATCCCCAGAACGAAATAGGCAATGTTGCATAACTCATCATTGATCTAATCATTTCTAAGAGAGTCCTATTTCTTCGCTCTAACACACCATTTTGTTGTGGTGTGCCCAGTGTAGTGAGTTGGGAGGTAATTCCACATTGCACCAAGTAGTCCATGAACTCGTTACTGAGGTATTCACCACCGCGATCAGACCACAGTGACTTGATACTCTTAC
Source organism: Salvia rosmarinus (assembly GCA_036937905.1). Taxonomy (NCBI): domain Eukaryota; kingdom Viridiplantae; phylum Streptophyta; class Magnoliopsida; order Lamiales; family Lamiaceae; genus Salvia; species Salvia rosmarinus. The sequence continues at coordinate 66,094,486 of CM072816.1, read as the reverse complement.
CTAGCTTTGTCTCCACTTCTGCCTTAAATTATTTGAATTTCTCAAAGCATTCAGACTTGCGGTGAAGTAGGTATACGTATCCGTAACTTGAGTAATCGTCAATGAAAGTGACAAAATACTCATACCCTCCATGAGCTTGTGTGGATATTGGTCCACACAAATCGAATGGACTAGCTCCAACACTTCCTTGGCTCTATACCTAGGGGTGAGCAAAACCGAACCGGACCGAGAAACCGAACCGGACCGAACCGAAATGGGCGGTTTGGTTCGGTTTTAACGATAATTCGGTTCGGTTAACTTTCAAATTTTCAAACCGAAATTAATTCGTTCGGGTTCGGTTTAGTTAAAAATTGCTTTTTAAACCGAACCGCCTGAATTAATTATTATTATATATTTTTATTTTTTATATATATATTATATATATATGTGTTATTTATATTATTAATATTTAAATTGGTTAATATTATATATATATTTATATATATATAATTATATTTATATATTATATTATATATATTATAATATTTATATTAATTTTAATTTTAATTCGGTTAAACCGAACTGAATCCGAACCAAACCGAATATTTGGTTCTATTCGGTTGGGTTTTTAAAAATTGGTTTTTTTTTCGGGTTCGGTTCGGTTTTGAACCGAACCGCCCGAATGCTCACCCCTATCTATACCCATTCGCTTTGAAGGGTCTGGTCGACATGTTTCCTTCTATACAGGATTCACAGACTGGGAACGAAGTGATGGTTATTTCACCTAACGCTCCATTCTTAGCTAGTCTTAGGATCCTATTTAGATTGATGTGACCTAATCTAAGATACCAATGAAATGTGGTGTCATCTAACGAAGAAAACTTCATCTTCTTAAGGTTTGAAATAATATAAAGAGAATTATATAATGTGCCACCACAGATAACTTCGTCATTTCTTATGATAGAAACACCACTATAAAAAATAACAGAATATCCATGTATAAATAGTTTGGAAACCAAAATAAGGTTTCGCTGAAAACTCCGGCACATACAAAATGTCTTTTAATACTAAAACTGTTTTATCAAAATATAAAGAAACATCTCCGACTGCAACAGCCTCGACTTTCGTCGCATTGCCCATGGAGATCTTTATCTTGCCATCAAACAGCTCCCTTGTCCGTAGGAACCCCTGCAAGGTGTAACAAACATGATCAGTCGCACCCTTATCTAGTACCCATGATTAAGTAGAACAAGTTGCTAAACATGTTTTCGTTACTAAAGCAAATGGCATACCTTGAGCCTTGAGCATAGGGCACTTAGCCTTCGAATGCCCAGTCTTGCTGCACTTGAAGCACCTACCCTCTCCTTGGCTTTTTCAAGCCTCTGATGGTAACCATGTTCTTGCTCCTACTACTCCCACTGATTCCCTTGCCACTACCACCTTTGGTACCCCTTTTTCTTCTTCCACTTTTAAATGGAAAATTTGGGCCCTTAGATGTGCTAGCAAGGGCATGTGCTCCTTTTCCCATGACTCTTTCTGCGGCCACGAGATCATTTAGCAACTGACTAAGTGTATACTCGGTCTTGCTCATGATCGCGTTCACGAAAATTTTCAAAAGACTTGGGCAGTGTGTTGAGGATGATATCGACCTTGGCTTCGCCTTCGATACCTCCTCCCAACTGATCAAGATTATCCATGAGATGAGTCATGTGGGAGACATGTTCATGGATCAACTTCCCTCTTCCATCCTACACGCCAAGATTTCTCTCATTGTATGGAAGCGGACTGTCCGATCTGACTGCCGAAACTTACTCTCGAGACTTAACCATATTTCAGTCGCGTCTACCATCGACTGATGCTGTATCTGCAAGCCTTTGGACATAGTTGTCATCATATAGTATTTGGCCATATTATTTGACTTATGCCAAAGTCTGCTTGACCCATGCTGCTCATTCGTCGATGCGCCAGTAAGGGCATCGGGTTTGGGAGTAGTGAGAACACACATGTGTTCTTCTGCGATAAGAACATATTCCATGTTTCGTTTTCACTCGATAAAATTTGGACCGGATAGAGGATTTTGTGCGAGCATATTGATAATCAGTGTAATGCAAACACATAAGCATACGATCGCACATAATTTGTAACAATAATATTGTAACTTTTGATAAAACAATATTAATTGAAACCTCCAATCGCCCAAGGAATTCCACATGCAAGCCACGCGTGTGGGCGCCACACATGAACCCCCGACGGCACTAAAATATACCTTTTAGTCGTTTAATTTCAATCTATGTCAACTTATCCTTATGACAAATGAAATTAATGATTAGACCTTACTAGACCACATCACTATCGCAAGAAGGGACTTCGTGAGAAGTTGTACTTGAGGTGATGTCTAAGCAATGACCACAATTTTGACAGCAGATAATGAATTCTTAGAATTGGCATACTCACTCGGACCATACTGCTTCCAATTCAAAATCTTTTGTCATTCATTTTAAATATATCTCTAGAGAACTTATGAAAATCGCATATGCGAGCCACGCGTGTGGACGTTTACACATGAACTCCCACTTCTCAATAGATTAAAATGTTTTATTTAGAAATCTCATCAAACAAACTTATGATAAATAGTGAAAGCAAGCCACGTGTGTGGATGTTTACTCACAGTGCGTACTACTTTGTTTAGAGATCAAAAGGTGGAGGTCTTGACATCATTAATTTTAAAAATTAATATGTCGGGTTTCTTGCTTAGTCTTTTGTTTCAAAAGGTTTGTCCATGCAGATCACGTAATCCTAGCATGCTTTCTATAGAACTCAACATGTAAAACATGCTCGCAGAATTCTAAAACATGCTTCAAAACGTGATCAACATAGCATGCTTACTATACGCATTCAATCACGAAAACATATTAAATGTTTATCTACGTAATTAAACATACATAACATGCTTCTGCATAATTTAAACATCCACGACTTGCTTTGAACGATAAAAATAAAATAAATTCGTTCATCGCGGCCCACTCGTGGATCTTGTACTTCCCTGCCTAATTTATTACATAAATTTACAAAGTACAGATCTTCAAAAAATCTCGAAACAGACCTCGCGCGCACCGCGCACGGACTCGTTAAAATTGGTTTTAATAAAAATCAAAACGGGTCGAACGATTGGAATGGGTGGGGTCGGGCCAGAAATCTGGAACCGATTCGAGAAACAGGTCTGGGTCGAAATGGGTCGGGTTGGCCCAAGTGAACTGGGTCGCGCGAGCTAGGGCACAGCCCATGCGCACACCCAAGACATCGCGACGCCTTGCCGCCTCGCCCCGCGCTCGGTCGCGCCGTCTGACGGCCGCCCACCACGACTGACCGCCGCGCCTCACGCGCCAGCCTGCCTGCGCTTGGCGCGACGGGCACCCGCGTGCGAGGACGTTGATACCGTGCCTCGTCACGCCTCGTGTCCTGCCTGCCGAGACCGCTGAGTGCTGCCGAAGGTGTCGAGAAACTTACACGCTCGACTGTTGCCGAGGTATGCCGAGAAGCTTGCACGCGACTCGCGCGCTGCTTCCGACGAATCCTAGCAACCTACCGAGGCGCGCCGAGGCTCCTGCATGAAAATCGCATGCCCCGCACGCCCGACTACCGACGTCGTAGAGACCTACCGAGGCCCTCTTCCCGCATGCCCTGTTCGTTCGCACGTCCGGCATGGTCGTGCGCCTTGTCGTGCGACGTGCTGCCCGTGTGCTTCCCGTCGTGCCGTGCGACAGGACTCCATCAGCTCGTTCTTCGTGTTCTTCGTCTTCGTTTCTCTTTACAGATTAGATTTACAAGAAAATATTCTAATCTAACCATGGATTTTCTCGTGGTGAAAAATGAAATCCGACAAAAATAAAACGAGCCACGATGAATGACAGATCCAAAATTAATTAATTGCGCACGTAATAATCAAACGTGAATTAATCCAACAGAGCCGAGATACTGATCCCAGACTCGTGCTTTGATCTTCTGGACTGTATCCCGTTTGCCAAAACTCCAATGCCGAGTGAGAGCAATCTATGGAGAGTACTGCAGAAATTCGCCTTCTTCCTCACACTTGAAATTTTCGAGAATCACAATATTGCTTCTTGTAATTTTTAAAACCGCACTAGCATTAGGATAACCTGATTTTCTCTCACCTTATATTTATAATGCAACCCTAGATCCTATTAGGATAGGATCTTTGCATATCTAATAAATATAATAATATCTTTTCAGATAGAGAGGATCAGAACAGAGTCCCAGAGGGACTCTTATGAGGTGGACGAAATTCTTAACAGTCCAGGCCTTGATGGGTCAACCCAGGATCAAATGCAAGGAATAAAGATGAGCCTCAAAAATTAATTGTTTTATTTTCAGCCCAGAACATAAATTAATTCATAAATATTTATTCATGCCAGTAGAGAATAAATGTTGACTTACCCCTTTATTTTCCGAAGTTGAGTCGGGCTTGCACTTAGACTTCACGAACCCCGTATTTAAGATATCTTTCGTCCATTAATTATTTATAGTGTTCTGACTGCTTAAAATAATAAATCTCTTTAATTCCTTAAGTAGTACCACTCAACCTTATTATTGTACTTGAGATAACTCAACCTACATGGTTTAGTACAATAAACATTTTGAGCTCCTTAAGGGAAATCATCATCCTAAATGGATACGGTGACTCGATACAGGTAACTAGCATGACATACAAGCACTGCCACTATCCAAGATACGGAGAATATTGGGTTATCTCATGTAACCCTCACCTATGACAAGTCAAAATGATGATCAGTAACTCATACTCACTTAATACCTTATCGAGGTTTAGAACAACGTAAAGTCACCGAGATCTAGGTTCTTCACGATGGTCAGATAGAAGAACTTATCTCACTGTGATCCATCAATATGTCAGAGACGTACCAGTATAGACAAGCAACCAAGTCAAGTCACTTCTTATCTATACCGCAGCCTATACTGATAACTTGTCCTAAAGTTGTCTCAGCTGTGATCCTTTTTATATCTCATTAAGCTTGACCAATCATACAGACTTCTGTGATCTTCTACACACTGTATGATCTAACTTGTATACGAGATAAAAGGACATACATATGCAATCAAGTAAACAATTCAAATAGGAGATTATAATAGTGGTAACATGAATCATTGTATACAAGCTCAACCAAAACTGCTTCCAGTATACAAATCCAACACTCATCCTCAAGTTATCTCAGATGTGATCCTTTTTATATCTCATTAAGATAGAGAGGATCAAGACAGAGTCCCAGAGGGACTCTAATTGAAGGGGGACGAAATTTCTCTAAGCAACAGGCCTGGATGGGCCAGCCAAGGGATCAAATGCAAGGAATAAAGATGAGCCTCAAATAAATTAATTATCTTATGTTCAGCCCAAAACATAAATTAATTCATAAACATTTATTCATGCCACTAGAGAATAAATGCTGACTTACCTCTTTATTTCTGAAGTTGAGTCGGGCTCGCATTTAGACTTAACGAATCCCCATATTTAAGATATCGTACGTCCATTAATTATTTACAGCGTTCTGACTGCTTAAAATAATTAATATCTTTAATTCCTTAAGTAGTATCACTCAACCTTATTATTGTACTTGAGATAACTCAACCTGCAGGGTTTAGTACAATAAACCTTTTGAGCTCCTTAAGGGGACGTCATCATCCTAAACGGATACGGTGACTCGACACAGGTAACTAGCATGACATACAAGCATTGCCACCACCCAAGATGCAGAGAATCTTGGGTTATCTCATGTAACCCTCACCCATGACAAGTCAAAATGATGATCAGTAACTCATACTCACTTAATACCTTATCGAGGTTTAGAACAACGTAAAGTCACCGAGATCTAGGTTCTTCACGATGGTCAGATAGAAGAACTTATCTCACTGTGATCCATCAATATGTCAGAGACGTACCAGTATAGACATGCAACCAAGTCAAGTCACTTCTTATCTATACTTGACTTATCTTGACAACTTGTCCTAAAGTTGTCTCAGCTGTGATCCTTTTTATATCTCATTAAGCTTGACCAATCATACAGACTTCTGTGATCTTTTACACACTGTATGATCTAACTTATATACGAGATAAAAGGACATACATATGCAATCAAGTAAACAATTCAGATAGGAGATTATAATAGTGGTAACATGAATCATTGTATACAAGCTCAACCAAAACTGCTTCCAGTATACAAATCCAACACTCATCCTCAAGTTGTCTCAGATGTGATCCTTTTTATATCTCTTTAAGCTTAACCAATCATACAGATTTCTGTGATGTCCTACACACTGTATGATCTAACTTATGTATGAGATAAAAAGGACATACATATTGTAATAGAGGTAATAGGAAACATTGTATACAAGCTCAACATTCTGCTTTCAGTATACAAATCCAACACTTACAAACTAGACCTTCCAGGTGAGTATAATGTAAGTGCTACTTTTAATGTCGCTAACTTGCCTCCTTATTTTGGTGAATTAGATTCGAGGACGAATCCTTTTGAAGAAGAATGGAATGATGGACACGTTACCAAGCTGCCTAAGTACAACAAATTGATCCTTTGATTATTCAAAATGGACTGATTGCAAAGGCTAGAGCAACGAGAATAAATGAGTTTATGATGCTTTTGCTAGCTGAAATAAAGGCCCAAGTCCAAGACCAATCTACATTGGGCCGAATGGAAAATATTATTCAAGTTGATGGGTTGACTTATACTTGAAGTATAGTGCTCACAATTACATCAAATTTTGGAGGCCCAATTGAAGAATAAAGGGTTGAATTTTCGTGCATGAAGATGAGGCTAAGTGAAAAGTCAATCTAGCTCAAGAGTTATTTGTATCCTATAAATATGCTTGTAATTATGTGTAAAATGGAGACATTGATATAAAAACGAAATTGGCATTTTCTTTGTGAGTTAAATTCTCTTTTGTAGAGTATTCCACTTGTTTAGGAACTTATCAAAATATTTGAGCAAGGTCTTGTGGCATTCAACTATACCGAGGTTCTTGGCTGATTATATAATCAATGGGTCGATGTTTTTACGTTCTAGGGGTTATCAAACGAGATTCTTGATCTAGGGAGGCCGCTGCCTAACTCTTTTATGTTGGGTTCCTGGATCTTTATATCCAACGGTTCTCATCAATAACATCGACCCAACCTAAGTCATATTTCTTTTTGCTTTATTTTTGACTAAGTATTATCTACAATAATTTTTATTTAATTTAAAAGATCTAACAAAAAAAAATTATAAATTATTTTGTATAAAGATTCATAATTAATTAGAATATTACTATATTATTAAAATATTGATACTTAACTTAAATATTACATAAATCAAAATTACATAAACATAAAATTACAAAAATTCTTGATAATGTGGGTGATTTGATCCATGATTTGGGAAGGAAGAAAGATAATTGGTTTGTTAGTGAAAATTAGAAAGAAGAGATAGTTTTGGTTTGTTAGCGAAAATATAGCAATATTATACATTATTTATAGATAAAAATAGATAAATATAAATTTTATTATTTTTAATGAATAAATATTATATCTATAAAATCTCAATGGATCAATAAACAAATGGCACTTGTGAATAGGGTCAGATATCAGCCTCGGTTTGCTAATCAACCAATTTTCTTACACCAAACCGATTAGCAACTCGATACTAACCGATAATCGAATCGATCGGCTATTCGGTTAACCAAATAACCGATCGGTTTAACCAATCGGTTATTTGGCTAACAAATAACCTTGAATTAATTATAAAATTAAATAAATATATTCGCTTTTTAAAATATACTCGGTTTTTAAATATTAATTATAAAATTAAATAAATATATATATTCAGTTTTAAAATATTCTCATTTTTTAAAATGTTAATTATAAAATTAAATAAATATATTCAGTTTTTAAAATATACTCGCTTTTTAAAATATTAATTATAAAATTAAATAAATATATATATTTATATAATTATTTTAGTTATCGGTATCCGATAACCGAATGGGTATACCGATAACCTAAATTTTGAAAATCACATACCAAATATCGAATCAGATCCAATGATATCGGTTATTCTATTAACCGATATCCATTGGTTCGGTTCGATTATATAGATCCCAAATAACCAATACCAAATACCCACCCTACTTGTGAATATACAATTTGCCCAAAAGATAATGATTTGAAGATATGTTGACCGGCTTAAGTCATGTGAAAGGATAACTTTTTTGATTTATTTTAAATTCTTAATTTTTTTTGTCTTTTGTGGGTTATGACATCAGTAATAGAGGTAGTCTGAGAGAGAGAGAGAGCATTACAACGTCGTAGATTATGGGCGAATCGGAAGGGGCAGACATAGGAAGGTTACAACAACAAAAGCTTCTGCACCGAAACAGTGGCGCGTGTAACCACATTCAACCGCTGAGCACTAACATGTGTGTATTTTTTCACATGCTTGATATTCATGCCTTTTTTCTTTTTCTTTCTTTTCCGTAGCTGACCTTCAGTAAAAACCTGATGTGTTAATTGTTTATTTTGTTCTATAATTAGAATTAAATTAAAATATTTACTTTCAGTGACTTTATCCTCAACATTTTCCTTTTCTTTTGAAATTTCTTGAGAACTATTGTGCAATAATGAGCTTGGAAAAATTGCTCAGCTTTTTAAAATAATGTTTTAATATTATATAAATTATATAATTATTAATCCGAACTATCGGATAAATTGTACTTTACTTTCTGTACAAAAATTGTTTGCAAGTCGTTACATACCAAAATTCGTCTTTCAATAAATCTTACGTAGCCAGTCACCTGCGTTTTGCCTGTAAAACATACAGTGTTTTGCAAATCGAATAGGACGTTCAATGGTTTGGGTTCATTTAAATTTCGATTTAAAAAAGAAACAGGATGAATCGATGAAAATAGAACAAAACCGATTAAATTGGTAATTTGGTGAATCGAATCAATTTTAATAAATCAAAAATAAAAATTGTGAGCAAAATGATGTAAATAAAATTGGAATATATTACCATTAAGTTTGTAGACTAACATAACAACCAATTATAGTAATTTAAAGAATTTTATTTTGATTAATTAATTTACTTACTAACAATATTGACATGAATATTTAATAATAATTATTATTTCATCTACTATCAATATTTATAAAGTTATTATTATAAATTCATATAATCATTATATTGGAATTAACGTAAATGATTATGTAAAAGAAGATGGTGGTAGAAACTAATCGAGATTGAAATTTGTTTTTTGTTATTTATTTATTTTTCTTGTAAATATACTAAATGAACAACTATTGATATTTTATTTTATTTACTTTTACTTGATGCAATGTATAGAAATTTTAAAAAAAATTATTTAAAATCTATCATATTAATGCTCATTCTTTAATGTAAATACATCATACATGTAAAAAATTCAAACACAAAAACGAATGTACATCAGCCCGTAATGTGTGGACAGATAAAGTATAATTTGTTCTTAAGAAAAATATCATTTAAATTGAAGAAAAATATCATTTGTTTTTTATTCTATAATTAAGGAGTAATATTTACATTGAAAAAAAAATATCATCTGCAGTCCCTTTGAGACGATCCTGTAAAGTGGGTTCATGTGGCCAGAAGGTCACAGGTTCGAAATCCACTAACGTCTCTATGGGTCCGAGCATGTCACATTTAGTTTTTCAAGTGTGGTTTACACCGTCTTGTGTGGTTTGCAAGCTGTTGTACAGGAACGTGGCGTTTACAGTTGTTTATCAGTCGTGTATGGTTTGCAGGGTATTGCACATGAACGTGAGGTTTACCTAATACACATTGTAGGTAGTGGTGTGAATTGATCGATCGATTCGACAAACCCAAATTTGTATAATCGAGAACCGAACCGGTGAGAATTTTTTTAAACCGAATTGACCAATTAAAACTTTTGGATCGAAAATTGATTAAAAACGATATGTTTCGATCGTCCAAGAAACCGATCGAAATTGTATATTAAATTGGGATTTAGGGATTGGACCACAAAATTAAAAATGCTATGCTCTCGGAAAAAATCCTCACCGCTACTTGCCCGCTCTTGCTATGTAACCATGAGATCTCTCATCGTCGTCCTATCCATCTTCTTCTTGACGCTAGAGCGATCATACCAACACTAATGCATCGGATCCCATCAGAACTCTAAAGTTAGACGTGCTTGAACGAGAATAGTACTAGAAGTATTCTTATTAATTATTTCAGTAGCTACATTAAGAACAAAGAGACCATTACTAAGGTACCTCTTTCCTTTAAATTCACCATTTCTAGTTAATAATACTTTGTCAGATTCAAAAACAATTTTCAAACCAACTTTGTCAAGCAAAGCACCAGAAACCAAATTCCTACGCATAGAGGGAACATACAAAGTATTCTTCAAACATAAAGTTTTGCCAGATGTCAGTTTAAGCATAAATTATCTTTACTCAGAACCCCAGCCACGCTGAAGTTTCCCATATAGACGCATTCGTCTTCTGCAGCCTCTTCGAAGTTCTGGAACATGTCCTTGTTGCTGCAAAAGTCCAAGAGGCTTTGATGTCAAGTATCCAATCCATTTTGTTTTCCACCAGGTTTGCTACTACTACACTACAACGATATCGTCTGTTTCAGTTTCAATTTCAGCGAGATTGGCTTGATGTCCATCGGGTTTGTTTTCTTCTTGTCCTTGACGTTTGAAGCATTGATGCACTTTATGTCCAGGAGCACCACAGACATAGCAAGTGACTTTGGTGTTTCTTTTCACTATTTTCTTGTCAGTTCTTTGGAAGTTGTGTTTATTCACGAACTGACCATTCTTCGGCACAAACTTACTCTTATCTTTTCCTACGGCAATAGCAGATTCAACAAAGTTAACATTAAAGGAATTTATAGAAGAATTGGTCGACTTATCTTTGAGTTGACCCGCCTCTTTCAATTCGCATATGACTGATGAATTCCTCCAATGTGAGATCCTTCTTCTTGTGCTTCAATTGGTTCCTGTAATCTGTCTAAGATGGTGGAAATTTTTCCAATAATCATTAGCCTGGAGGATTTCGCACATCTTCATTCCTTCGTTGAGAACCTCGACAGTGAGATTTTCATACTCGTGCAACTACTCCATGATGGGTTTATCATCCACCATTCGGAACTGCAACCATTGTCCTACAACGTACTTTTTCTTTCCAGCATCATCTGCCCCATATTTATTCTCCAATAAATCCCAAATTTGTTTAGCAGACTTCACGTTGACGAACAAATCAAAGAGCATGTTCGTCATATTATTAAGCAAGTGACCTCTGACTGTCTTGTTATCTTTCTAGAACTTTTTCTTTAATGCAGACTGTGTTGCTTTACTTTGCAAAACGAGAGCAGTGGCTGCTGCTTGTTGTTCAAGTGTTTGATTCGGGTCTAAAGTAGTCTTTGGTTCAATATGAACGAACTCATCGAACAAGACATAGTCTAGATCCAGAGCTTCGAAGAAGATAAGTAGTTTCTGGTACCCATCGCTTATAGTTTGGTCCATCGAGTGATTCCAGTTTGGACAGGTCCGACAATGCTCTCGGATTGACCAGAGTCATGTTCGTTTTTAGATTGTAATTTCAAAATGCCAATCTCACCAAAAAACCTCGATAGAAGTTGGATCAAACTAAAGCTAAAGACTGAGCTCCTACTTGCAACCACACCATGAGCTTGATAATAATTCCACCAAATGATAAAACTTGAACACGAAGACAAAAGAAAAGAGACAAATGCTGCTGCGTTGTGGAGAGAGCCACTGCCCTGAAAACAAATTTTTGGTGACCACCGAGTGCAAGTCCAACAAGATAATTCATCCCCAAGGTTCACACAACACCAATAAGAACACATATGTATGCTCTAATTGATATGGAGAAGAGAAGAACATGGGCACCAACAAGAAAAAAAAGAGAAGAGATTAAGAACCGTAGCCAAGTCTAGAACTTTCTTCTACTTTTTAGAATAAAGAATGTCAATCAATTAAATAGAGAAGAAAAAAGATATAGTTTCCAAACACATTGTCTCTAGCGAGAAATCTGGAAGCCAAATCTCACGTTTTGTCAAGCCACGATGGTTGTGCTAGACCCCGTCAACACAAAGTAGGGCATAGAAAATAAATCAAAAGCAAACAAAGCCCCAACTGAACAGCCCAGCCCATGACCACTTCATGAAAATAAAGCATAGAACAAGCCCAAGAAAAAAACGAGAGCTGACCATTTCCAACAATCCCCTACAAATGGAAAATGATGAGAGAAACAAAGGATAAAAAAATGAGAAGAATAGACAAGAGAACCTAAAGGGGTCATCACTTAAGCATTAATGTAATACCCCGAAGTTTTAAAGCCTAATTACGATAATAAAATTCGTAAATTAGGGTTTCGTTTCGAAATTGAATTAGTAACTCAACGAATATTGATTTCGACTATTTATGTTATAATGAATTCTTATATCATATTCACTAATGATTAGTGAATCAAGGAATATAGTTTATAAAATTCTTTCGAAAGTATTATTCTAACGTCGATTGAATATCGATAGTTAATATTACGTTATTATTTTTCTAAGTGACGAAGCTTAGAATTAAATTTTCTTATTAATGAAATGAATTAATAAAGTGATTATGACTTTATTATGAACATTTTGAGATGGTTCGATTATTAACGTTTTGAGACGTTTCGAACGTCAACGTTTAGAGACGAATCGAAAACTTAGTCTAATGATTGAGGAATTATAATATTTAAATTCCTATGATTATTTTATGTAATAAGAGCATTATTTATCATTAAAATAATTCTAGGAATTAAGGAATAAATATTGAATAAAGTTAGCTATTTTCGAAAACCCTAATTTCGAAAATTAGGGTTTGACACATGAAATAATTTTAATTATTTTTTCTATTATTTAATTTATCATCTAAGACTTATATTATATCATATAGCTACTAATAGCATGAAAATATAATGTTTAGCACTTATATCACCTGAGTGCCGTGAGTTTGGTACAAATAGGTGTAATTGAAGAAAATTTTTGCTATCTTTATGCCATGTGGTATTATAAATGTGATAGTAGGATATTACTACACATAAAACAAGATCATTAATGTAGTGAACAAGTGGGATGTGTGATGGCTCTGTCATAGCCGTGTAAAGTGATCACAAATGAGGTTGGAAGAAAAATTAAAACTCTTTAAATGTGATGGCTTGCATGTAGTTAATGCCTAGGATATTTGTAATTGGTATAAGATAAAAATAATAAAACTCATCCTTGGAGTAATGAGAGGGCCGACGTGTTCGAGGAAGCAAAAGTGAGGATATTTGTTTCATTTACTAATTGATGATGATGTGCATTTAATATGGCATAAGGATGATTTAAAGTAGAGTGAGTCAAAAAGTAATAAAATTCTTGCAAATGTTATGTGTGTGAACCGAGAGGTGTAGGATAGGAAATTGTATACTAAGTCTTTTTATTCCTTTAGCTTTTGTGTGTTAAGTGATAAGTTAATAAAAACAACACATCTCTCATTCCAAACCCTTATTACCGTGAGCTTTTGAGGAAGAAAAAGAAAGAGAGTTCTTCTTTTTATATCCCAAATCCTTGATAGAAAAACCTTTGCACTAAAAATCGACGCCGATTAAAAGATTAGGAATCGAACGAGCTTTCTATATACGTTAAAATTTTTGAATTTCAACCGTTTGATTTTAATCTATATGTTTATGTAAATAAATGATAGAAATATTAAAATATAGCTATCATGTTTAGTTGCTTGTTAATAATGTTTATTATGTTAAGTATGATCATATGTATTGATTTAATTACAAGCTAAGCATGTTATGAAATTATTAGTAGTGACTGAAAATTTTTAATGTTCTTATGTTGATGGATTAATGATATATGGTGATAGTTAAGCTTATAGTGATTTATTTGGAATATTTGGAAATCATATAGTAATTATCGAAAATTGTTGGAAATAATATGTTGAGGTATGATTCATGCTTAAGTGATATTATAGCATATTATTGTTGTAGAGCCTTAATTAAGTACTACATGAATTTATTACAGTAAAAAAAAAATAGTTTTTCATGTTTGAGAATTTTCGAGATTCACTAATTATGGATACCTTGATGTATGAATTATAATTGTTGAATATAATGTTATATTAGTGATATAGGATGATGATTAGGTGTTATGAGATTTTATTAGAATTTTAGAAAAATGTTTGGGTATTTTTCCAAAAACATTCGAGAACTATAAGGTGAAGGAAAATGATCCCATGTTAATATAGTGTGTTATGTGATTTATAAGAATTTTTGGAAGAATTTTGTGAATTATATGTATGATGGCCGAGAGCTAGGTTATGAGGATTAAGGGTTTTAAATTCTTTTTATCACGAAAAATTACATATTATGTGCTTAGAAAATATTTTAGACCTATTATGAATTTATGGAATTTTAGAAACATAGTATACTATGTTTACGGCGAAACGTGGTGTTAAATGATGTTAGATGTGAAAAATGATTTGTAATATACAAGTTAGGTCATACTTAAGTAAAATATCGAACATGATTGTTGATTAGCGTGAAAAATCGAGACTTAGGATTATTTGATAAGAAATCGATTTATATGAAAATTTGTTAACATATATGTGAATAATTCGAAAAATATGTTAAGAAAAGTCAAAATCGTTGACTTACGACTAAACGTATGAAATACGTTAGTATGTGATAAATGTTGTAGTATACGTTGAATAAATACACTAATACGTGTAAAACGTATTAAATTTATAAGAATATCTCTTTTGTGAGAAACGATTTCATAATTGAAATCATTTTATCAAAAGACGTTGGTATAAGTTCGACGTTTAACCTAAATGGTTAAAATGAGGCCGTAGATCATATTTCGTCTCTATCGAAGTACTAGGAGTTATTAGTTAAGATATGCGATGAAACGACGTACTAATTTAGTTAAGGGATGCGAAGTATTATTATAGAAAGTTATCAAAGTTTATTAAACTTTGACGTTCTTGAAAAACGTGACCGACATACTAAATTAGTTTTTACGTAAAGGTGGGACGCGGACGTGATCGATTGGTGTAGAAAGAAATCGTTTAGAAAAAGTCTACAGACCAGGTGGGCTTTACTATACTCCTCAAAGATAAAATGCTTATCAAATGATTTATTTACGGTGCTTATTTGCAAGAAATGATGATGAAATATTTTATTTAATTACCTGCCCAAATGTTTATGTTTTTTATGTATGTATCCTATCCATGAATGAATGATGAATGTTGTTGGTTCGCTACCAACTTAAGAATAAAAATCAAATTCGGATCCTATGCCGGAGGGTCAATTCTTGGCTAGGGTTAACGTGTACACATAAGGGTGACTGGGGGCCATAAGGACAATGCGCGGCCGGTCACATCGTCCGTGGAAGGAGGCCTCCTTCTACGGCGCATAATGATGTTATGATGTTGAGATGTTATATGAGAAAGGATATGGATCATACATACAAGAGAAAATGTCTGCGCAGGCGACGATTTATGAAAATGATGAAATATTTTGAGCAAACACGAGCATTTCAACTAAAACCTCGTGTGTTACTGATGGAGCAGTGTAATTCAATGAAAATGATTTTGGCATAAGTCCACTGAGTGCATTCTTGTACTCAGCCCTGCATATTTGTTTTTAAATGTGCAGGTTGAGCTGGTGATGCGATGGAGCAGTGTTGAGCAATAGGAATGTTTGTCGCTGAAAGTTTATACCTTTCATATGTACATATCACATGTTTTCCGCTGCAAGAACCCTAAGTTATGTATTGAAGTCCAAAAATATTCTAGATATATGTATTATAGTTAAATGTTCAATGGTCTTTTCCATTTATAAATTCATTTTAAAGTAATAGTCATTGTTAATCCGTACTTAGGATTAAGGGGCTGTTACAATTAATAACCTTTCATTTGAATTGACACATAGTGAAGTGGAGTATAGTAAAAGTCCACACAGAGTGAATCAGATTCTTGAAATCGATCGACCTGAACAAGAGCCCCCACAACACATGAATTACCCTAAAATCAAACTAACTCCGCGATAATACACACATAGTGGCCAATTAAAATTATACCTTGGGATCTCATGAGAGCTCTAGAAAAAACACATTTGATCTTTCTTAGGAGAAGGCCAATTCTCCACTCTCACTTAGGTGATTCATTTACCATGCTTCTCAATATTATAGCAAGTGGAATCATTAAGAGCAAGACACTCAACCTCAATCAAGAAATAACATATCATCAAGTCCATATTAATCGAGGACCACCCAAAGATGGGCTATGCTTCGCTTAAATAAACAACTAATTTACCATCAGGTTATTCTAAAATAAAGAACCACCAATTACGGGCTATGGTTTGTTTAATTCGACAAAAAATATATATCAACAACAAGCAACGGAAAAATAATACAACTTAGTTTTACCTGTAATAGGTATCCACTGCATTGTTCTCACGTTAAAGATCTCACTCCCATTTCTTTGGAAGTTCCCAACACAAGACTTTGTGTAAGTCCTTTTGTAAATGGATCTGCTAAGTTTCTTTCAGACCTCACGAAGTCCAAGGAGATCACTCCATTTCTTCAATAGTTGCTTCACAATTCCATGTCTAACTCGAATATGTCTCATCTTGCCATTTTAGACATTATTTTTTGCTACTGCAATTGTTGCCTGAGAGTCGCAATAAAGAGGCTTCCACATTTGGAGTTCTGCAAAGAGATTCCTTAGCCATTCTGCTTCTCGACCTGCCAACTCAAGAGCAATAAATTCTGATACCATAGTATAGTTAGCTATACAAGTTTGTTTAGCAGATTTCCAAGAAATGGCACCACCACCCAATGTAAACACATAACCATTCGTCGAGCTTACTTCATCATTATCAGACACACAATTTGCATCACAAAAATCTTCTAAAACGGCAGGAAAATTAATTGTAATGCAAACTATAATCAATATTACCTTTTAAATATATCATTAAGCGACAAAGTGCATTCCAATATTCATTACTAGGATTATGTGTATAACGGCTTAGACGGCTTACTGCATAAGTAATATCAGGCCGAGTGTAGTTCATTAGATATATTACACTTACTATGATTTTAGCATATTCCTCTTGTGAGACACTCTTACCTTTATTCCTTTTCAAATTCACACTAGAGTAATAAGGTGTTCTAACAGGAGATAAATCATAACACTCAAATCGTTTTAATATTTTTTTCCACAAAATGTGACTGACTAAGTGAAAAACCATTTTTTGGTTTTAAAAATTTGACCCCAAGAATAACATCAGCCTCACCAAGCTCTTTCATGTCAAATTTAGAAGATAAGAAATATTTTGTTTTTGATATCACATTGAGATTTGTGCCAAAAATTAGCATATCATCAATATATAAGCAAATAACCACGTAATCTGAGCCATACATCTTAGTGTATAAACACGAATCAGATGTGTTCACAACAAATCCATCAGAAATAATCGTATTATGAAATTTTTCATACCATTGTATAGGTACTTGTTTAAGACCATATAGAGATTTTTTCAATTTGCACACTTTATTCCCTTATCCTGCCACAACACAACCTTCTGGTTGTTCAATATAAATTTCTTCATCCAAATATCCATTTAAGAAAGTAGTTTTTATATCCATTTGATGAATTAACAGGTTATGGATCGTAGCTAAGGCTATTAAAGCTCTGTAATGGAGATTTTCGCACAAGAGAATATGTGTTAAAATAATTAACATCCTTCTTTTGTGAATACCCTACAACTACTAGTCTCGTCTTAAACCTATCGATGGTACCTTCTGGTTTAATTTTCGTTCTAAAAATCCACTTAGTTTTGATAGTTTTACAACTCGCAGTTGAAGGGAAATCTGATTTTAACCCTCTCCCAGGAATTATCTTGGATGTTTAATTCATCATACATTGATTATATATACCTAGCATGCACCTATATAATTAATTGCAACACGTTGGTGTTTTCTCATGTTCACCTGTGAATTTGTCAGACAAAAGAAGGATCAATACTCGTGCCTTGATCTTCTGGATTGTATCCCATTTGCCAAATCTGCAATGCTGAGTGAGAGTAATCTATGGAGAGTACTGCAAAAATTAACCTTCTTCCTCACGCTTGAAAATCTCAAAAATCACAATGAACACAATATAATTTTCGAAAATCTCTTAGCTTGGGATTACTCTGATTTTCTCTCACCTTATATTTATAATGCAACCCTAGAAACCTATTAGGATAGGATCTCTGCATATCCAATAAATATAATCATATCTTTTCAGATAGAGAGAATCATAACAGAGTCACAGTGGGACTCTATCATGAGGTAGATGAATTCTGCGGCTCCAGGCCTTGATGGGCCAGCCCAGTGATCAAGTGAAAGGAAAAAAGATGGGCCTCAAATAAATTAATTATCTTATGTTCAGCTCATAACATAAATTAATTTATAAATATTTATTCATGCCACTAGAGAATAAATGCTGACTTACCCCTTTATTTTCGAAGTTGAGCCGGGCTTGCACTTAGACTTCACGAATCCTTGTATTTAAGATATTGCATGTCCATAAATTATTTATAGCGTTCGGACAACTTAAAATAATTAAACTCTTTAATTCCTTAAGTAGTACCACTCAACCTTATTATTGTACTTGAGATAACTCAACCTGCAGGGTTTAGTACAATAAACCTTTTGAGCTCCTTAAGGGGACGCCATCATCCTAAACGGATACGGTGACTGGATACAGGTAACTAGCATGACATACAAGCACTGCTACCACCCAAGATGCAGAGAATATTGGGTTATCTCATGTAACCCTCACCCATAAAGAGTCAAGGTGATGGTCAGCAACTCATACTCACCTAAAACCTTATTGAGATTTAGATCAACTTAAAGTCACCGAGATCTAGGTTCTTCACGACGGTCAGTTAGAAGAACTCATCTCACTGTGATCCATCAATACGTCAGAGATGTACCAGTATAGACAAGCAACCAAGTCAAGTCACTTCTTATCTATACCGCAGCCTATACCTACAACTCGTCCTCAAGTTGTCTCAGCTGTGATCCTTTTTATATCTCATTAAGCTTGATCAATTATATAAACTTCTGTGATCTTCTACACACTGTATGATCTAACTTATATATGATATAAAGGGACATACATATGCAACAAGTAAACAATTC
Organism: Salvia rosmarinus; assembly: GCA_036937905.1. NCBI lineage: Eukaryota > Viridiplantae > Streptophyta > Magnoliopsida > Lamiales > Lamiaceae > Salvia > Salvia rosmarinus. Next base: position 66,075,179 of record CM072816.1, on the reverse strand, counting down.
AGATTGGATATTGTAATAGTGGTAACATGAATCATTGTATACAAGCTCAACCAAAACTGCTTCCAGTTTTCAAATCCAACAATCTCCCACTTATACTAAAGCAAACTTTTAGTATACAATGTGTCTCTCTACTAGCTATTACAAGCAACACCATCACTTTGCTTCTCCTACTTCTACAAAAGTTTCTTTTCTAAGTGGGGCCATCTTGCGCAATCCAAGTCCTCGAACATGCTCGTCGTAGACTTTTTGCGGTAGACTCTTCGTTAATGGGTCAGCTATGTTATCCGCAATACCAATATTCTCAATCAGTACATCTCCTCGTCTAACGATTTCTCGTATGACATGGTACTTTATCTCTATGTGTTTGGTCGCCTTGTGGGTCCGTGGTTCATTCGAGTTTGCCACTGCACCTGAGTTATCACAGTATACTATGATACTCTTGGGCAAATGAGGTACCATATCTAGATCCATGAGGTAGTTCTTGAACCATACCGCCTCCTTAGGAGCCTCCGAAACGGCTACATATTCGGCTTCCATGGAATAGTCCACAATGCATCACTGCTTTGCACTCCGCCAAGATACGGCTCCTCCTCCCAAGGTAAAACACATAACCTGAGGTAGACTTTTTCTTATCACGGTCAGCTTGCAAATCTGAGTCTGAATAATCCAAAGACATTAGACTATCTGCGTGGTAAACTTACCTATAATCTCGAGTCCTTTTCAGGTACTTGAGTATATGCTTTACCGCAGTCCAATGAGCTTGTCCGGGGTTAGACTGATATCTAACTACTATGCCTACCGCATAGCAGATATCGGGTCTTGTACACAGCATTGCATACATGAGACTTCCTACGGCGGAAGCATAAGGAACTTGTCTCATTTCCTCTATCTACTTTGCAGTCATAGGTGACTGCTCCTTAGATAAAGGAACACCATGTCTGAAGGGTAGCAATCCCTTCTTAGCGGTCTGCATGCTAAAACGAGTAATCATAGTATCAATGTAAGACGTCTGAGGTAAGCTCAACCTTTTTCCTCTTGCGATCTCGGTAAACCTGGATCCCAAGAATGTACACTGCATCTCCTAAGTCTTTCATTTGAAACTGATCGGATAACCAACTCTTTACGTCTGATAACAGCTTCACGTTGTTGCCAAGTAGAAGGATGTCATCTACGTAAAGTGTAAGAAATACCACGTCACCGTTGACATCCAAATGATATACACAACTCTCGCTAGGACTTTATCACCTCGTCAAAGCGTAAGTTCCATGATCGGGAAGCTTGCTTAAGTCCATAAATAAACTTCTTAAGCTTCCACACTAGATGCTCTTCACCCTTCACCACATAACATTCGGGTTGCTACATATAGATGTCTCTACCTTCTTCAAGGTAATCGTTTAGAAAAGCGGTTTTCACATCCATTTGCCAAACCTCAAGGTTCAGGTGAGCAGCAATGGCCAGAAAAATTCTGATGGACTTGAGCATTGTTACAGGCGAAAAGGTCTCATCGAAATCGATGCTCTCAATCTGAGTGTACCCTTTCACCATAAGCCTGGCTTTAAAAGCTGAAAGCTCTCCATCTGAATCTATCTTCCTCTTGTATACCCACTTACTACCTATGGCTTCCTTGCCATCTGATAGAGGTGTTTTCTCGTATACATCCATAGCTGTTATGAACTCTATTTCTATGTCCATAGCGGTGTGCCATGATCTTGCATCTGTGTCTTTTATCACCTCGTTGTTTGTCCATGGGTCGATTACAGCCTACTCGTTTCCTAGGATTAAATCCAAAGATTCGCCCACAAACATAAATCACTCGATTTGACGAACAATCCTTACACTACGACGAGGCGCTACTGGAAAAATGGCAACGGTGTGTGCAATACATGTGGTTCTCTATCTTGCACAACTTGCTGGGTAGGTGCCACTTGTACGGTCGGTATCTCCAGTGGAACTCGACCCATTTCAATTTATTGAAGTATCTGGTATCGACCCCTCCCACTAGACACGACATCTCGTACCTTTGGCCTAATCGATGGTGGAATACGATCATCTTCTGATTCCTAAAGTATGATATCAACTTTGAATTTGTGGTTTTTCATGTAGTCATCTTCTATGAATCGGGCATTAGTGCTAATAACGACCTTCTGATCCTTAGGACTATAAAAATAACCACCTTTCATTCCTCTAGGATAACCAATAAACAGCCTTCCATCAGATCTAGCCTCCAACTTGTCAGCTTTCTTGTTCAACACATGTGTTGGACTGCCCATTTCCTTATATGGCTTAAACTAGGCTTGCGCCCAAACCATTACTCGAAAGGGGTCTTATCGACTGACTTGGACGATACTAGATTGAGCAGATATGCTGCTGTTTCTAAGGCATACCCCCCGAACGAAATAGGTAATGTTTCATAGCTCATCATTGATCTAATCATCTCTAAGAGAGTCCTATTTCTTTGCTCTGACATACCATTTTGCTGTGGTGTGCCCGGTGTAGTGAGCTGGGATGTAATCCCACACTGCACCAAATAGTCTATGAACTCGTTATTGAGGTATTCACCATCGCGATCAGACCGCAGTGACTTGATACTTTTACCTAGCTTCATCTCCACTTCCACCTTAAATTCTTTGAATTTCTCAAAGCATTCAGACTTGCGGTGAAGCAGGTATACATATTCGTACCTTGAGTATTCATCAATGAAAGTGACAAAATACTCGTACCACCACGAGCTTGTATGGACATTGGTCCACACAGGTCATAATGGACTAGCTCCAACACTTCTTTGGCTCTATACACCTTCGCTTTGAAGGGTCTGGTCGACATCTTTCCTTCTATATAAGATTCGCAGACTGGGAACAGAGTAACCATAATTTTACCCAATGCTTCATTCTTAGCCAGTCTTTGGATCCTATTTAGATTGATGTAACCTAATCTAAGATGTCAAAGAAATATGGCGTCATCTAGCGAAAAAAACTTCCTCTTCTTAAGGTTTGATGTAGATGCAACATAACTAAAGGTATTATGTTTGGCAGAAATAGTATAAAGCGAATTATATAAAGTGCCACCACATATAACTTCGTCATTTCTTATGATAGAAACACCACTATAAAAAACAATAGAATATCCATGTATAAATAGTTTGGGAACCCAAATAAGGTTTTGCCGAAACTCCGGCACATATAAAATGTCCTTCAATACTAAAGTTGTCCTATCAAAACATAAAGAAATATCTCTGACTGCAACGGCCTCGACTTTCACCGCGTTGCCCATGGAGATCGTTATCTCGCCATCAAACAGCTCTCTTGTCCGCAGGAACCCCTGCAAGGTGTAACAAACATGATCAGTCGTACCCGTATCTACTACTTATGAATGAGTAGAACAAGCCGCTAAACATGTTTGCGTTACTAAAGCAAATGGCGTACCTTGAGCCTTGAGCATAGGGCAATTAGCCTTCCAATGTCCTGTCTCACTACACTTGAAGCGTTTGCCCTTCTCCTTTGGCTTTTTCAAACCGCTGGTAGAGCCCTTTGTATTACTCTCACTCTTTTCTTTAGCCTTAACATCTCTTGAATTCCACGTTACCTTTTCATCTTTCGATGAAGCAGTGGTCTTCCTTGAGGTGCGTACTAAAGACTGTGCACCTTTGCCCATTTTTCGTTCCTCCGGTACTAAATCCTCTTGCAATGAATCTAGAGTATAACTTTATCAAAAGATTTGGGCAAAGTGTTGAGGATTATATCAATTCTGACTACGTCACCAATATATCCTCCAACCAACTCGAGCTCTCCAAAGATATTGATCATTTGCTCTACATGGTCATACACTGAATCTTCTTCCATCATTGAACTTGACATAATTAATTTTGTCAAATTATGACTAGCGATTATGTCCGACTCCCCATACGATTTCATGAGATTTAGCCATATATAGTGGCTGCATCATCCATCTCTTGATGCTGGAGTTGCAAGGACTAGCACATGGTGACCAAAAGAAGGCACTTTGTCATTCTATTTGATTTGTCCCATTTCTTGTGCTCCTTGCGCTCCTCATCCGTAGATGAGTCGTCTAAGGGAGTTGGATGGGGTGTAGTGAGTACAAATAAATTTTCTTTGACAGTAAGAACAATCTCAATGTTTCGTTTCCACTCCATAAAATTTGGACCGGATAAAGGATTTTTTGCGAGCAATTGATAATCGGTGTAAGAGACATATCTGAAAAGTAATGTAAATACATAAGCATACGATCGCACATAATTCGTAACAATAATATTGTAACCTTTTGATAAAACAATATTAATTAAAACATCCAATCGCCTAAGGAATCCCACATGCATGCCATGCGGGTGGACGTCTACATATGAACCCCTCGACCAGACTAAAATATACCTTTTAGTCGGTTAATTTCAATCCATGTCAACTTATCCTTATGACAAATGAAATTAATGATTGGACTTTACTAGACCACATCACAATCGCAAGAAGGGACTTCATGGAAGTTGTACTTGAGGTGATGTCTAGCAATGACCACAATTTTACAAAGAAATGAATTCTTAGAATTGGCATACTCACTCGGACCATACCACTTCCAATTCAAATTCTTCCATTATCTCATTTTAAATCTATCTCTAGAGAACTTATGAAAATCGCATATGCAAGCCACGCGTGTGATCGCCATACATGAAACTCCCACTTCAATAGATTAAAATGTTTTATTTAGATATCTCACTAACAAACTTATGATAAACAAAGCAAGTAAGCCACGCGTGTGGACGTTTACTCACAGTGTATACCACTTTGTTTAGAGATCAAAAAGTGGAGATCTTGACATCTTTAATTTTAAAAAATTAATATGTTGGGTTTCTTGCTCAGTCTTTTGATTTAAAAGGTTTGTCCATGTAGATCACGTAATCCTAGCAAGCTTTCTATACATATCTAATCACGAAAACATATTACATGTTTATCTACGTAATTAACATACATAGCATGCTACTGCATAATTTAAACATCCACGACATGCTTTGAACGATGAAAATAAAATAAATTCGTTTATCCCAGCACACTCGTGGATCCTGTACTTCCCTGCCCAATTTATTACATAAATTTGCAAAGTACAATTCTTTAAAAAAACTCGAAATAGGCTTCGCCTGCACGAGCACGAACCGGATTCGTTAAAACTGGATTTAGGTCAAAAAATCAAAAACAGGCCGAAACAACGAATTGGGCCGGGTCGGGTCGGGTCAAAAATATGGATCCGGGTAAAAAAAAACAGGTCTGGGTCGAAAAACAGGTCGGGTCGGTCCAGTAGATCGGGCACGTGTTGTGGCACGCCCGTGCGCACGCCCACCGCCTCACCTCACATCGCCACCTACCACCGCCTCGTCGCCTATCTCGTCATGTCACGCATGCCGAGAGCTACTGTCGAGTCCTCTGCGTACAGCTATCGGAATCTTTCGAGAAAACTTACACGTGACTCGCCTACCGGGCTGCCCTGCTGCTTTGCGTGACGGGCACCGGCGCCGAGGTCACGCTACCGCCGCCTGTAGCCGCCGGCATGCCAAGCTTTACCTGTCGAGCGCCACGCACGCTGCGTGCACTGTCACCCAGCTATCGAGACCTACCGAGCGCTGCCGATGTCTGCACATAATCTATCGAGGCGTGCCGAGGCATCCGTACAAAAAACTCCAACCCCGCACGCCCAACTTCCGAAGACATCCGACCGTACGCTGATGCTACCGAGCATTGTTGTACGCCCACATCTAGTGTCGAGGCATCTACGCGAGAAACACACGCCCCACACACCTAGTCGGCGACGCCTACCGAGGCCCGTTATACCTGTTCACCCGATGCTTCTGAGAAGCGCACGCACAACTGCCGAACGGCATACTGTGAGCGCCAAGCATGCCCAATGTGCCGTCGTTTGCACACCCTTATGCCTGGAAAGCGCGGAGCTTCAGCGCTGGAAGGAAGGCAAGCGCCGACACGGCAAGAGCGCTGGACGCGGCAAGAGCGCCGGATAGAGGAGCGCGGCGCTGAAGTGGAAACGCCGGATAGAGGCTTGAGAGCGGAAGGCGTGCGGTGCTGAGGTGGAAGCGCCGGACGGAGCAGGGGCAAGGTTATAATTCCATACGTGAAGAGTTGGGACAGTTTAGAAGTGAATTAGCCGGTCACTGGATAGAGTTTCGCCAAGATATCTACTCTCGATTTGATCAGCAAAATCAACATCTTAACGAGCGTAATGTTATGGCATGAGCGTAACCGGTAGCTGGAATCAAGATAACCAGCAGATGATTGAGCAGAATCAGAGCATGGCTGCTCTTGAGGCTCAGTGGAACGCTTGGACTACATTTCATGGCGCTCCACCTCCACCACCGTCATCTGACCAATAGTGATTCATCACTATTGGTGTGTATGTGTTTTTCTGTCTTTGTTGTTTCGTTTTGCTTTTTGTTGTTTTGCTTGTCTTTGTTTGCTATTTTTGTAGGTTTTGTTTCGTGTTTGATGTCCCGTCGTTCCATTTCTTCGCTTTCAGGGAAGTTGTCTCTACTCTATTCATATATTTATCTGCAATGAGGACCTTGCCTGTTTTAAGTATTGGGGGTTCGTAGTTCTATCTTGTTGCATTTGTTTCCTGTTTTGTTTGCGTTTTGTTGTTTTTGTTTTGTTCTTAGCTTTGTGTTTGGATTAGAGAGGACTTTATGTTCTTGAAATCAATGGTACGTGAAAAATTATGCTTTAAGTTGGATTAATTGTGTTTTGATCTGAATTTCATGTCGTTTACCAAATTGTTCTACTAAGTCGCTCGCAATAGTACGAGGTCCCTATAGTGTTGTAAGGTCGACCCAAGTCGAATCTCTCGAGGAAGACTTAACAGGGCTTATGATGTGTTACGATAAAAACAACAAATCTAAAACCTAAACTTGATTGGGGGTGATGCTTAACTAAAAACGCAAACGATTCAAACAAATATTCAAAGCAGTTCAATAGCAACATGAGTAATTCAAGATTGTGAGAAAGACTAGGGTATTAGGGTTCTTCGCCTTGATTAATTGATTTATGCTTGTTTAAGAAATCTACCTATTCATGCAATTCTCAAACCTCAATCCAAACACTCGACTTTCGTTCCGTGGATTAAACCTAGGTTATCAAATTTCACAAATAAATAAACTATTAGAGTACCCGTTTCCGGTAACCTCTAATCCAAATGATTCCTATGATGCAACATATCTATCTCTCGATAATACACGAAACATAAACAATTAAATGGTGATCAATCACTTAACAGTAAACCCTAGGATTCAATTGGTATACTCAATCAAAACAAATAAACAATCAATCAATTTGAATCACCCAACCCTAAAAGAAGATTAGTTCATGCTCATCTCACGGATCAAACAATTGTAATTAATAGAAATCATTATCCAATAATTCAACGGAAGAAAAAGGAAATAACAATTCTTACAATCACAATAGTCGTTGATGAATTTCTTCAATCAAAGTCTTGAATCAATCAAATGCAAAGGAATTACTTGGAAAACAAATGAGGAAGAATTCGCGTGGTGGAATGCTCTTCAAATAAACTGACGAATCCAAAAATAAAATAAGAACTAGTGTTTTTTCAACGTTTAAGTTATATTTATAGCGCCTGAAATTTGTCGCCCAGCGCCGGACGGAGTCCCAGTGCCAGACGTGTGCTCTTCAAAGTAGGTGAAATCACGGTCACCAAACGCCGGCTTTCTCGGCAGCGCCGGACGCGGGCGCCCATGGAAAAGGGAGCCAGCGCTGGACGCATGTCAGCGCCGAACGCGGGCTGTCTCTGGACGCATTCACCTCGGGCGCCCAACACGGATGCGACGCGGACGCGGCGCCCGACGACCGACACCCAACGCCGGACGCATTCAAGCATCGGACGCGGATGCCTCCGGGACGACACGACATCCAGCACCAGACGCACTCAAGCGCCGGACGCGGGCCTTTTCGAGCGCGTAATCACGATGCCAAGGCACACAAATGCATAAACACGATCATTCCCTACATAAAACAAAACGAACATGATTCTAATAAAACATATTCAAAACTAAGCGAATAGCAATCAAATCGTTTAATACAAACAAAGAAAAACGTAACAAAAACATATAGAACACTGTGCGTTCGGCTTTCGACCAGCCTCCCGTCGCACCGAGCGACGGGACTCTACCCTATCGTTCTTCATGTTCTTCATCTTCGTTCTTCTTTTACATATTAGATTTACAAAAATAAATCCTAATCTAACCACGGATTTTCTCATGGTGAAAAATAAAATCTGACAATAAAAACAAAAAATAAAATCGAGCCACGATGAACAACAGATCCACAATTAATTAATTGCGCACGTAATAATCAAACGTGAATTAATGCAACAGAGCCAAGATACTGATCCCAGGCTCCGATACCAATTGAAAAGACATCTAATTTTAACCCTCTCCCGATGATCTATCTTGGATGTTTAATTCACCATACATTGATTATATACCTAGCATGCACCTATATAACTAATTGCAGCACGTTTGTGTTTTCTGGTGTTTATCTGCGAATTTATCGGACAAAAGGAGGATCAAGACTCGTGCTTTGATCTTCTGGACTGTATCCCGTTTGCCAAAACTCCAATGCTGAGTGAGAGCAATCTAAGGAGACTACTGCAAAAATTCTCCTTATTCCTCACACTTGGAAATCTCGAAAATCACATTGAACACAATATAATTTTTGAAAATCTCTTAGCATAGGATTACTTTGACTTTCTCTCACCTTATATTTATAATGCAACCCTAGAAACCTATTAGGATAGGATCTCTGCATATCTAATAAATATAATCATATCTTTTCAGATAGAGAGAATCAGAACAATGTCCTAGTGGGACTCTATCATGAGGTGGACGAATACTGCGGCTCTAGGCCTTGATGGGCCAACCCATAGATCAAATGCAAGGCCTTGATAAGGCACCCTGTTTAAAATATAACAAGCAGGTAAAACGGCTTCTCCCCATATATGGTCAGGCAATCCAGAACTCAAAAGCATTGCATTCATCATATTTTTCAAAGTTTTGTTTTTCCTTTTAGCTATTCCATTTTTTTGAAGAGCATTAGGTGCACTAAATTCATGCATTATTCCGTTTTGTTCACAAAATTCCTTTAGAAAATTAGTGCTATATTCTCCCCTCTATTTGATCTAATTCTTTTGATATTTCTGTTTAACTAATTTTCTACTTCGATTTTGTAATACCCCGTCCTTCCTAAGCTTCAAGTTTGCATGGCACATTTTTTGAGAAAGGTCAAAATATTGACTTTTTATTTCGGTGATGCGACCGTCATGAAACCTCAGGCGTTGTGAAGTGTGATGACCCGACTTCTCAAGGAAGTACGGATTAAACGGATCGCCACTGGTATGACAATGCAGCGGATATACACATAACTAAACCAATACGATTAACCAATCAACTACGAATAAATGCATAGACTGAAAGGAATAAGTTGTTTCGATACAAACTCAAGTCACAGAAGGACTTGCCCAAAAGGTTCAACGTTCAAATATAGCCCAATCAGGGCGCAATTCAAGGAACGAGGTACGACCTCAAGTTCAATACGATATGAAAAGCAGTTATAATCAAAAGACATCAAACAATATCAGAGTTAGAAGCAATAAACGTGTGGACATGCATATGACGATGTTCTATAAATCCTTTCTATTAAAGCAACAAAACAACTGCCACTCTGCACCACCTCGCACCCATCATCAATCCCTCCTCAACCTGGACATCAAAAACGAGATGCAGGGCTAAGTACAAAAGTACTCAGTGGACTCATTGCCGAAAACATTTTCTTTGTTAAAGTTATTGAACTACCCACAGTAGCGCATGAGGATTTTAGCTAAAAGACTCATGCCTACCAAACATTTTATCATTTTCTAAAAGTGTCCGACCAGACTATTTCATCAACGTTGTTCCATATCTGATCATTCATTCATTCATTCATTCGCACTATGGAGGTGGCCACCTACACATAGTCGCCGTGATCGATCGAGGTAGCTAACCTTAACACACACACACGCGTACACACAACTGAGTTAGTCCTTAACTAAGTCGATCCGATCGTTACCCTTTTTAACGCTGGTGGACCAACACATTCACATACCACATCGATATACTAATATCGATAGAATCACAACAAAATATAAATATTTGGTAGTCAATAACAGTTTATGTAATAATATTTCGTAAAGCTTTTGTAAATCATGCTTTGAGATAGACATGCATGTCATTTTTGTTTCAAGAGAGCCCACCTGCTAATCCGAAGTTAATAGTTCTAAGCGGGACAGGGTGTGAATGTCCTTCCTCGGCAACTACGTACGATCAAACCCTTCATAAGAAAATAGCTTTTCTTAGATTCCTTCTATTGATCGAGGGTCGTTTATAAATTACGACTTAAAGTTCCCAATTAGGGTTTCATTATGATTTCTTGATGGTCTTAAGATAATTCCTATTATCTTACATTCTCAAATTCCAAACTAAATTACTTCATCATTCATAGATGAACCTCAACTCATGAGTCATATACTCTGAGTCTATCCTCGACTCTAACCTTAGTGTTCTTCTAAACGTTATTACGTTATAGATTGGTGGTACTCAAGTTATGATTTATACGCTAGGGTATTCTCAAGCCACTACCTAGACTTAACAATTATAGTTACGCCCTAGTAGGTTATGCTTGACGACTTATTGTATTAGCACGACGAATAAATGGGAGTCTTGACTTATGATTCAAGTGATCACATACTATCATGTAAGTAAGTACCTAGAAATAGATGAAGTTCTTTGTGAATACTAACTCGACCTTTGAGACATAATGATTGACATCTTATGTTTGAATCTTAGCTTACACTTTTCGACATTGTTTGGTTCTCTTAGCTCGTCGGAGATTGTGTAAGTTATATAACCGCTATACGTATCGAGTTGTCTTAACGCTCAATCTAATATCGTGTTAGGTTATCGTTGTTGAGCATTAACGTTATAAGTCAGCTTTTGGTTTCTTTAACTTAGGAACTCACGTTTGAGTTATCCTATTAATAGAAAACCCTAAATTTGTGTCTAACTTCGATTCTTATTAATTCCTTCTTAAGTTATCAATATTTGTCGATTTCTTTTGGATTCTCGTACATAAAGTACTATGTTGTTTACGTTTGGGGTTTTGTTTGTCGGCACAACATAAATGTAACCATTCACACCATACAACACCATACACAACATAATTATACTAAAGCATTCGAAAACCTTAATTTCTAACATAATACCCAACTATTGTGTATGCGTGCATGGGTGTTTCATTCATTCATCATAATCACAATCATTCATTCTAAACTTATAGATTAACTACCATGGCATCATTTACAATTAAAATCAACTCATACTTAACCATTTTGCTATATTTTCGATAATTAGCAATAATTAGCATAAGTATCCAATAAATTCGAATAAAATCATGATATGCTCCTATCATATCATATAATTTAATTATCAACTGAATACCATCAATTAAAATTTTAAACCATGAGTTAACAATATGAAAGTTTTCGGCAATTTCAAGTCATTGAATATTGATGTTCAATAAATTCCACAAAAATCATATCATGCTTATATCATATACTAAACATGAAATACCATTTCATATCATACATTAAAATTTAAACACATGCTTATTTCTATACATATATATTTCGGTACTATCACTATACATACATACATACATATATATATATATATATATATATATATATATATATATATATAATAATTTCAAATAATTTCTACCAACTTCACAACATGTTTATAATATGTACTAAACATGTAATATTAACCTTAAACATTAACTAATATTTATAATATGAACTAAATGCTTGGAATTGTTTTTGTCCTCACACATATATTACATATGTGTTGAATAAATTCCCACAATGCATAATATGTTCATATTATTTCTAAACATCATATATTATATTATTTTCAACAAATAAAAATCAAATAAATCTTAGAATATTTATACATAGTTTCGGTCTTTTCATGAAAATAGGAGTAGTGCCTCAAAAATTTCAAGATTAATATATGATGTTCATATCATATATTAAACACTATATCTCAACTATTTCTCAACAAATAACTTAAAAATACTTAAATAAATTCTGCCTTTTTGAAAAATAGGAGTAGTGTTTCAATAATTTCAAGATTAATATATGATGTTAATATCATATATTAAACACCATACCTCAAATATTTTCCAACAAATAAAATAAAATAAATACAAGTAAATACCAAAAATTCCCATATTTATTCTACATGCTCCTAACACATTAACAAGAAACAATATGAAATAATATTCACAAAAGCATTCTTTATCTCTATAAAAAAAAATTATAACAAAAATCAAAAAATATTAAACATGCTCCAAAAATTCTAAAACTTTAAACACAACCTTAGAACATATTTCTAAGCATATTTTATTCATGGCTTGAGAGCATTTCGTGGCTCAAAAGTCATGAAGAAAATGAAGAACAAAAATTAGGGTTCTTCATGAAATAATTCCAAAATAAATCTAAAAAAAATTCTACTCCGTTAAAAATGAAGAGAATGATGAATGTTACCTTTGTATGGTCTTATACAAATTATTGGAGGGTTGGAATGGTTGGGAAAGAAGGATTAAAGCTTAAGGATTTGAAAAACAAAGAGAGAATTTTGGTGTTCTAAAGAGAGAGAGAGAGGCACAGTTTTTGCTACTGTAAAATGGCAGCAAAATGACTGTTGGGAGCCTATATGAGTGGTCCATTGTGGTGGTTGGGAGAAGACTAGTCAAATTACCCGATTTGGCATGTTAATACCGACTCTTTAAGTTTTATCGCGCTTTCGATTGATTTATCGGAACCTTAAGGTTTTATTTTATTAAATAGCCTTACAAAGACTTATTTCATTATTTATAATAATTTCATAAAGTTCGGATGGCATCCGGTAAGTCAATTAAGAATTATCACGGAAAAACAGCGTCCGACGATTAAATTATGCTCATTCGAAATTCTATTGTATTCTTGAGCTTTCATAATTAATTTGAGTCATATAAATCATTTCTTATTGATTTAGACCCTTGGTTCGAGTTCCAGTTCGTTCGGATCAGTTTAGGATTTTTCCGGTATATATTCCCGGCATTCGGTTAAGTTCTTCAGGAATTTCGTTCAGAAATTGATTCTTATTAATTCTAAATTCATAATAATATATTCCTCCATGATTTTGATTGTTATCATTAATTTCCATGATTAGCACGGACTGGGATTAGATTCGGCTCATGATTATTACTTTTGGGACTGATCAGGCAAGCAAGCCCGAAACTTCCAATTCTTTGGCTTCTCATATGTTTTCGTGAGACGATTCTAGAAATGAAATTATTTTGTTGAGATTCATTCTAGATCTTTCATTCTATATTCAGGCTATTCAGAAAACCCTAATCCGGTAGGACTAGTCACTAGTTTTTTATTTCTCTAGTTTTCGATCTCCGAATTGATTCTAATTTGTTTCGTTAGTCACCTTAATTATAATTAAGGTCTTAGAAATCTAAGTAATTGGTTTAAGCATCGCAAATAAAAGTTTTAAATTTTTCAGATTATTATATACTATCCCCCTTAAAATAAATTTCGTCCCAAAATTTACTAACCTTGAAAAAGATCTGGGTATTTCTCTTTCATAGCTGATTCTAATTCCCAGGTTGCTTCTTCTTGTCCATGGTTCACCATAAAACTTTTACTAACGATATCTCTTTGTTCCTCAGCTTTTGGATACGTCGGTCCAAGATTTACATAACTCATATTGTCATCGATGACAATATCTATCGGCGGTATCACATGGTTGGGGTCATGTATGTACTTCCTTAGTTGTGAGACATGGAATACATTGTGCACTTTCCCAAAATTTCATAGGGTCCTATGAAACGTGGTCGCAGCTTCCCTTTAATTCCGAATCTCACGATTCATTTTGATGGAGAAATCTTCAAGAAGACTTTGTTTCCCACTTCAAAGTATAGTTCTGTGCGATGTTTGTTGGCGTACGACTTTTGTCGGTCCTGGGCCTCCTTGATCCGTTAGCGGATCTGTCTCACAATCTCGATCATCTCTCCCACAGAGTCAGGTCCTAATACTCTTCTTTCTTCCACTTCATCCCAGTAAAGTGGTGATCGACATTTCTTCCCATAAAGCGCTTCATATGGGGCCATTCTAATAGTTGCTTGGTAGCTGTTGTTGTAGGCGAATTCCACAAGTGGTAATACTTGTTCCCAACCTTCTCCTCTATCGAGGACAACCGTCCTCAACATGTCTTCAAGCGTTTGAGTGGTCCTCTCAGATTGTCGGTCCGTTTGTGGGTGGAACGCGGTACTGAAATGTAGTCGAGTTCCCAACTCTTTTTGTAAGCTCGTCCAAAATCTGGATGTGAATTTTGAATCTCTATCAGACGTGATAGTCTTCGGGACTCCATGTAAACGTACGACTTCTCGAACGTACAATTGTGCTAGTCTATCTAATCCGTGTGTTATCGGAATGGGTAGAAAATACGCGCTCTTGGTCAAACGATCGATGATGACCCAAATAGCAGTATTTCCTCTTTGTGATTTGGGTAGCCCGGTAACAAAGTCCATGGCTATGTCATCCCATTTCCATTCCGTTATGTCCAACGGTTGTAAGGTTCCATACGATCGCTAGTGGAGTGCTTTCACTTGTTGGCACGTCAAACAACGTTCTACGAATGAAGCTACGTCTCGCTTCATTTCATCCCACCAAAATTTCTCCTTGAGATCTTGGTACATTTTGGTGCTTCAAGGTGTCTTGTGTAAGAAGTCTCATGGGCTTCTTTCAAGATCTCTCTCTTAAGCCCTTCGTCTTCTGGAATACACATTCTCCCATCATACAACAAAACATCATCTTTTGCTTCTCTGAAATTTTTGTGGTTTTTGTCCTTGATCTTGGCTCGTACTTCCTCCAGCTTATTGCTCTTCCTCTGGGCTTCTAAGATTCAGGCTCTTAAGTCTGGGATTGCAATCAACGTTATAATACAACCTTCTATCGTCTGAGATGGGTCCATGATTTCGATGTTCATCTTCTGAAATTCCTTTATAAGTATCTCTTCATGATTGAGGAGACATCCCAAACTAGGGTGGGATTTACGACTCAAAGCATCGGCTACAACATTAGCCTTGCCTGGGAGGTAATTGATCCCACAGTCGTAATCTTTCACCAGTTCTAACCATCTACGTTGTCTCATGTTAAGATCTTTCTCCTCAAAGAAATACTTCAGGCTTTTATGGTCAGTATAGATCTCACATCTAACTCCATAGAGATGGTGTCTACAAATCTTTAAGGCATGTACGACCGCGTATAATTCCAGGTCGTGTCTAGGATAGTTCAACTCATGTAGGCTTAATTGCCTTGAAGCATAAGCAATAACTTTACCTTCTTGCATCAAAACACATCCTAGTCCATTCTTCGAAGCATCCGTGTAGATTGTGTACTCCTTATTTGCTTCAGGTACTGCGAGTACAGATGCTGTTGTCACCAACTCCTTCAATCTCTGAAAACTAGCCTTACACTCGGCGGTCCAAGTGTACTTGATTCTTTTTCTTAACAATTGGGTCATGGGTCGGGCTATCGTTGAAAATCCTTCGATAAATCTTCTATAATAGCCGGCAAGTCCTAAGAAACTCCGAATTTCATTCGGGTTCTTTGGTGATTCCCATTCTCGAACAGTATCAATCTTAGAGGGGTCTACTTTGATTTCCTTAGCGGACACGATGTGACCTAAAAATGTCACCTCGCCTAACTAGAATTCACACTTGCTAAACTTGGCAAAGAGTTGCTCTTGCATCAATGTTTGCAGCATAGTTCTCAAGTGCTCTTCATGTTCTTGGTTATTCTTGGAGTATATTAGATATCGTCTATGAATACTAAGACAAATTTGTCTAAGTATGGGTGAAATACCCTATTCATGATATCCATAACATCTTTGGGCATTCGTAAGTCCAAAGGGCATAACGATGAATTTGAAATGACCATACCTTGTACGGAAAGCCGTTTTAGGTACTCCTCTGGTCTAATCCTCAGCTGATGGTATCCAGACTTTAAATCTATCTTCGAAAGACTCTCTCCCTTGTCGATCAAACAGATCGTCAATTCGGGGCAAAGGATACTTATTCTTAAGAGTTATCTTGTTTAACTCTCGATAGTCTATGCACATTCTCAACGTTCCATCATTCTTCTTCACAGGTTCTCCCCATGGAGACACACTGGATCTAATGAACCTAACTCCAAGAGTTCTTGCAGCTGGATCTTTAATTCCTCAAGTTCTTATGGTGCCATCCGATATGGGGCTTTCGACACAGGAGCGGAACCTGGTTCGAGGTCGATCGTGAACTCAATCTATCAGTTTGGCGGTAATCCCGGTAGTTCGTCTAGAAATACATCAGGATAATCCTTCACTATCGGAACGTCTTCTATCCTTCTCTAATTCTGGTCTTCCTCCTGGGGATAGACAAGGTAGGCGTGGTTCTCGGTCTTGTTCAGCAACGTCCTTGCTTGTAGCACGGATATGATTGGCACTCTCATCCCCATGCTGATCCCGTGAAAGTCTGTAGGTTTTTCTCCGGGATGTTGGAAAGAAATTTTCCTTTCATTACATAGGATGGTCGCATTATGTTCGGTTAAGCAATCCATTCCTAGGATTATGTCCACATCTGTCATAGGTATGACGTGAAGGTTATCTGTCACGACCTTAAGTGAGCCTAGTCCAAGTTCTAGGTTCAAGCATATGTGGGTTACCGTTCTTATGCCTCCTACTGGTAAAGAAATTCTCATGATTTGTTCCGCGTGTTTAAGATCTAATCCTAAGTTCTCTACGCATGCTTCAGCAATAAAAGAATGAGAGGTGCCAGTATCAAATAGTAGGATAACAGGCAATTGGAGGAACGTTCCCATACCTGCCAAGTTTCGTTGGTTCCTTGACGGTTCCTACGGAATTCCCTTTCTTGGTTGAGGACGTAGGCCCTAGCTTGTGGTGGCGGTTGTTGATGATGTTGTTGTTGTTGCTACGGTTGTTGTTGTTGTTGTTGTTGGGGCTATCGATACTGTTGTTGCGGTTGTTTCTGCTGTTGTTGTTGAGCCGATCCCATCCGACTGGCATCGCCCAGTGCCCAGCCGCCTGCCACCCACAACGCCTACCGCCATCAACGCCCACTCCAAAGGCGTGTTCTGACAACCGATGCTCCCATGTCCAGCGCCGCACACATCGCGTACGCTCCCAGTTGGCGCTGAGCTCCAGCGCGCGCTCGCTATCTTCCTCGCGCGTTCAGCTCCAACCGGCGCTCGCTTGTGAGGTAGACTCTTTTCCAAACCGGCGTTCACCTTGAGCCGGCGTTCTCTATCAAGGTACAATGTTTTATGAGCCGACACTCACATTCAACCGGTGCTCACTCTCTTTTTAATATATAAACACGCTAGGTTATTTTTTACGGGGTTCTAATTTTTTTTCGTAGTCGCATCGTTATTCAACCATTCTCCGTGAGCTTTATTCCGCATTTACGTATAAATTCCACACAATTAGAGTATTTATTTTTATTGTTATTCCTTCGATTTACGTATTCTTGTTTCATGATTGTCGTTAGATCAATTTCTAGTATTATCCGATTCTGATTTACGCTATTTTTCAATCGATCAATTCACGTACTTGCTTTAAGATTATTTGTGGATTGTTGGCTCCTTGATTGATTCTAGTTCTTTCGGCTTTTGATAATCTGAATTCTATGCAAGTGATATTGAAGTTTAATTTCATGTTCAATCGTTCTTTGTCGAATTTCATCGCTTCGTGTTGGTGATCTAGTTTAATTGCTTATTGATTAGCTTCCTGCTTCCGTGCTTTCGTAGTTTATCAACTAGGAATTGACAACTCCTAATTAGATTAATTGCTTTAATTTATATTTCATGTTAGCATTTCAATTCCTATTTTCCTCAAAAACCCATGTTGGCATTAGAGTGTTAGGATTTACCGTTTTCTGTGTTTAACACGAACAATAGCCCTGCTAAGTTTTCCTTGAGAGACGACTAGGGTTAACTTATCACGCTACAATTATCTCGTACGATTGCGAGTAAATTTGAGTGTGTTTTTTTAGCTCGATCAATTTTGGCGCCGTTGCCGGGGAAAACTTTAGGCATATTGTTTGTGTTGATTGTTTTCTGTGTTTCTTTTCATTTTTAATTTGTTATTCTCCAGTTGCGTGTGATCTTTTCTTGTTTGAGTGTTGTGTATGCTAGGTCACCGTAGTCTAAATAGACCGCTTGCTACCCCGTTGGACCACACTCGAAGATCTAAAAGATCGCTTCTTCCAGCACTGGAGGAGTTTGGTGCCACTTCTGAGAGTGGTGAACAGTCAGAACCTATAATCAGATATCAAACTAGTGTTGAGAATACTCCCCCGTTG
The DNA here is from genome assembly GCA_036937905.1 of Salvia rosmarinus. Taxonomy (NCBI): domain Eukaryota; kingdom Viridiplantae; phylum Streptophyta; class Magnoliopsida; order Lamiales; family Lamiaceae; genus Salvia; species Salvia rosmarinus. The sequence continues at coordinate 66,056,655 of CM072816.1, read as the reverse complement.
AGATAGATGGGGGAAAATGCACATGCATTGCGTGATTTCTACAGTCGGTGATCGGGGCCGCTCTTCCCAATTGTTCTTGGACCGTAGCCCGAGACTATGAGCTTGTCAATCACTTCTCGATGCCTACCTTCCATGGACTTGCTAGCGAGGATGCCTTGGGGTTTATAAGAGAGTTTTGCTCGGTTTTGCAGTCCTTCCCGCTGGGAGGACTAAATGAAGATCAGCTGAAGATGAGTTGTTTCCCGTACACCCTGAAGGATAGGGCAAAGTCGTGGTTTCTGGCATTTCCCGCTAACTCTCTACACATGACGAAATACTACCCAAACAAGAAGAGTTAGGAGTTGAGGTCACAGATCATGACCTTTAATCAGACGTCAGACGAGCCATTCCATGAAGCTTGGGAACGGTTCAGGGAATTATTGCAGAAATGCCCTCACCATGCCTTGCTGATGAAATTCTTTATCAATTCTTCTATGATGGATCGACTCGAGTTTCCAAAGACATGGTGGACAATGCTGCGGTGGAGACATTGGTTCTCGACGGCATCGGATATCGTCGATATTTTTGAAGCCATGGCTGCTACTTCACAGCAGAAGTCCAGTCGTGGTGGGAGAGCCAAGGCACATGCCGTAAATCCTTCGCACGACATGAATAAGCAAGTGGCTGAATTGATGAGGGAAGTGCATGAACTTAAGTTGAAGAAGCCCGATCCACCAGCACAACACAAGGAATTCATGGAACCTTGTGGAATCTGCAATGAACTTGGGCACAATGTTGATACGTGCACCAGGATGGGAGAGCATACCTCCGAAGACGAAGCCGAAGCATATTCTATGCAAGGATTTCAACCTAGACGGCTGTTCGAGCCTAATCAGCAACAATTTAACGTGGGATGGAGGAATCAAAATCAAGGGCAGAGTTCAAACCTGAATGCACCATACCAAAGACCTCCACAAAGAAGAATAGTTTTAGAACATAGCACTATCCGCAGCAGAACAACCCCACAAAGAAGTTCTCCCAAAGAAGAATACCCGCAGCAAAGATCAAGATCGGTGTCGGCACCTCCACCGCCACCTCAGAGACCAGCTTTTGAGGATATGATCACCCAAAGAATGGATGCTTTAGAATCCACAAGCAAGCGTTTGGAGACGCAAATAGGACAGATTGCCAGCACGCTGAACGAGCTATTGCAGCAAGGAGCAGTGGAGAAACTTCCTGATCGAGCTAAAAACACACTCAAATTACTCGTAATCGTACGAGGTAATCGTAGCGTGATAAGTTAACACGAGTCGTCTCTCAAGGAAAACTTAACAGGGCCATTGTTTGTGTTGTGCACAGAAAGCGATTAAATCCTAAACATTCTAACATCAACGGGGGTTGAACATGCAAGAAATGAAATACGGAAAATAAACAGCGATCCTAAACTGGGGGTTGTCAATCCCGAGCTAAACTATTAAAACAATAAATCTAAACCATGGGTTGTCAATCCCTAGTTGAACTATGAAAGCATGATAAATCAAAGCGGTAAATAAAAGCATATGCAATCATATTATTCATATGGTTTGTCAATCCCTAATCTAAATCTAATTACAAATAAAAACATAATCATCAATCATTCTCCAAGAACATGAATTAAACGAAGGCATAAAATCATAGTAATATAAATCAATGGAACAAGAAAACAATCCACTGCCACTATGGAATTGAATTAATAATACCATCACACAAAAATACTATGAAATTGATCCGAAAGAACAGGTAAATACCAAGAACATAAAATGATAAACTGAATATTCAATGATGAACAAGAGAACATGAATTAAAACTAACTATTATCTGTTTGTTGTTGTCTGAAGAAATCCGTATGAAGTTCGATGGAGAGCGCGCCATGCGTCGAGAGAAAAACCAAAACTGAAGAACCCATTTTTCTTGACCTAGCGCGATATATATAAATAAACTAAAGATGAGCGCCGGTTCAAGGTGAGCGCACATTCAGAAAAGCGTTCTGACTTGAAAGTGAGGGCTGGTCAGTTGGCGCCGCTCGAAAACTCACCGCTTTGAAATGAGCGCCGGATCGAGTGAACACGCGAGGTAAATTGACGCTGAAGCGCGCGCTCATATCGAGCGCCGGTTGGAGAGCTAGGACGGCGCTGGCATGCGGGGCGTGGTCGAGGAGCGTTGGGCGAGAAAAAGGCGAAGCGCTGCATGGGCGCTGGCGCGCGGCGGCGGCAGCGGCGGCGCATGGCGGCATGGCGTCATGGCGCGGGTGAACGCCGGCGCAAAATGAACGCGCGCTCGAAATTGGAGTGAGCGCGCGGTCATCGAGCGCCGGCTGAGGGCTGGAAGGCGGAGCGGGCGAGGCGAGTGCGGGCGAGGGCGCGCGGAGAGGCGAGGCGAGGCACGGGCGCGCATGCTGAGCGCCGGCCGAACGAGCGCACGAGGAAATTACAAACGCACGCCGAGCGAGTCGCGCTGGGTGGCCGAGGTTGGGCGCGCGCGCGCGGCATGGGCGCGAGGGGCTCGCACGCGCTGCGGGCGTGCGGTGCTCGGGCGCCAGGCGCGACTTTGACGTTCGCCTCGCTTCTTCCTCGCTTGAACTCCGATTTTGATCCGCCGCCTATGAACTCCTGTCGAGATGCTCTTTAATAAACTTGATTCTTGGCAGATCCAATTCATCCTATTTTATACCGTTTTCCTACAAATCATCAAAACAAACAAGTAAGTCCGAATCGATAAATATTAATCGAACCAAAGGCATAAATAGGACAAACCATAGAAAATGACACGTAAAACAATACCAAGAATCATCACAAATTCATACCAAACAACTCCCCACACTTATCCATTTGCTTGTCCTCAAGCAAAGTCTATACTAATAAGAATCGAAGATAACTCATGCAACTTTACTCTTATTCTAATCAATCAAACCTTATTGCATTTCCCCACACTTGGTGTTTACTGAATTCAAAGATAATGTGAAATAAATCAAGAACGGCAATTGACTTCCAATAAATAAATAGGTAATCTACTCGCTCGCACCCAACTCTCCGTTAGGGGTGAACTAACTAATGTGGTCACCTTTAGCAACAAGTTTCTTTTATAAAGCACAAAGAATGTTTTAACAGATTTTGGAATAATATTCGAAAGGTGCACTCTCGAGAACTCGAGTCTCCTAACGTGGTTTCCCATGTCCATTTCTCAAATTTCGAGAAAGAGGAACATAATCCCATCCTCCATTTCAACAATCTCAACAAGATACTGGAGCTTTCATTCTCCTCATTTTCTTCTTCTTTTTCACAAGGTTTTCGTCACGTAGAAATTTTCGCCTTGTGCGGCGTCGACCAGCCTTCTCTTACGCCCACAATCTCACTTCACTCGTGAAGAAAGGTGAGCGCACGTTCAGAAAAGCGTTCTGACTTGAAAGTGAGCGGTGGGGTTGAGGGCCGCTCGAAAACTCAACGCTTTGAAATGAGCTACCGGATCGAGTGAACGTGCGAGGTAAATTGACGCTGAAGCGCGCGCTCATATCGAGCGCCGATTGGAGAGCTGGGACGGCGCTGGCATGCGGGCGTGGTCGAGGAGCGGGGCGAGGAAAAAGGGCGAAGGCAGATGGCGCCGGCGAGCAGCAGCGCGGGCATGGACGCCGGCGCAGCGAGCGCTTGCGGCATGGCGGGGCGGGTGAACGCCGGCACAAAATGAACCCGCTCGAAATGGGAGTGAGCGCGGCGGTCATCGAGCGCCACCGAGGGTTGGAAGGCGAGCGGGCGAGGCGAAAAGCGGGCGAGGGCACGCGAGAGGCGAGGCGATGCACGGGCGCGCATGCCGAGCGCCGACCGGGAACGAATCGCGAGGAATTTGTGAACGCGCGCCGAGCGAGCGCGCTGGGTGGCCGAGTGCTGGGCGCGGCGTGCGGCATGGGTGCGAGGGCGCCGCACGCTGCGGGGGCTCGGGCGCTCGTCTTGCGACTTTGACGTTCGCCCATTCTTCCTCGCTTGAACTCCGATTTTCAATCCGCCGCCAATGAACTCTGTCGAGATACTCTTCAATAAACTTGATTCTTGGCAGATCCAATTCATCCTATTTTATGCCGTTTTCCTACAAATCATCGAAACAAACGAAGTAAGTCCGAATCTATAAATATTAATCGAACCAAAGGCATAAATAGGACAAACCATAGAAAATGACACGTAAAACAATACCAAGAATCATCACAAATTAATTCCAAACACTTCCTAGCCAACCTCATCAAGCTCATGCGATAATCTAAGTGATACGATTGTTGAGGACAGGAGTAGAAGGATATCAAGCAAGCATCTGCAATCACCGGAGATGAAAAATAAGGAAGAGACTGGGTTCAGACTGTATAAGGCAGCAAATCCTTATACCCCTCCGATACCCTTCCTACACCGGTTAAAGAACGAGAAGCAGGACCGGCAATTCAATGAGATCTACAAGCTGCTGTCCAAGGTGAATGTAAATTTGCCTCTTTTGGACATCATCAAAAATGTGTCGGCCTACGTCAAGTTCTTCAAAGAGCTAGCTTCAAAGAAGAGAAGATTTGGAGAGAATGAGAAGGTGATGATCTCCGAAGCAGCTAATTCCATCCTACAGCATCAATTGCCTCCCAAACTCGGGATCCGTAGTTTTATTATTAAGATTACTTTGGGTAACGGGAAAGAAGTTTCTGGCATGCTAGATTTGGGGGCCGGGATCAATCTCATGCCTTATTCTATGTTCATACGATTAGGATTAGGTGAGCTAAAACCCACTAGGATGTGTCTACAATTAGCTAATAGGTCCGTGAGATACCCCAAGGGTATTGTCGAGGATATATTAGTTAAGATGGGTGGGTTGATTGTTCCCGTTGATTTCATTGTTTTGGATATGGGAGATGTTAGGGAAGATGGGAAGGAACACACACTGTTGTTGGGGAGGCCATTCATGGCCACAACCAACACCCTAATTGATGTTAAGAATGGCACATTGAAAATGACTGTACTTGGTGAATCTGTGTCTTTTTCTGCACATGATAGTGTGATAACCCCCTCTGTTAAATTCATTGATAATCATGCTTCCATAGATGCTGTTGATCCCTTGGTCGAGAATGTTTTGCTGCAGGGTATGAATGCAAATATTGACAAGGATAAAATGAAACGAATTCATAATAGGCGGGAAGTTTGCAAGGATTTAAAGCCGGGAATGAAAGTTTCACTTCTACATTCTCGTTTGAAGTCCTGTCCCGAGAAGCTCAACTCTGGATGGAGCGGTCCTTACATTATGGAAAAGGTGTTTCCTTACGGGGCAGTCTTACTTCACGACCCCAACTCCAACAAATCATTTACCGTGAATGGACAGCGGGTGGGGCCTTGCTTTGATCAAGGGGATGGTCCAAAAGAAGTTGATAATATTTATCTCTGACTGGATTACATCGTGCTCACGACGTTAAACTGAGTACTACGTGGGAGTTTACCCATGGATCTTTTCTTCTCTTTTTCTTCTCTCTCTTTTGTTTGCTTCGTTGTTTTCTTTGATCTATCTGTTGTCGTTGAGGTTGTTTTGCTAAGAATTGGAACGTTATAAGCAATGTGGTGAAGCCGTGACCTCCACTACTCGCTGCATGTTCACATTCTAACCCCTGCTTCGCCATCTACTACCGTGAAGTCTCATCCTATCGACTATTTTCATTACCAATGTTTTGAGCATCGGGACAATGTTCGATTTTAGTGTGGGGAGATTATTTGGTTTTGTGTGTGTGCCTTATCTTTTGCATGTTTAGTGATGTGAGTTGGTGATGATTTTGATCCTCGACTCAAGTTTTTGTCTATCTTGAGTAAGTTGGGATTGTGATTTGTGTCGAACTCTATGGTATCGGTCAAAACATGATGTATTCCCACTTATCTTGATGTTATGTTATCAAGTGCAATGGAGTTGACGAGATTGTGTGAATTGATTTTAAATCGGAGGTTATTGATGTGATTTGTCCGCTAATGCTAGGGGTAGTGTTAACAATGTGGTTACCTATATACTTGTTTCAAACAAACAAAAAAAGAGAAAAGAAGGAGAATGAAAACTCCAATAAATTGTTGAGATTGTATAAATGGAGGATGAGATTATGCCCCTCTTTCTCGTAAATTAAGAAATGGGCATGGAAAACCACGATAGGAGACTCGAGTTCATCGAGACTTCACCATTCGAACATTGTTCCAAAATCTGTTAATAATTTCTTTGTGTTCTCAAAGAAACTTGTTGCTAAAGGTAACCATTTTAGTTAATTCACCCCTAGCGGAGAGTAGGGTCTAAGCAAAAATTATCTTCTTGTTTATTTGATAGTTACACAATCTTAGATTTGTTTCACATTAACTTTGATTATGTATTCATCTTGTTTTGGAGAATTGCAAAAAGAGGTTTGATTGATTGGATTAAGAGTTAAGTTGCATGAGTTATTCTTCTACTCTTTTTAGTATAGACTTTGCTTGAGGACAAGCAAATGGATAAATGTGGAGGAGTTGTTTGGTATGAATTTGTGCTTATTCTTGGTACTATTTTACATGTCAATTTTAGTGGTTTGTCCTTTTTATGCCGTTGGTTTGATAAATATTTATCGATTCGGACTTACTTCGTTTTTTCGATGTTCTGTAGAAAAATATCATTAAAATAGGATGAATTGGATGTTCCAAGGATCAAGTATATTGAAGAGCAATTCGATAGGAGTTCATAGGCGCAAACGGATCACAATTCGGAGTTCGGGCGCGAGAGAACGGAGTGAAACGTCAAAGTCGCGCACGACTCCCGTTGCACGCATCATCCTCACCACGCACGCCTGCATGCCACGCCACCCGCGCCCATCCTGCATCCTGCGCTGGGAACCCAGCGTCCGCGCCAACCTCGCCCAGCGAGCGCTCATCCCGCGCACCTCAACCCGCGTCGCCCGCTCAGCGTGCACGCCCATCCGGCGTTCACTCCCGAACACTCGCCCAGCGTCCTCGCCTCGCTCAATGCCCCAGCATGCGCGGCATCTCAAGCGCCCATCGCATCCGCCCCCTGCGCTACGCGACTCAGCGTGCTCGGCGCCTACTGCACCCGGCGCGCCTGCCGGCTGGGCTATGCCCACCCTGCGACGTCAGATCCCATCCGGCGTTGGGCATCGCCCAAGCGCCCAGCGCCCGTGCCACCCGCAATGCCCGCTGGCCATCAGCGTCCACTCCAGCGTGCATTCCTGCACAATCGACGCTCTCGCATCCAACGCCGCACACAGTGCGTACGCTCCCAGCCGACGCTGAGGTCCAGCGCGCGCTAGCTATCTTCCTCGCGCATTCAGCTCCAACCGCGCTCGCTTGTGAGACAGACTCTTTTCCAAACCGACGTTCACCTTGAGCCGGCGTTCTCTATCAAGGTAGAACATTTTATGAGCCGATGCTCACATTCAACCGGCTCTCACTCTCTTTTTAATATATAAACGCGCTAGGTCATTTTGTACGGGTTCTTTTTTTTACAGAAGTCGCATCGTCATTATTCAACCATTCTTGAGAGCTTTATTCCGCATTTACGATAGATTCCACACAATTAGAGTATTTATTTTTATTGTTATTCCCTTCGATTTACGTATTCTTGTTTCATGATTGCTATTAGATTGAATTTCTAGTATTATCCGATTTACGATTTCTGCTATTTTTCAATCGATCAATTCACGTATGCGCGGCATCTCAAGCCCCACAGATCCGCCCCCGCTAAATGCCGCTGACACCCGTCCGCCCGCCCAGCCGGCGCGCGCTGCGCCCAGCCCACAAGACGTTGTATCCCATCATGCGGTGGGCATCGCCCATGCGCCCAGCGCCCGTGCCACCCGCAACGCCGCCGCCATCGCTCTACTCGGTAGCTGTTCCGCACAACCGATGCTCTCGCGTCTAGCGCCGCACACTGCGTACGCCGCCCGATCGTGGCGCCGAGCTCCAAGGCCGCTATCTTCCTCGTCGTCAGCTTCAACCGCCGCCGCTTGTGAGATGTACTTTTTCCAAATCGCTCACCCTGAGCCGGCGTTCTCTATCAAGGTAGAACATTTTATGAGCCGACGCTCACATTCAACCGTGGCCACTCTCTTTTTAATATATAAACGCGCTAGGTCATTTTTACGTGGTTCTGATTTTTTTGTTCTGTAAGCCGCATCGTTGTTATTCAACCATTCTCCAGGAGCTTTATTCCAGACGACAAATAGATTCCACACAATTAGAGTATTTATTTTATTGTTATTCCTTCGATTTACGTATTCTTGTTTCATGATTCTTTGTTAGATTGAATTTCTAGTATTATCCGATTCTGATTTACGCTATTTTTCAATCGATCAATTCACGCACTAGCTTTAAGATTATTTGTGGATTGTTGGCTCCTTGATTGATTCTAGTTCTTTCGACTTTTGATAATCAATTCTATGCAAGTGATATTGAAGTTTAATTTCATGTTGAATCGTTCTTTATCGAATTTCATCGTTATTGAAAGATGCCTACGGCATGGATTCTCGAGGCAATGATTACGCGTTTCTGATGGTGACACCTCACAGAGTATTGGCGCATCAGCGGGGTTGCTATTGAGCAGGCGTGTAGGCGAGGCCGGCCGCATCATAGAAGAGATGGCGGCCAGCGAGTTATCGATGGCGATAGAGAGGACACGGTTGAAAAGGCTGCTACCGTTGAAGGTGATTGATCGATAATATTATGGAAGCGTTCACCTTGTTAAAGCGATTTGAGAAAGAAAGGAAAGGAAAGGCGTGGCTCGGATAAATGCTACTGTCGGAGATGATTGAAAGGCGGGGTGAATTACATCAATGAAGGCAAATCACGGGGGAATCCGGTACTCCGAACAACGAAGGATGAGGCGTGTGAAGATTTTAAGTATCTTGAGTCCATCGATGAAGTCGAGGCCCTACAGTCGGTGCCTTATTTGGATGTGAGGAAGCCGATTGGAGGAAGCGTCGTGGTGAAGGAAGAGACTACACGAAGATGGAGTTGAAAGAGTTGCGGACCACTGCGCAGTTGCCTTCTTAGGCGGCGAGGCGTGCCGGTAATAATATCAAGAGACCGACGATGGTTGTCTTGAAGCGGTACAAGTCTGCGATTGGGTGGGCGATTTACGATATCAAGGGTCGACCTCGATTTGCATGCCGGATCTGTTGGAGAATGAATACAAGAAGGTGCAACCTCAGCGCTTGATTGAATCCGGCAATGCGAGTCGTCGAGAAAAGTGTTGAAGCTCTTAGGGCGGCGCATGATCTATGCCGTATCCGACAGTGGGTTAGCCCTACTCAAGTGGTATCGAAGGGGTATCGAGGCGAGACAAGCGAGCTTGTGGCAACAAGACTCGTAGCGAGGATGGCGGTTTGCATCGACTATCGTGCCACGAACGACCGCGAGGAAAGACCATTTCCCCGCTATTGAGCGGATGTTGGGCGGACTAGCGGTATGAGTTCTCTTTTTTTCGATGGATTGGTTACGATTTTTTGTTCTGTAAGCCGCATCGTTGTTATTCAACCATTCTCCAGGAGCTTTATTCCAGACGACAAATAGATTCCACACAATTAGAGTATTTATTTTTATTGTTATTCCTTTCGATTTACGTATTCTTGTTTCATGATTGCTGTTAGATTGAATTTCTAGTATTATCCGATTTATGATTTCTGCTATTTTTCAATCGATCAATTCACGTACTTGCTTTAAGATTATTTGTGGATTGTTGGCTCCTTGATTGATTCTAGTTCTTTCGGCTTTTGATAATCTGAATTCTATGCAAGTGATATTGAAGTTTAATTTCATGTTGAATCGTTCTTTATCGAATTTCATCGCTTCGTGTTGGTGATCTAGTTTAATTGCTTATTGATTAGCTTCCTGCTTCCGTGCTTTCGTAGTTTATCAACTAGGAATTGACAACTCCTAATTAGATTAATTGCTTTAATTTATATTTCATGTTAGCATTTCAATTCATGTTTTCATCAAAAACCCATGTTGGCATTTGAGTGTTAGGATTTACCGTTTTCTGTGTTTAACACGAACAATAGCCTGCTAAGTTTTCCTTGAGAGACGACTAGGGTTAACTTATCACGCTACAATTACCTCGTACGATTGTGAGTAAATTTGAGTGTGTTTTTTTAGCTCGATCAGTCGGTGGCACCGGTCATTTGGAAGGCCACGCATGACAAACGTTCTTGCGAGGTGCAGTGGAGGAAGTTGAAGATTTGCTCTAGTGCGTGAATCCATAGTTCCGCATCCACGGGATTCCTAGTCCCGTTGAATGTTGGCGAATTCTGTCTGAGGAATAGTTCCTCAATCCTTCTTGCCGGTGGTGGTGGTGGGGGGTGTCCTCTCTTTCGGGTGTTATCTCACGGTTTCTTCTTCTCGGCAATATTCTATCTTACATAAATATACGTAATCAAATATCTTCTTATACCATCCGTCAGGATCATAAATATCTTAGCACGATATGTATATATGATCATAATCATAAATCTAGCACGTTATCGAACACCACATATCACAACCTTAAAAACCCAAGCTCTCGGGGAGCCATCATCATATCAAATCAAATGTCTCTACGAAGACTTTCATCATCGCTTTTAAGATCCACAAAAGGTCAGGTACGGAGTATGATGCTCCAAAAATTAACATCAGCATCACTCAGTGTACCTAGTCACGGTGCATACAAATATCTAAATGCTACCGTGGTCATCAGAATAAGGGTTCATGTCGGAATGACTCATCGTTTCCAAAGGCATCAAAAGATATACAAGGGTATATAGACAAACACTATCTTGTCCTAATAACTAGATCCATAATCTCCTGGGGTGTGGACAGGGCTCAGCATGTCGAGTCGGCACCAGGAGTATGGGTACTATCTACTCCCCCTATCTCAATGTCAGCAGGCAGGTCCTCCCCAGGATCCTCCTATGGGTCATTCTTTGGGTCTTCCTCTGGATCCTCGTCCTCTATGACCTCAGCATCGAATGTGGGATCCACGGGCTCTCGGACTCTAATGACCCTGGCTTCTTCCATAGCAGCCAGGTCTCGACAGATCTCGACCATGACCTCCTCAAAAACATCATCAGGAAACAGGGCAACAGTAGGACGGGCACAGGCTCCTCTCACGGTACCTGCAGCTAGGCCACGTGGATCATCAATCTTCACAGTATCGGGGAAAAAGGTCCATGCGGAGGTGGCGATGGCTGGACTAGGGGAGAGCCGACAGGTAGAGGTGGGTGCTGGCATGGAATGATCGGTGGCGATGGTCTGGGTTGTTAATGATAGGGCTCGAATTCTACTAGCGGTAGGATCGAAAAAGTGAGCTGTTGAGGATGGAAAGGTCACCCTCGAACATGTTCCTGCCACAGCCAGGCAAGAATACGGGTCCATCAGATGCCAAACGAGGCACCTCCGGGTGAAGCCACTCGGGAATCTCATCGCGCCAGGTGTATTCCCATTCGGGGAGATATGGTCCACATGGTGTAGCTCCGTATACCATGAATACGTAGCTCAGGTGACTCACAAAACGAGGTAAGTCCGCCTCAAGATCGAAGCTCTCTCGGCATCGATAGATATAATCTGTCGATATCTCACGGGCATATCCCAGCCAGTCGGATGGCAGTTTCACGATCAGTCGAAGCACACCGTCATAATATGACGTACCACGCACATGTGCAGTAGCCCAATGATGTACGAAATGAGCTAAGAACTCACCGATGTCGTCTTCTCGGCACATCTGATAGGAATGGTAGGAGCGTATCATCTCTTCGGGTGTGGCTCTAGAAGATAAAGGGTGCCTAGTCGTAAAGACCGCCCGAACCATCTTATATTTCTAAGTTCTCATAAAACTACTTTCATGGTTTGGTCTCTGGGAAGAGATTGCATGGTTTCTTAGAGTAGACGAACGATCGATGTCTAGCCTTCGGATAAAGGCTAAGTGGTCACCCTATCTTATTGGGTTCTGGATTCCTTATTTCTATTCGCGTTATAACATCAGATCATAATCGTTCTTATAATGTACCTACAATTCATTATTTCTTCTTATACTTCCTTAACGTTATACTTTGATTCTTTTCATTATTGCTACGATAGGGGCAACACACATGGTGTTCGAAATTCCTTCGTGTAGAGAGGTTGGGACTCATAGCAGTGCGAACCTCTAGTTAAGCAATCGCTTCGTCATCGTAGATTTTTCGCGTTCTCCTCCTCAAATCCGTTCGGATTGTGATTCTTAAAATTTCTATGTTCTCGTTCTTCCTTAGTATTCAGTACAATCAGGGATACCTTATGTTCTCATACTACGTTCGACGCAAAGGGATCATGCGTCTTAAGAGCCTATATTCTCATAGGGAAACATACTCATTTACATCCTGCTTCTAACAAGCTTTGCATATAGCAGTAAACACGGATCATGACATATATTGCGATAATCAAGTATTCTCGTATTACTCTCTTATCAAACCCCTAGAGTTTGCAAATTCTTTCAAACTAATGACCAATTATTTGAAAGTAACTATTCAAATTCAATCATTCTTTTTTTTCTCAAAATATTTTTCGACCTTCAAACAAATAAACCTTTGTAAATCCAATTCACATTTCATATACTCCCATTATTTCAAAACAACTTCCACCATCTCAAAGCAACTTTCCACCAATTCAAAACAACTTCCAATTGAGATAGTTACCTTCTCCCTCGTTGAGCAGGACGACAATGGAGTGCAGTGCAGTGGCAGTCAAACACAAATAATTTCTAGACTCAACTTTCAACTTAGGATTTAAGGAAAGAGTTTCTAGGGTTCAGAGCAAACAAGTGCTTTGATACCACTTTGTGACGACCCGACTTCTCAAGGAAGTACGGATTAAATGGATCGCCACTGGTATGACAATGCAGTGGATATACACATAACTAAACCAATACGATTAACCAATCAACTATTAATAAATGCATAGACTGAAAGGAATAAGCTGTTTCGATACAAACTCAAGTCACAGAAGGACTAGCCCAAAAGGTTCAACGTTCAAATATAGCCCAATCGAGGCGCAATTCAAGAGCAGTGCGACCTCAAGTTGAATACGATATGAAGCGATAATAATCAAAGACATCAAACAATATTAGAGTTAGCGACAATAAGCGTGTGGACATGCATATGACGATACATGCCTAAGGTTAGAAATCCTTTCTATTAAAGCAACAAAACAACTGCCACTCTGCACCACCTCGCACCCATCATCAATCCCTCATCAACCTGCACATCAAAAACGAGATGCATGGCTAAGTACAAAAGTACTCAGTGGACTCATTGTCGAAAACATTTTCTTTGTTAAAGTTATTGAACTGTCCACAATAGCGCATGAGGATTTTAGTTAAAAGACTCATGCCTATAAAATATTTTATCATTTTCCAAAAGTGTCCGGCCAGACTGTTTTATCCACGTTGTTCCATATCTGATCATTCATTCATTCGAGCACTATGGAGGTGGCCACCTACACATAATCGTCGTGACCGGTCGAGTTAGCTAACCTTAACATACAGTCACACGTGTACACAATCCGAGTTAGTCCTTAACTAAGTCGGATCTGATCGTTACCTTTTTTTAACTTTGGTGGACCAACACATTCACATACCACATTGGATGTACCAATCTCAGATAGAATCACAACAAAACATAAATATTTGGCAGTCAATAACAGTTTATGTAATAATATTTCGTAAAGCTTTTGTAAATCATGCTTTGAGATAGACATGCATGTTATTTTTGTTTCAAGAGAGACCACCTGCTAGTCCGAAGATAATAGTTCTAAGCGGGGCAGGGTGTAAGTGTCCTTCCTCGGCAACTACGTACGATCAAACCCTTCAAAAGAAAATAGCTTTTCTTAGATTCCTTCTATTGATCGAGGGTCGTTTATAAATTACAACTTAAAGTTCCCAATTAGGGTTTCTTTATGATTTCTTGTGATGGTCTTAAGATAATTCCTATTACCTTACATTCTCAAATTCCAAACTAAATTACTTCATCATTCATAGATGAACCTCAACTCATGAGTCATATACTCTGAGTCTATCCTCGACTCTAACCTTAGTGTTCTTCTAAACGTTATTACGTTATTGATTGGTGGTACTCAAGATATGATTTGTATGTTAGGGTATTCTCAAGCCACTACCTAGACTTAACAATTATAGTTATGTCCTAATAGGTTATGCTTGACGACTTATCGTATTAGCACGACGAATAAAGGAGAGTCTTGACTTATGATTCAAGTGATCACATACTATCATGTAAGTAAGTACTTAGAAATAGATGAAGTTCTTTGTGAATACTAACTCGACATTTGAGACATAAGGATTGACATCTTATGTTTGAATCTTAGCTTACACTTTTCGACATTGTTTGGTTCTCTTGGTTAAATAGGAGATTGTGTAAGTTATATAATCGCTATTAAATATCGAGTTATCTTAACGCTCAATCTAATATCGTATTAGGTTATCGTTGTTGAGCATTAACGTTATAAGTCAGCTTTTGGTTTCTTTAACTTAGGAACTCACGTTTGAGTTATCCTACTAATAGAAAACCCTAAATTTGTGTCTAACTTCGATTCTCATTAATTCCTTCTTAAGTTATCGAAATTTGTCGATTTCTTTTGGATTCTCGTACATAAAGTACTATGTTGTTTACGTTTAGGGTTTTGTTTGTCGGCAAAATGTAACCATTCAACACCATACAACACCATACACAACATAACTATATTAAAGCATTAGAAAATCTTAATTTCTAACATAATACCCAACTATTGTATATGTGTGCATGAGTGTTTCATTCATTCATCATAATCACAATCATTCATTCTAAACTTATAGATTAACTACCATGGCATCATTTACAATTAAAATCAACCCATACTTAACCATTTTGCTATATTTTTGATAATTAGCAATAATTAGCATAATTATCCAATAAATTCCAATAAAATCATGATATGCTCCTATCATACCATAGAATTTAATTATCAACACAATACCATCAATTAAAATTTTAAACCATGAGTTAACAAGATAAAAGTTTTCGGCAATTTCAAGTTATTGAACATTGATGTTTAATAAATTCCACAAAAATCATATCATGCTTATATCATATACTAAACATGAAATACCATTTCATATCATATATTAAAATTTAAACACATGCTTATTTCTACACATATATATTTGGTACTATATATATATATATATATATATATATATATATATATATATATATATTCAAATAATTTCTACCAACTTCACAACATGTTTATAATATATACTAAACATGTAATATTAACATAAAATCAACTAATATTTATAATGTGAACTAAATGATTGGAATTCTTTTTGTCCTCACACATATATTACATATGTGTTCAATAAATTCCCAACAATGCATAATATGTTCATATTATTTCTAAACATCATATATTATATTATTTTCAACAAATAAAAATCAAATAAATCTTAGAATATTTATACATAGTTTCATCCTTTTCATGAAAATAGGAGTAGTGCCTCAAAAATTTCAAGATTAATATATGATGTTCATATCATATATTAAACACTATATCTCAACTATTTCTCAACAAATAAAATCAAACAATGGCTTAAAAATGCTTAAATAAATTCTTCCCTTTTGTGAAAAATAGGAGTAGTGTTTCAATAATTTCAAGATTAATATATGATGTTCATATCATATATTAAACACTATACCTCAAATATTTTCCAACAAATAAAATCAAAAAAAAATACAAGTAAATTTCAAAAATTCTCATATTTATTCTACATGCTCCTAACACATCAACAAGCAACAATATGAAATAATATTCACAAAAGCATGCTTTATCTTCTATAAAAAATTTATAACAAAAATCAAAAAATATTAAACATGCTCCAAAAATTCTCAATCTTTATACATAACCTTAGAACATATTTCTAAGCATATTTTATTCATGGGTTGAGAGCATTTGGTAGCTCAAAAGTCATGAAGAAAATGAAGAACAAAAATTAGGGTTCTTCATGAAATAATTCCAAAAAAATTCTAAAAAAAATTCTACTCCATTAAAAATGAAGAGAATGATAAATGCTAACTTTTTGTGGTCTTATAAAAATTATTGGAGGGTTGGAATGGTTGGGAAAGAAGGATTAAAGCTTAATGATTTGAAAAACAAAGAGATAATTTTGGTGTTCTAAAGAGAGAGAGAGAGAGGCATGGGTTTTGCCACTATAAAATGGAAGCAAAATGGCTTTTGGGAGCATATATGAGTGGTCCATTGTGGTGGTTGGGAGAAGACTAGTCAAATTACCCGATTTGGCATGTTAATATCGACTCTTTAAGTTTTATCGCGCTTTCGATTGATTTCTCGGAATCTTAATGTTTTATTTTCTTAAATATCCTTAAAAATACTTATTTCATAGTTTATAATAATTTCATGAAGTTCGGATGGTATCCGGTAAGTCAATTCCGAATTATCGCGGAAAAACAGCGTCCGACGATTAAATTATGCTCATACAAGATTCTATTGAATTCTTGAGCTTTCATAATTAATTTGAGTCTTAAAAATCATTTCTTATTGATTTAGAACCTTGGTTCGAGTTTCAGTTCGTTCAGATCAGTTTAGGATTTTTTCGGTATATATTCCCGGCATTCGGTTAAGTTCTTCGGGAATTTCATTTAGAAATTGATTCTTATGAATTCTAAATTCATAATAATATATTCCTCCATGATTTTGATTGTTATCATTAATTTCCATGATTAGCACGGACTTGGATTAGATCCGGCTCGTGAATAGTACTTTTGGGACTGATCAGGCAAGCATGCCCGAAAATTCTAATTCTTTGGCTTTTCACATGTTTTCGTGAGACGATTCTAGAAATGAAATCCTTTTATTGATATTCATTCTAGATCTTTTATTCTATGTTCAGGCTATTCAGAAAACCCTAATTCGGTAGGACTAGTTACTAGTTTTTATTTCTCTAGTTTTCGATCTCCGAATTGATTCTAATTCGTTTCGTTGGTTACCTTAATCATAATTAAGGTCTTAGAACCCTAAGTAATTGGTTTAAGCATCGTTAATAAAAGTTTTAAATTTTCGGGTTATTACATGAAGAGTGTCTTATCACGAATTCATAGACACTAAGTATGCAGGTTTTCGACCACCCACGAAAGTTTGGCACTTCGTGGAAGTTATCAAAAAATCGGACTTTTCATGGGTCTTTTAAAAGCATATCTTGTTTATTGTCGTTGTGTCCGGTATTTTAATTCAAGTCCATGGGTACCAAGTTTGCTGATTTTGGAGTCTGTTTAAAAAAGATGCATCTCTTTTTACATTTACGAAAAGGGACGCTTGCATGCGCATTGCTGTGACCCACACTTTCCTATAAATAGAGAGCTAGGACCTTCATTTTCAACGTTTATTTTCTTCGTCTCTCTGTGTTTACGGATGAGCCGAGCGAGCTTTCAAGACGTTGCGAAAGTCTGGAGGAGTGGGGATCGAGTCGGGAGGCTCGGCGACGGCGCCATTCTTATTCTTGCCGACCACCACCAATCGGCCCTCCCAGAGCCCTATTTTTTCGTTTTTGTCCTTTTCTTGTTTAGATTCCGCCTTTTAGTAGATAGCGTAGCATAGAACTTGGGTTTCTAAAGGGACGAGGCGAGAAAATGGCCGGAGGTCGGCCAATTTGGCCAAGACCGCCGCCGCCTTGCCGTCACCGCCGTGAGCCAGTTGGCCGTCGATTGGTGGCCGATGGGCCACTTTTTGGATATGGGACCTTTATGTTTTTAGTTCCGGGCTATGTGTTCTACTAAAGTACCGATTCCATTTTTTCGTTTTTCATGTTTCTGCATGTCGGGATGTTTTCCGTTGTTTTGAGTTTCTAAAGGAAGTACATGCCCGGGTTATCCATTTTAAACATAGTTTGTTATTCCATGTTCTTCGTTATGCATATTTCTTATGTTTCCATTTTCATGCATCGGTTTTGGATGGTTTATCCTGGATTTGAGAATAGGCATCGATTTTTGAAGCTTCTTCGCTGCTAAGATTTGTGTCAACTTGCATGCATTCATATTTTGAAGGTACCCTATTATTGGTCTTGATGTCCTGAATATATTTTTCTTACGCATCGAGTTGATTTGAAAACCGGAGAGTGCGAATATGGGTTGAAAAGTGAAAACCCTCATTTAAACGATCTTCGTTTGGATCACATTGTTGCTTTGCTTTGTGGAATGTGACTCCAAAAGTTGTTCCGTCTTGTTACCGGTACCTACTAGTGAGATCAGTGAGGTCGTTGGATCTGTGGATATCTCCCAGTTGATGTTTTTGACTGTTCAGGTTGGGTTATATATGCTTATTTTGAGTTATTTACTCTAATATTTCAAAAATAAAACATGTGCGCCGTGAAAATGTTTTAATGAAGTTATTACTGTTCTCTGCTCCGAGATGAGGTTCTATTGTGATTGTGCACGGATCTCTATTGGGTGGGTTGATCACCATCTTGAGTATTGATCGTAAGGGGATAGACCCCAAACACGTGGTTATGGTTTTGAAGGGGATAGACCCCGGATGTCCACACGAAAACGATAATGAAGTGGTTATGGTTCTGAAGGGGATTGACCCCCGAAGTCCACTGATTTAGCTTGTTGGATACGTTACGGCGTTGGTGGTGGATATGTTCAGGTCGAGATATTGTGAAATTTGGTTGGATATGTTAGAATCGAGATGTGATGGGCTAACGGGATATGTTCCTAGCCGTGGTTCTATGATGGGAGTAACAGTAATAACGGGTCAGATATCAAAAAGGAAAATCTCTTTTTGCTTACTTAGAAGTGGGTTTACATTTTAAAACCTTCTAAGGTAAGTGCTCTTAACACGGTATCATGGATTTTGTTTTATGTTAAAAACCCCAGCTGAGTGCGCTAGTACTCACCCAAAATCTTTTCAAATATTTTTCACAGATAGAGGAGGGCTGGACGAGCGACACTGAGAGGTTGAGCTGCGGTTTCTTTCATGCCTTTCTGCTTCCGCGATGCTGCGTTATATTTATGTATTCTGTTGTTGATGTATTCTTGTCCCTTTATTTTGCTCTCTGATTGGGAACACGATTTGCTATGCTGCTATTATTCTGTGAGTCTCGATAAGAGCATGCTATGTGGTTGATGATCTAGTCAACATGATGTAATGCTATTTTGTATCCCTGCATTACTAGTTTCTAATCAAGATCACGTTCATTGAAGTTATGATGTCGATATAATTCTTTTGGTGGATTGTTTGCTCACCCCTTCCCTTCAGGATATGTCCTAGTTATAGAGAAGATGCTACCCGATTTTCCGGTCATATCTTCTTATTATGTATGCTTTATGTATCCCCCCCTCTTCTTCTCCGCTTCTTAACCCCCACCCCTAATCACACCCCGGCATCCGTGCCTTCCCTCGGGAATTAGGGCGTGACAGCTTGGTATCAGAGCAATGTTCTTGGCACCTAGTTCTTGTAGTTATTTGATATCAAGGCAGTTCATTTGCTTTATATCCTGTACATTCTTGAAATTGAGTGTTTAGAACTTGTTCTTCTAAACTGTTTCTCAGGTACAGCTACCATCAGCTCATCGTCAGGTCGCCTCCTTTAAAAAGGGGATGAGGTATGTGTTTATTTGTTGATGCTTTATGTGGTTATGTGAGCTTGATGTGATCTTGGTTTCATGTGTTCTGGCATGGTAAGAGTTTACATGATGTAAGTGTGATGTGGATGTTGAGGTGATGTGGATGTGGATGAGATATGGCTGGATGTTGATGTGGATGTGGAAGTGATTTGTCGATGGGACGGAAGAGCCTATGTGGCTGTGATATGAAAATCATTGATATGATATGATGTGATGTGATTAATATGATCACGAATGGATGATATGAATCTATGTGTTTACATAGAAATACGTTGTTGGTTGAAATCTTGTTTATTTTGATAAACAATTGCTTGTAAGTGAATCTTTTATTTCCTTGCGTGATTATTGTTATGAATATCCATATCGATGTCGATATGTGTTGAAAGTGAACATGTGTCTGAGGTATGGTTACCCAGATGACTGAGGCAGAAAAAGAAAACGTGAATATTTGTTGTTGTTTTATGATGAATTAACATGTAGGTTTATGGATATTCAGTGGCCCAGACAACGTTGGTTAAGATCTCACAAGATGGATGAGCAGATCCGTAAGTTCAGAGAATTTACCAGGAATGTCCACGAGCCATTGGGAGTGTTTGGGAAGATTTGTTGGATTATGGAGAAAGATTCGAGACAGTGGGAAAGTATCTGAGTACGAGGCTTATTCGGATGACAGAGAGGCTACCAACGGGTTGGCAGCCATGGGCAAGAAGGCAAGGGTACGTGATGTTCCGTCGGGATCCTATTACCAGGCATCTTACTAAGGACTTCACTGAGTTCGCTGCTCGAGTGTGGAGACAGTGGACCGATCACCGGGGCATACCTTCTGAGGTAAATGTGGTCGCGAGGCATCCTCGAGGGCCGATCCAGATCGATGATAGGGATGATATTCCTGAGGAGCCATTGGGAGAGCAGCCATCGCTTAGACGATCGCCAGTGCGTCAGGAAACGCCGCTCACTACCCCTCCATCTACGACTCTCACCTTCCGAATGACCCGGAATAATTTTGAAGCAGGACCCTCCCAGGTGATGGAGATTATTCATCCATCTATGGCGAGAAGAGGCCGGGATAAGAGTTCTGATGCCACCGCGGTGTCGAGTTAGCCTCCCGGGATGGAGATTCTGAGGAGGAGGAAGACCCAGAGAAGGATGAGGAGGACAGTGATGATTCATAGGATCTGGTAATTCGGATAGTGGACGACTCGGATGGGATCGAGCATATAGAGGAAGGGCAAGCACCAGAGACTGGAACCCAGGAACTGTATTCACTTGAGACCTAGGCAATCAGAGCACATCTTGGGTGGGACCATACTCATGAGAGGCTTGCTACCATGCGGGATCACTTTACCGGTGGCGGCCGAGTCAGCTGCTTGATAGGAAGGGAGAGAGAGGATGAGGAAAGGAAGAATGGAACAGTAGACGGACATGAAGGACAAAGATCTAGGTGGTCAGTGTGTGCGATGTGATTGCAGTGCGCTATCGCATGAGGCAGGCGACACCTTTTGGCGATGCTAGGGTCAGTTGTTTTGCTCATATCTGACCTTTTTTTACTGACATGCCTATGATCATGTATTTTGACAGTCCTTCATGGACACTTGGATAATTCTGACACTAACGCTGTTATTGTTTGGTTTCATTTTGTGCTTATTCTTGGTGTTCTTTTACATGCCGTTTCCTGTGTTTCGTCTTTCTTATACCGTTGTTTTGATTAGAATTCTTCGTTTCAGACTTATATGGTTTGTCTCGCTGTTTTATAGGAAAACGGTATCAAAAAGGATGAAACAGATCTGTCGAGGATCAAGTATATTGAAGAGTATCTTAACAGAGTCCGTGGCAAGCGAATCTAATCGGGGTTCGAACAAGGAGAGCGAGGCGAATCATCAAAGTCGCGCAGACGTGCGCCCCGTCGCTCGGCCAGCTCTCGCGCGCGCATGGCCATCCGCAACCCAGCCTCGGCTCTCTCTCTCGACCGAGCATTCGGCGCTCGGTACCGAGTGCACGTTTCCTCGCCGCATGCCTCGCCGCCCGCGCACGCACGCTCGTTCGCCCGCACACCTCTCAGCACGAGCATCGCCATCCGACCGCCCAGCGCCGGCTCACTCGGCCTTGGCTGCTAATTCCTCAGCGTTCAAAGTGGCGCCTGCTCGCCCGCGTGCGTTCGTTCGCCCGCGCGCCTACTCACCCGCCCGCATGCCGCGCCATCTTCCCTCGCGCTCGACGGTCAGCGTCCGCTCGCCCACCTACGCGCCCGCTTGCCTTGAGCCGGCACTCGTTTGTGAGTCAGTATGGTTTTGAGCGAGCGCTCATCTGACCAGCTCTCTCGCACTTATATATATCGTTTTTAGGTCGATTTTGAGGGTTCCGATTTTGATATTCTCTTGCATGCGACGTTGTTCTTGTTGGTTTATCTTGAGAACTTTCCATTCGATTGATCAAGATAAACATCTAGTAACATTCTTAATTTATTTCTTTCGATTCTGAATTATAGCAAGCGTTTGTGTTGACTTTGGATTGATAGTGATTGATCGGTTTTCTTTCTGTTGTTCTTGGTTGATTAATTTACAAGTTTTGTTTGAGATTGTTTGTGGATTCAATTTATATTGTGAGATTGTTATTGAATTCAATCTAATCGTGAACATTGGTTTGTTGATTGCTCGATTGATTATTTTACCTTGATTACGGATAACTTATATTTCATGCAATTGATTACGAAGATTAGTAGAGTAATGAATGGTTCTTCGTCGAATTTCATAGCTTCATGTTTGATGATCTAGTTTAGTTTGTTTATTAAGTAGTTTCCTGCTTTCGTGTTTTCGTAGTTTATCAACTAGGGATTGACAACTCCTAGTTATAGTTATTGCTTTAGTTTATTTTCCGTTCAGCTTTTTAATTCATGTATGATCAAAAATCCATGTTGGTATTAGAGTGTTAGGATTTACCGTTTTCTGTGTTTGACACGAACAATAGCCCTGTTAAGTTTTCCTTGAGAGACTACTAGGGTTAACTTTCCCTACTATAACACCTCATTCGATTATGAGTCAATTAAGAGTACACTTTTGATTGAACAAATTTTGGCGCCGTTGCCGGGGAAAACTTTAGGCGTTTTGTTTGTGTTGGTTTTTTTTTGTGTTTCTTTTTTATGTTTATTTTGTTATTCTCCAGTTACGTGTGATCTTTCTTGTTTGAGTGTTGTGTATGCTAGGTGGCATGATCTAAATAGACCGCTTGCTACCCGTTGGACGCGCTCGAAGATCTAAAGATCGCTTCTTCCGACTTGGAGGAGTTTGGTACCACTTCTTTGGTGGTGATCGATCGAAGCAGATTATCAAAGATCAACGGTTGTTGAGAATATTCCCGTTGAGAGAGATGGGTGAAAATGCACGTGCATTGCGTGATTTCTGAGACCGGTGATTGGGGCGCTTCTTCCCAATTGTTCTTGGACCGACAGACCGAGACTATGAGCTTAAGCGAGAATCATTTCTCGCTCATGCCTACCTTCCATGGGCTTGCTAGTGAGGATGCCTTGGGCTTTATAAGAGAGTTTGCTCGGTTTACAATCCTTCCATTGGGAGGGTGAATGAAGATCAGCGAAGATCTTGTTTTTTCCGTACACTCTTAAGGATAGGGCTACGTCATGGTTTACGGCACTTCCACCAACTCTCTGCGAGGCGGAATACCGTGGTAGATAAGTTCATGACAATACTACCCAAATAAGAAGAGTCGGAGTTGAGGTCTCGGATCATGACCTTTAATCGAACATCAGACGAGCCGTTCCACGAAGCTTGGGAAAGGTTCGAGTTTATTCGAAATGTCCTCACCATGCCTTGCGGATGAAATCCTTTATCAATTCTTTTATGATGGATTGTGCGAGTTTCCGATACATGGTGGACAATCTGCGGTAGAGACATTGGTTCTAGGGCGGCTATGGATATCGTCGATATTTTTGAAGCCATGGGCTGCTACTTCACAATGAAGTCCGGTCATGGTGGGAGAGCCAGGCACATGCCGTGAACCGCCGTGCGACATGAATAAACAAGTGGTTGAGTTGATGAGGAAGTCTGAGAGTTGAGTTGAGAAAATCCGATCCACCAACCCAGCCACGATGAATTCTTAGAACCTTGTGGTATACGCAGCGAACCGGGCATAACGTTGATCGTGCCCGGGATGGGGAGCTTACTCATGAGGCGAAGCAGAAGCTTATGCTATGCAAGTTCCAACCCCAACAACAGTTCGAGTCTAATCAGCAATAGTTTGGCTCGGGTGGAGGAATCAACCTAACGTGGGATGGAGAAATCGAGTCGAGGCGAATTCTAATCAGGCGCCCGTAAAGAAGACCTCCACGCCCACGGCGGTTTGATGAGAGGCAATACCCACAGCGGCGGCCCACCACGGCGGTTCTCGTAGCGGCAATACCCGCGGCGGCGATATCGTGAGCACCACCACCGCCACCTCGAGACCAACTTTTGAGGATATGATCACCCAAAGAATGGATGCCTTCGCCCAAAGGATGGATGCCCAGAATCCACAATCAAGCGTTTGGAGGCATAAATGGGACGATTGCTAGCACGATGAGCGAGCTATTACGACAAAAGCGGTGGGAAACTTCCTAGCCAACCCCATCGAGGCTCGGCGATCCACTGTTACGAGGTGGTCGGGTGATTGAGAATAAGGTGGGAGAGACATCGAGCGCGGATGAAATCTCGAGAGGTGGAGAATGAGAAAAATGATGAGGTCAAATTGCATAAGGGCGCAAAGCCTTATACTCACGATACCCTTCTCACACCTACCGAAAAATGAGAAGCAAGACCGACAATTCAGCGAGTTCTACAAACTCATCGAGGTGAATGTCAATTTGCCTCATTGGGCGTGATCGAAATGTGCCGCCTCGTCAAGTTTTCAAAGAGTTGGCCTCTAAGAAAAGAAGGTTTGGAGAGTACGAGAAGGTCGTGGTCCCCGAGGCGGCTAATTCCATCCTGTAGCACCAGTTGCCTCCCAAACTCCGGGATCCAGGTAGTTTTATCATTAAAATTGCTTTAGGTAATGGTAAGGAAGCTTCTGGCATGCTTGATTTGGGGGCGGGATAAATTTGATGCCTTATTCAATTTTCAAACAATTAGAATTAGGCGAACTTAAACCCACTCGCATGTGTCTACAACTAGCCGATAGGTCCGTCAGATATCCGAAGGGTATTATTGAGGACATTTTAGTCAAGATGGGTGGGTTGATAGTTCCTATTGACTTTGTTGTTTTGGAAATTGGTGAGGTTAGGGAAGATGGGAAATAGCACACACTGTTATTGGGGAGGCCATTCATGGCCACAACCAACACACTTATTGATGTTAAGAGTGGCACTTTAAAATGGTATGCTTGGTGAAAGTGTGTCTTTCTCTGTTAGGGACGATGTGATGTTTCCTCTGTAAATTACATTGATGATTGTGCTTTCATTGATACTATTGATCCCTTGGCCGAGAATGTGTTGTTGCAGGAGCATAACCTCGAGGAAGTTTTTGCAGGGCTGACGAGGAGGAGTGGGCACTTGAAGTTGCTAACATGCCAAAGCCCAGCTAGAAATGAAGGAATTGCCGAATCACTTGAAGTACGTATTCTTGGAGGAGGGGAAAGAAAAGCCAGTAATCATCTCCGTTGAGCTTTCAAATGTTGAAGAAGAAGCACTGTTTTCGGTTCTGAGAAATAATAAGCTTGCCTTTGGGTGGAGTTTAGCCGACATCAAGGGAATCAGCCCAGCGACATGCATGTATCGTATCATGCTTGAGGATGGAGTGAAGCCGGTGATTGATGCCCGGAGGCGATTGAACCCGCTCCTTAGTGAAGTGGTAAAGAAGGAGATTTTGAAACTCCTTATGGAAGGACTTATCTACCCTATCTCGGACAGCGAGTGGCTTAGCCCAGTACATGTGGTGCCCAAGAAGGGAGGCATCACAGTGGTGAAGAATGAGAAAGGAGAGATGGTGCCTACAAGGGCTACTACCGGTTGGCGCATGTGCATCGACTACCGGAAGTTGAATGCCACAACGAAAAAGGACCATTTCACTCTCCCTTTTATTGATCAAATGCTTGATAGATTAGCCGGACATGAACATTTTTGTTTTCTTGATGGTTTATCTGGTTACTATCAGGTCGTTATTGCTCCAGAGGATCAGGCCAAGACGGCGTTTACAAGCCCTTTTGGTACTTATGCCTACCGGCGGATACCTTTTGGCCTGTGTAATGCACCAGGGCAGCGGTGCATGATGTCAATTTTCTCCGAGATGATTGGAGATTTCCTTGAGGTATTTATGGATGATTTTTCAATTTTGGATCTTCTTTTCATGATTGCCTAGATAAGATTGATCGTGTGCTTAAACGTTGTGTGGAGAGCAATCTCACTCTTAGTTGGGAAAATAGTCACTTTATGGTAAAAGGTGGGATTGTATTGGGGCATATTGTGTCTAGAAATGGCATTGAGGTTGACAAGGCTAAAGTGGATGTAATTGAAAAATTACCTCCACCAGTTGATGTTAAGGGCATTAGAAGTTTTTTGGGACATGCGGGTTTTTACCGTAGGTTTATAAAAGATTTCTTTAAGATTAGCCAACCTTTGTGCCATCTACTTGCTCAAGATGTTCTTTTTAAGTTTGATGATAAATGTTTGCATGCTTTCAATTTACTTAAGGAGAAATTGACTACTGCTCCTGTTGTTGTTGCCCCAAATTGGTCACTACCTTTTGAAATAATGTGTGATGCTAGCAATGTGGCCGTGGGAGCTATTTTACGTCAACGTGTGGATAAAATATTACGTGTGATTTATTATGCTAGCTTAACTTTAAGTTCTGCTCAAGTGAATTACACAACTCTTGAAAAGGAGGCATTTCTTTATTATCTTTGCTTTGGATAAGTTTCGTGCTTATATCATTGGTTCTAAAGTAATTGTTCATAGTGATCATGTTGTCTTAAGATATCTGTTGACTAAATCCCAGGCTAAACCTAGATTAATTCGTTGGGTTCTTCTTCTGCAAGAGTTTGATCTAGAAATTATAGGCGGAAAGGTAGTGACAATGGCGTGGTGACCATTTGTCTCGTCTCGAGTCCCCTTTGTTTTACTGCGAAGAGAGTCTTCTTTGAGTCTTATCCTTTTGAGCATGCTTTGGAAATCAATTCATCGCCTTGGTAAGTTGATATTGTTAATTACTTGGTTTGTGGCTCCTTGAGACTGATTTGACTTCGAAAGGAAGAGATTTCTTAGTGTATGTAGGAATTATTTTGGGATGATCCATATCTTTTAAAGCTTGGGAAGGACGAGGTTGTTAGAAGATGCATCCCTGAAGAGGAGCAAGGTCAAGTTCTAAGATTGTGTCATGAGGCCCACTGCGGAGGACATTTTGGTGGGCGCAAGACAGCTTTTAAAGTCTTTGCATAGTGGTCTCTTTTGGCCAACTCTTTTCAGGGCCTACTCCTTCTACCTCTCATGTGACAGATGCCAACGAGTGGGCAATGTGGGGAGAAGAAATGAGATGCCACTGAATAATATTCTTGTCGTCGAAATTTTTGACGTATGGGGTAACGATTTTATGGGTCCTTTCTCAAAGTCTAATGGATTTGAATACATTTTGCTTGTTGTAGACTATGTGTCCAAGTGGGTAGAAGCAATTCCCACGAGGACTAGTGATGCTAATGTTGTCTTGAAGTTTGTGCAGGAGAACATTCTTTGCAGGTTTGGTTTCCACAAGGCGATCATTAGTGTTGGGGGGGCACATTTCTATAATAAGTTGTTCAAGAAGCTCATGGAGAAGAATGGCATCACCCACAAAGTGGCCACGCCATATCATCCACAAACTTGAGACGGTGAGACAAGCAACAAGCAGATCAAGGGTGTGCTCGAGAAGACGGTCCAACCATCCAGGAAGGACTGGTCAATGAAGTTGAATGCTGCACTTTGGGCATACCGTACTGCGTTCAAGAGCATTTTGGGAATGAGTCCATATAGGCTTGTTTATGGAAAGGCATGTCATCTACCCGTTGAGATTGAGCACAGAGCTTTTTGGGCAATAGAGACTATGAATCTCGACATAACAGAAGCAGGGAAGGGTAGAGCTCTCCAGATGACCGAACTCGAAGAACTACGGGACGAAGCATATGAGAATGCCCGTATTTACAAGGACAAAGTTAAGTGGATTCATGATTGGCGAATAATTCGAAAGGAGTTAAGGCTGGGAATAAAGGTGTTACTATTTCAGTCTCGTCTGAAACTTTTCCCCGGGAAGCTCAACTCCAGGTGGAGTGGTCCCTATTTTTTTAAGGAGGTATTTTCCCATGGAGCGGTTTTACTTCGCGATCCTAACACGAAACGGATGGTTTCTTGTAAGCGGACGTGAGTGAAACCATACTTTAATCGAGAGGAGTTAGAAGAAATGGAGAGTGTTTTTCTCATCGACCCTTAAAATCTTTGATCTCATTACGTCGTGCTCACGACGTTAAATTTGAGTACTCCGTGGAAGTTTATCCACGAATTTTTTGTTATCTTTCCTTTTCTTTTTCTTTTTCTTTTGGTTTGTCTCGTTTTGTTATCTTGATCTATCTCTTTTTCTTTGTTTTTGGTTAAGGTGTGGAAATTCAGCTGACTGAGGTTGTGATTGGCGTTCAAATATGTAAATTTGCTCTTGATAACTGGCGCTCGAAGTGGTCCAGTAGCTCAAAAGTATCTGACCATTTATACACAGCGCTCATGTTGATCCGGCGCTCCAGAATGGAATAGAAGCAATCTACATCTAGCGCTCAAGTTAAATGAGCGTTCATGAATTGGACAGAAGCCTCTCCCAGTGAGCGTTCTTCATAAACCGGTGTTCATTACCTTCTAAAAAAAAAAAAAAAGAAAAAGAAAAGCTGGCGCTCAGTACTTGAACCGGTGCTCAATCAAGCTGAACCAGCGCACACCTGTGGACCGGCGCTACATTAGGGCTCGTGCCCTACTTTTCCTTCTCCACCTTACAGCGCCGCCTCTCTCGCTTGGAACCAAATTCAGGGATGCCTCTCTGTCGCTCTCTCTCTCCTCGCCGTCCGTTCAGCCGGCGCTGGTCGCTACGCACCCGCTCGTCGTCCATCCGCCCACCTCGCCCAATGCACGCGTCGTTCCCTCCGTGCCCCCGCGTGCTCGTTCATCCCAATGGCGTCTCGCCCGGCACCAGTTGCCTAGTGCTCATGATGCGCCCTCGGTAGGCGCTCCACTCCTTACCTCCTCCATGCCCCGGCGCTGCATTCTCTCACGCTAATTCTCCATCTAGCGCACGCCCGTTCGCCCAGCTCCTCAGTCGACACTGTAGTCCCAGCGCCCGCGCCGCCTCAGCCCAGCGAGTGCCCGTTCGCCCAGCACGTGCGCTCGCCGTCCTTTCTTCGCTCGCCTTTCGCCCGCATCGTCCAGGCGCCCCCTACCGGGCGGCGCCTGGCCGCCCTCTCGCCCGCCTTCGTGCTCAGCGGCGCTCAATTCAGCGTCGTTCGCTCGCGCCCAGTTCGCGCGATGTCGATGCTGCGCGTACTCCTTTTCAGCAGGTCGCCCGCCTCGCTACCTGCCACCGCTCACATCGAGATCTTCCCAAGCTACTCTCGGACATCTCTTAAGCATGGTTCGTACAAAATCCCTCGCCTCCTTGGCGGCAGCGCAAGCGGATCACGAGATGCTTGGGATCCGATGAACAGCCGAAGATTTGCGGAGAACTACAATGCTCCGTTCGCTATTTATTCGCCCCAAGAAGGTATCTTGTTCTCATTATTCGTTCTAAGGAGATCGATCACCCGTTCTTATGATTGGACTATTTTAGCTTCATTGGGTGTTGATCTGTTGTGAAAAAATACTTGAAATTGTGGGTGCCTTGGTTTGGCAACTAGGGAACTGGAAGATGGTTTTCAGAATATTCTTAGGGAATTTTGTACGACGCTCGAGACCAGTGAAAATTTTAAATCTGCTTACTATCGGTTGGGGGAGGCTAGATATGCTATTACACCTAAGGTAATGCATGATGTTTTGGGTTTTCATGTTAGTGGTTTTATGATGTACCAAGGGATTTTCCTATTGCTGAAACATGGAGAATTTTGGTTTTGATAATTGGTCATCAGCAGGCACTTCTAGTGCCTTTATTAAAGACCCTGCTTTGGTTATCGCCCATAAATTTCTTGCATACAACCTAACTGGGAAAGAGCAGGCAAATAAAGTGAGTGCTCAGGAAGTTTTCTTCTTGTGGTGTGCTGTGAATAACAAGAAGATTTGTGCAGCACCGTTCTTGTGGCGGCATTTTGATTATATGAGGCGACACCGTAAAGCTCATCTATCCTTGAGCCAATACCCTTTTATTCTAGCCAAGTTCTTTGTGGGAATAACTGGAGAAGATGGTCCTATTTCGGGCTTAGGTGTCATTGAGAATCTTCCCATCATGTTAAGTGATTTTCGTGTGATTGCATCTGATCCGGCTACATTGCTTCCTTATGAAGCATGGTGTATTGTCCAATAGTATATTATGATTAGGCAGAACCGTCCGTGCGGGTCTCTTGTCGATCTGACTACCCGATGGATGAAGATATCCCGAGATCGAGGCCACGAAGAAGAGGCGGGACCTCATGACCGCCCTCCTTGCTTACCCCTACTCACATCAGCCCCACGCAGCGCTTTCGGTGATCTTAGGGCTCATTTGATTCAGTTTGGCGGTTTCAGCAGGCGATTCACGGCGATTTGGGGACTTTAGCTCCTCACGGAATCGAGAACTTTGGGAGTATAAGCGGAGATGGGTCGACAATTCACAGATTTTAATCAATCAATGACCCAGGGTTTTGGAGAGTTTCGTGATGTGGTATTTCAACGTCTTGACACCCAATCTCGCCAGTTCAACGACTTCAGTCAATCTTCGCAGCAACCATTTGGGGATTTCCGTCAAGATGTTTACCGATGATTAGACACCCAAGAGCAACATCTGGCTAACCTTGGTCCCAATGGGATGCCTGGTCCCTATCTCACACCGCCTATCCACCACCACCACCGTCGGACCAACACTGATGCTTCACTGTTGGAGAGTATGTATATTTTTTTATATTTCATTTTCTCTCGTTCTGATTTCGGTGGTTATATTTCCTTTCCTTTTGTGGTGTGTGTGTTTTTCCTTGTCTTTTCTGGTGTCTGCTGAAGGCCTATAATTGGGACTCTACTTCTGAACAACCTCTTTTTCTGCCAGCTATTATCAGGGAAGTCTCATCCTCTTTTGGCCTTATTTTGTTGTTAATGCTTAGAGCTCTGGGGAAAGTGCTCAACTATGTGTGGGGGGAGAGTGGTTGATTATTTGTTGTGCTCGGTGTTGTGCATGATTGGCTATTTGGATCTTTGTTTATTTTGAACTCTTGTACTCAAAGTTTTTGTCTATGCGAATAAGTTAGGATTGTGATTTGTGCACCTGAACTCTGTGGTATTGGTTGAACCTTGATGTATTCTCGTTTACCTTGATGTTATATTATTGAAGTACAATGTGAATTGACGAGATTGTGTGAATTAATCTTAAATTGGGGGTTATTGATATGATTTGTCCGACTAATGCTAGGGGTAGTATTAACAGTGTGGTTACCTATATACTTGTTTCTTTAAAAAAAGGGAAAAAATAAAAAATTCTATGTTTATTTGTGAGATTGTTGAAATGGAGGATGGGATTCTGCCCCTCTTTCTCGTAAATTGAGAAATAGGCATGGAAACCACGATAGGAAACTTGAGTTCATCGAGAATTCACCTTTCGAACATTGTTCCAAAATCTGTTGATACTTTCTTTGTTATAAAAGAAACTTGTTGCTAAAGGTAACCATTTTAGTTAATTCACCCCTAGCGGAGAGTTGGGTCTGAGCAAAAATCACCTACTTGTTTATTTGACATTCTCACAATTTTAGATTTGTTTCACATTAACTTCAATTATGAATTCATCATGTCGGGGGGAATTGCAAAAAGTGGTTTGATTGATTGGATTAAGAGTTAAGTTGCATGAGTTATTCTTCTACTCTTGCTAGTATAGACTTTGCTTGAGGACAAGCAAATGAATAAGTGTGGGGGAGTTGTTTGGTTTTATTTTGTGCTTATTCTTGGTGTTCTTTTACATGCCGTTTCCTGTGTTTCGTCTTTCTTATACCGTTGTTTTGATTAGAATTCTTCGTTTCAGACTTATTTGGTTTGTCTCGCTGTTTTGTAGGAAAACGGTATCCAAAGGATGAAATAGATCTTCCAAGGATCAAGTATATTGAAGAGTATCTTAACAGGACTCCGTAGGCGAAAACGGATCCTAATTCGGGGTTCAGACAAGGGAGAACGAGGCGAATCATCAAAGTCACGACGTGCACCCCCGTCGCTCGATCAGCTCTCGCGCACGCATGGCCATCCGCACCCCAAGCCTCGGCGCTCTCTCTCTCTCGATCGAGCACCCAGCGATCGGTACCGAGCGCACGTTTGCTCGCCGCATGCCTCGCCGCCAGCGCTATCGTTCGCCGCCGCACACCTCTCGATGCGCGCGCCGCCATCCGATCGCCCAGCGCTGGCTCACTCTGAGGGTGCGCTGCTAATTTCCCTCGCGCGTTCCGAGTGAGCGCCCGTGCGCGTTTGTTCGCCCGCGTCGCCGCTTCACCCGCCCGCATACCGCGCCATCTCTGCGCGCGCTCGACGCTCAGCGTCCGCTCGCCCACCTACGCACCCGCTTGCCTTGAGCCGGCACTCGTTTGTGAGTCAATATGGTTTTTGAGCGAGCGCTCATCTACAGCCGGCGCTCTCTCGCACTTATTATATATACGTTTTTTATGTCTGATTTGAGGGTTCCGATTTTTGATATTCTACTGCATGCGGCCGTTGTTCTTCGCTGGTTTTATCTTCAAGAACTTTCCATTTAGTTGATCAAGATAAACATCTAATAACATTCTTAATTTATTTCTTCGATTCTGAATTATAGCAAGCGTTTGTGTTGACTTTGGATTGATAGTGATTGATCGACTTTTCTTTCCTATTGTTCTTGGTTGATTAATTTACAAGTTTTGTTTCGAGATTGTTTGTGGATTCAATTTATATTGTGAGATTGTTATTGAATTCAATCTAATCATAGACATTGGTTTGTTGATTGCTCGATTGATTATTTTACCTTGATTACGGATAACTTATATTTCAAGCAATTGATTACGAAGATTAGTAGAGTAATGAATGGTTCTTAATAAATTTCATAGCTTCATGTTTGATGATCTAGTTTAGTTTGTTTATTAAGTAGTTTCCTGCTTTCGTGTTTTCGTAGTTTATCAACTAGGGATTGACAACTCCTAGTTAGAGTTATTGCTTTAGTTTATTTTCCGTTCAGCTTTTCAATTCAAGTATGATCAAAAATCCATGTTGGTATTAGAGTGTTAGGATTTACCGCTTTCTGTGTTTGACACGAACAATAGCCCTGTTAAGTTTTCCTTGAGAGACGACTAGGGTTAACTTTCACTACTATAACACCTCATTCGATTATGAGTCAATTAAGAGTACACTTTTGATTGAACATCTATGACAAGATGTTTATGTTTTAATGCTTGTATGTGATATGAGCTATGATGTGATGATGTGTGATGATGTTATGTGAGATGCATAACAATTGTGTGTTGACAGGATTGCATGGATATATGTGATTGTGATATGTGACATATGTGATGATATGTGATTATGGATGATGATATATGTTATGCGATGGTACCTGGTTATCTATGCGAACGTGATTCTAATGTTTCAACATCGGTACAGAATGCCAAGAACAATGAACTAGAGGAATAATAACGTGGAAGAAATCCAAGAACCACCCTTGGTTCAGTGGCATGCGATCGAGAGTTTTCGCAGACAGAATCCCCCTATATTCGACGGTCTCGATGAACCGATCGACGCTGAGAACTGGATACGATCCACCGAAAGGATCTTCAAATACATCAGCTGCGAAGAAGCAGAAAAGCTGAATTACGTGATCTTTCAGCTAACCGATAAGGCTAATTTCTGGTGGGAATCCGTAAGAAGGACCCTGACACCAGGACAGTGGGGAAAGTATACGTGGGAAGATTTCAAGGAAGAACTCATGGAAAAGTACGTGCCTGACGTTTACAAGCAAAGAAGGTAAAACGAGTTCTGGAATCTTCGTCAAGGAAGAAGGACGGTCACCGAGTACGATCACTCATTCAATCGTCTATCGCGTTACGCTACGCACCTGGTCGGCACAGAGGCTGCCAAGGCAAACAGGTTCAGGAGAGGACTCCGACTAGAGATCAAAATTTTGCTCGTCAGTCAGGGAGATCTGACGTATGCACAGTCCTTGAACCGGGCTTTAAACATTGAGTCAATGTTGCCCCAGGAGAGAACGATGCCACCCGGACTGCCTGCTGACGGAGGAATAGGCAAAAGGAAATGGGAAGATCTAGGGAAAGGCAATCAGGTGTTCCAAGGAGAAGTGCAACCTTGACTCAATGTGGTTATGGTTCTGAAGGGGATAGACCTCGGAAGTCCACACGAAAATGATAATGAAGTGGTTATGGTGCTTGAAAATTGAACCACAAAGTCCACATTTAAGCCGGTTTGGATACGTTCGGTGCGTGGGCTGGTGGATATGTTCGGGCCGAGATATTGTGAAATTTGGTGGATATGTTCGAGCGAGATATTATGGGTTGGTTGGATATGTTCCAGGCCGAGATGTGGTGGGCTGGCGGGATACGTTCCGAGCCGTGGTTCTATGATGGGAGTAACAGTAATAATGGGTAGATATCAAAAAGAAAAATCTTTTTTTGCTTACTTAGAAGTGGGTTTACGTTTTAAAACCTTCTAAGGTAAGTGCTCTGAACACGGTATCATGGATTTTTTATGTTAAAAACCCCAGCTGAGTGCGCTAGTACTCACCCCAAAATCTTTTTAAATGTTTTTCACAGATGGAGGAGGGCTGGACGGGCGACGCTGAGGGGTTGAGCTGCGGTTTCTTTCATGCCTTTCTGATTCCATAATGCTGCGTTATATTTATGTATTCTGATGTTGATGTATTCTTATCCCTTTATTTTGCTCTCTGATTGGGAACAAGATTTGCTATGATGTTATTATGCTATGAGTCTCGATAAGAGCATGTTATGTGGTTGACCGGTCTAGTCAACAGGATGTAATGCTATTTTGTTTCCCTGCATTACTAGTATCTAATCAAGATCATGTTCATTGAAGTTATGATGTTGATATAATTCTGTTGATGGATTGTTTGCTCACCCCTCGATCCCCTTCAGGATATGTCCTAGTTATAGAGGAGATGTTGCCCGATTTTCTGGTCATATCTTCTTATTATGTATGCTTTATGTATCCCCCCTTCTTCCCCGCTTCTTAACCTCTCACCCCTAATCACACCCCGGCATCCGTGCCTTCCCTCGGAAATTGGCGCGTGACAGGTTTTATACTTTAGAAACATGTCTACAACTCCATCTTTAGACCTTAAAAGATATATTCTTGTGAATATAGAAAAGTCATCTACAAAGCTTATGTAGTACTTCTTTCCTTTTCTACTGGTCGTGTTTATAAAGTCAGCCGAATCGGTGTGAATGAGCTCTAAAAGTTCAGTTTGTCTATGTTCAATAGATTGGAAAGGTTTCTTAGCATACTTAGCTTCTACACATATTTCACACTTAGATAAATTATGCAAGTCCAAGGCATTAATCAACCAAATTTTCGAAGTTGTTTAATAGATGCTAAGTTCACGTGTCCAAGTCTTCTATGCCAAATATTATATGACTCAGCAATATAAGTAGAACTAGAAGTATTCTCATTGATTATTTCAATATCTACATTAGGAACAAAGAGACCATTACTAAGGTACCCATTTCCTATAAATTCACCACTTCTAGTTAATACTACTTTGTCAGATTCAAAATTAATTTTCAAACCAGTTTTGTTAAGTAAAGCACCAGAAGCCAAATTTCTACGCATAGAGGGAACATACAAATTATTTTTCAAACATAAAGTTTTGCCAGATGTCAGTTTAAGCATAACGTTTCCTTTACAAAGAACCCCAACCACGCTAGAGTTGCCCATATAGACGTATTCGCCATCTGCAGCCTTTTTGAAGTTCTGGAACTTTTCCTTGTTGTTGTAAAAGTGCCTAGAGGCTTCGGCGTCAAGTATCTAATCTATTTTGTTTTCCAC
This sequence comes from Salvia rosmarinus, assembly GCA_036937905.1. NCBI lineage: Eukaryota > Viridiplantae > Streptophyta > Magnoliopsida > Lamiales > Lamiaceae > Salvia > Salvia rosmarinus. Next base: position 66,020,792 of record CM072816.1, on the reverse strand, counting down.
CAGGTTTGCTACTACTACAGCTGCAATGATATCGCTCATTTCAGTTTCAATTTCAGCGAGATTGGTTTGATGTTCATCGGGTTTGTTTTGTTGTTGTCCTTAACGTTTGAAGCATTGATACGCTTTATGTCCAGGAGCACCACAGACATAGAAAGTGACTTTGGTGTTTCTTTTCATGATTTTCTTGTCAGTTCTTTAGAAGTTGTGTTTCTTCATGAACTGACCATTCTCCGGCACAAACTTACTCTTATCTTTTCCTACGGCAACAATAGATTCAATGAGGTTAGGGTTAAAGGAATTGACAGAAGAATTAGTCGACTTATCTTTGAGGCGATTCGTCTCTTCTGTTTGCATATGACTGATGATTTCCTACAATGTGAGATCCTTCTTCTTGTGCTTCAATTGGTTCCTATAATCTGTCCAAGATGGTGGAAAATTTTCCAATAATACATTAGCCTGGAGGATTTCGCACATCTTCATTCCTTCGTTGAGAACCTCGACAGTGAGGTTTTCATACTCGTGCAACTTCTCCATGACGGGTTTATCATCTACCATTCAGATCTACAAACCATTGTCCAACAACGTAGTTTTTCTTTCTAGCATCGTCTATCCCATATTTATTCTCCAATAAATCCCAAATTTGTTTAGCAAACTTCATGTTGACGAACAAATCGAAGAGCGTGTTCGTCATATGATTCAGCAAGTGACCTCTGATAGTCTTGTTATCTTTCTCGAACTTCTTCTCTAATTCAGATTGTGTTGCTTTAGTTTCCAAAATGAGAGCAGCGGCTGCTGCTTGTTGTTCATGCGTTTGATTCGGGTCCAAAGTAGCCTTTGGTTCAACGCAAACGAACTCGTCGAATAAGACATAGTCTAGATCCAGAGCTTTGAAGAAGATAAGTAGTTTTTGGGACCTTCGCTATAGTTTGTTCCATCGAGTGATTCAAGTTTGGAGAGGTCCGGCAACGCTCTCGGATTGACCAGAGCCAAATTAATTTTCAGATTGTAATTACAAAATACCAATCTCGCCAGATAAACTCGATAGATGTTGGATCAAACAAAAGCAGTAGACTGAGCTCCTACATGGAACCACACTAGGAGATTGATAAGAATTCCACCAGATGATAAAACCTGCACACGATGATAAAAGAAAATAGAAAAATGTTGTTGCGTCGTGGACAGAGCTACTGCCGTAACAACGAATTTCCGATGACCACCGAGTGTCATACCCCGTCTTCTCAATAGGATTAGAATGACTTTCGAACTTAGAATTTTTAAAATGATTCGTGCCCAGTGAAAGAAAATTTTTAAATTCCAACAAAAAGAATTTATTTCATTAAATATTATAAAGTGATTACGAGAATTATTATATACAGTATAATAATCGAATATGATTTATATATATGTACATACAAATCATTATATCAATAATATTATGTTAATATTCAATTAATTAATAATCTTTAGGATCGGACTTTGAGCGCGGAAGAATAAACTGTTTAATGGGCTTTGGTTTGACAAGGCCCAAAAGTAAAGCCCATAGGACAATCAAAACCCTACACCATAAAAGGATTCACTTCTCCTTCTTTTTGAACCCTAGCCTCACATTCACTCACTCTTCCTCCAAGCCTCAACAAGAAATCGACACAAGGTTTAACTTCTAACCTTCTATTCATTTTAGTGTGTGTATGCGCATAGGTTTGTATGTGTGTGTGTGTTGCTGTATTGTGTATGTTGTGAGTGCCGAGAGAGAGGAGAGAAGGAGGGGGGGAGAGAGAAGGTCAACGAGAATGGAGAGTGAGGCGAGATGCAGATGGCGATGGCTGGTCGGCGCGACGGTTGCCGGAATCCGGCCACTGCAGCTGTGGCGCGTAGAGAGAGAGGCGTTTGAGAGAGAGACCGAGAGTAGAGGAGTTAGGAGAGAAAGAAAGGAGTTGTGTGTTCTGTAGAGAAAAGATAGAGGTTGGAGCAAGCCGGCAGCCACTGCCATCACTGGAGGCAGACGGTGGTTCGCTGGAACAAGAGGTGGAAGAGCGGCGACTGTCGCCGCCGCGTGTATGGGTGTGCCGTCGGGTGTGTGTGCGTGGCTGCGTGTGTGTGTGTGCGCTGTATCGTGTGTGTGTGCGTGCGTTGTCGGGCCAAGAGGCGAGGAAAATGAGGTCGTGATCGGCGACGTGGCCGGCCAAACGTGGAGGCGGCGACGGTGGTCTCTGCGTGTGTGTGTGTGTGGTGAGTGCGAGAGGGAGACGTGAAAGGGGGCGAGAGAGACATGAGGGAGAGGCGAGAGAGAGATGGATGAAGAGAAAAAATATAAAAATGTGAGGTCGTCGGAATCTGGTCGCCGGCGGCGGCGGCTGCCGGAAAGTGGCACCGAAAAATGGGAGAGGTTATAGGTTTAGGGTTTGTGAGTTGAGTGGGCTTGATCATTTTATTTAAAATGTTTTGGGCTGATTCTTATTTTTAAATGGGCTGGGTTTTGTTTTATTTTTAATTCATGTTTTGGGCCTCATTTCAAATGTTGGGCTCAGTTTTTTTTTTCTTTAATTATGGGCTGTTTTATTTTTAAAATGTGTTGGGCCTTATGTGTTTGGGCCGAAATTAATTGCTGATGGGCCTTTGGAATTAAATCAGATGTGGGCCGAATTAAAATAAAGGAATGAGCCAGAAAATTTATTTAGGCATGGGCCTTTACTGTAGTATTTTTATCTGGGCCGAGAATTAAAAGAAGTGGGCCGAAAATAATATTTGGGCTCCAATGAATTAAATAATGTCTGGGCTTAGATTTAATTAATGGTTCGGCTTTAGATTTAATTAGTAGTTAGACTCTAATTAATTAAATCTTTGGACTTAAATTAATTAAATAAATAAGATTTAACTTTGAGACTTAATTAATTAAATTATAATAAGTCTAATTAAAGTTTAATTATGTCTAATTATAATAAGTCTAATTATAATAATAAGTCTAATAATAATAAGTTTAATTATAATAAGTCTAATAAGTTTAATTATAATAATTAAAGTTTTATTAAGTCTAATTATAATAAGTCTAATAATAAGTCTAATTATAATAAGTCTAATATGGTAAGTTAATTAATTAATTAATTAACTACTATTAAGTTTAATTAATTAATTGACTAAGTCAAGGTTAAGTCCAAGTTTAAGTTACTTTATTTATGAATATGACCTATTTAATTAATTTAATTAATTTCCCTTTTAATGAAATTAATTAAGTTGGAATAATTTAATAAATTAAATTATGTTAAACAAGTGCATAATTTGAGAATTTTATTATGTGTTATATTAAGCGAGATTCCTTAATATATATGAATTAGGTATGTATTTTAATTGCATTATACTTTTTGTAAAAAGTATTTATCATAAGAAGATTATGAAATTAAATGGGCTTTTAAGCGAAAAGTCGAGCAAGGGTATTGTTGGTGCCTAGCCGATATATATTAGTTTTCAAATTTATTTATATTTTGAAAACTTCGGGTTTAACGAATCATAAGTTAGTATCCTACTTTACTTGAACTTAAGGCTAGCTTTTGAGACCTATTAAGATTAGTGCTTCTTGTAGGTTTTGTCGATCAAGGGATTAGCGTTGCTTCACGAGGCGTATATTATAGTGATTTAAATCGGGCTTTGTCCTATCAAGGTGGGCTTTATTTACAAAAGTATATTTGAGTTATATGCTCGATATTTCATGAAATCAAACTGTTTATCGATAAAATGTTTTTGTGCGCTCTACTACTGTTTAAGGCTCGTAAATGTATCGATCGAGATTCTCTTTAAACTTGATATGTTAATTGAAATTGTGTACACTAGTTAGTTGTTTCGATGGGTTGATCTTCATCGGGCACTAACAAAATCATGAGGCGTTATAAGGGTGCTTGTGCGGATGTGTTCAAATGCGTCGTGAAATTATGAATTTGTCCCGTTCGTCCCGATGACAATAATGTGGGCATGTGATCCGGCGGTGGCTAGAGGTCCGGATCAAAGCGAGTAATAGAAGAGTCATGAGAATGGGCCCGATAAATGAAATATTTTGCATGCTTAGAAGTCTTTCTCTTTAAAACCTTCTAAGTCGTGTTATCATGATTGGATAAGCGCTTTTACAATTTATGAAATATTTTTAGCAAATGCATGTCCACCGAGTACATTAGTACTCAACCCAAATATTTTCAAATGTTTTCAGGTTGATCAATGGGCGCTGACGGGGCAGAGCTGAGATTAGGGTTCACTCCGTGTTTTGACGGATTATTTCCGTATTTAGGCTTCCGCTGATGAGCTAGCTCTAATTACATTTCTCCTTCGTGTCTATGACTTGAATTATATCTTCTGATGAGCTTAGACTTTTAATCCTTGATGTTAGTATTTTGATTTATATTGGCTACTAGAAGCACGAAACTAAACTTGTGATCGGTAGGATAAATGTTGATTTGATTGGATTACATCATTCGATGTCTTCCATTTTCTTTTAGGAAGCCATTCCCAGATTCTAAGGGTTTATTGCCTTGATCATTCGAGTCAACTTTTTACCTTATATCTTTCCGTATTTTTATTAGTCGCGTGTCGATTTACGAGCTTCCATTATATTAGGAATTGGGGCGTGACAGAGTGGTATCAGAGCATAAGTTTTCTTTCGTGTCTCTGACCACCAAAATCTTTTGATGTCGAGTCTAGAATAGTATCTCTAGACTTCTTATAATCTCAGTGACTCTCAGCTTACCGTCACGTCAACTGATCAACAAAGGTACTATTTAGATGTTTCAAAGTTTGACTATGAAATAATGTACGCCATTGATGAATGTTGCCATGTGAATTACAAGTTATTTTCATATGTTTATTTGTGAATTGTCTAATTGCTTTCACATTGTTATCGTGAGTCATTGTATTCAGATAGCTAAGTTATTGTCGTGTTAGGGATAACCCGAACCCTTAACGACCAAATGAAATTGATTGTCGAATTGGATTTTCAAAACCTTTTCAATCATGCATGAGACTTTTGGAACCTACATGACAATAGGTTTCACAAAAATGAAAATGGTTGATGACGATATTTTTGGATTCATATCCTGAAATGATCGGAATAAGTTATGGGTTCTCTCACAATCTGGTTGTGTACTCAAGGACTGTTTTGAAAATGTAAGTCGTGATAGCCTCGCTATAACAACTTAGAAAGAACTAGTTCACTGTTTCACTTAGAAGCATTTGAACATAGAAGTAACATGAAAAAGATTGGGGATTCACTTGAGTTACACCATTATTGTTAGGGTGAGTTTCTCATATAGGTGTTATCTTTTCAGAATGGAAGGCGCACCAATAGGAGATGGCATGAGAGACGCAACGGTAGGGAATGGTAGGGGTCGAGGACGAGGACGAGGTCGTGTACAAGGAAGAGGTTTTGTCCATCAGGAACCTAACCCACGAATAGCACCGGACCGTACGACTGAAGAAAGGTTCCGTAAAGAGAAACCTCCGTTGTTCGATGGACTAGGTGACCCGATGGATGCTGAGAAATGGATACGAGCGGTGGAACGGATTTTTAACTATATTCGATGTGAAGACAAGGAAAAGGTGAAGTGCGCCACCTACCAGCTTGTGGAAGAAGGCGACTTACGGTGGGAGTCGGTGACGCACCCATGTTGAAGAGAAACTCGAGAACCTCACATGGGAAGAATTGAGGCGAAAAGTATGAGAAGTACATGCCGGGATGTTACCGTCGGAAGAAGCGAGCGAGTTACGGAATCAAGTAGAGAATTGGAGCGATCCTTTGAATATGAGAGCTTTCAACCAACTGTCAAGGTATGCTCCACATCTGGTGGACACTAATGCAAAACGTGCTGAGAAGTTCAGAAACGGATTACGTAATGAATATCGATTTCCCTAACAAGTCAGGGTGATCTTACATATGCACAAATGCTGAGCAGGGCTCTTACCATCGAGTCACTTCTGCCAAGAGAGAAAGGAAAAGCTCCCCTACAGGCTGTGCATACGCCCTCTCAAGACAATGGCAAAGGAAAAATAAAATGGAATGAGGGTAATGGAGGAAACTTTGGAGATGGAAAGAAACCCTGGAACCAGAATCGAGCGAATCGAATCCGCCTCAATGATAGGCGAACACCTTGCGGAATGCGAAACCCCACCTAGGCAAATGTCGAAGGGACAAATGCTTGTTTTCTTGTGGAGAAACTGGACATTTGCTCGGCATGCCCAAAGAAAATGGGAGAACACCCAACAACCAAACCCGGAAATCAACAAAGGCAAACCCATGGTCCCGGAGGAAACAAGGACAACCACCAAGCGAGGGCCTATGCTCAACGAAGCAAGCGGCCGAGCAGAAATCGGCGGTATGATCAATGTGGTGGTGTACATTATAGCTTTGTTTGATCTGGAGCATCACACTCTTTCATTTCACATCTTGCTTGTAAGGCTTTCGACTTAACTCTGAACCATCTAGTGAAGCTTTAGTGATTAGCACACCAGGTGAAGAAAGAATGTCTGCTGAATATATTGTCTCGAACTTAGAATTGAACATAGGTGCTGAAAATTTAGGGCAGACTTATATATCATCTCTATGATAGAATTTGACATCATCTTATGAATGGATTGGCTCACCAAAGTCAATGCCACAATTTTGTGTAACGAGAGAAAAATCTCCTTCCAGACCCTTGGAAAGGAGGGGACGAATTTCCATGGGATAAGAATGAGAAAAGGAGTATCGGTAATAACTGCCATGAAAGCCACCAAGATTATGAGGAAAGGAGGTTGCTATGCATTTCTAGTCAGCTTGACAAGAAAACCAAAGGTGTAGAAAACAATTGGAGAAGTTCAGGTGGTTCGAGAGTATGAAGATGTTTTACTAGAAGAATTGTTGGGTATGCCACCAGATCGGCAATTAGAGTTCACAATCGACTTAGAACCCGGAGCAGCTCCAGTATCAAAAGCACCGTATAGGATGGCCTCGCCCGAATTACAAGAACTAAAGGTTCAGTTGCAGGAGCTGTTGGACCTAGGTTTCATACAACCTAGTGTATCGCCATGGAGAGCACCAGTCATATTCGTCAAGAAGAAAGACGGAACATTAAGGATGTGTATCGATTACAGAGAATTGAACAAGCTCACTATTAAGAATATATATCCTCTCCACAGGATAGACGACTTATTCGACCAACTGAAAGGAGCTGGAGTATTTTCCAAGATAGACCTAAGGTCTGGATACCATCAACTCAAAATGAGAATGGATGATATTCCTAAGACAGCGTTTAGAACACGTTACGGACATTACGAGTTCACAGTGATGCCGTTTGGGTTGACAAATGCCCCAGCTGTTTTTATGGATCTAATGAATAGAGTCTTCCATCAATATCTTGATAGTTTCGTCTTAGTGTTTGTCGATGATATTCTCATCTACTCTAAGATCGAGGAACAACACGAAGAGCACTTGCGTGTTGTACTCGAGATTTTGCAAAACGAGAAATTATACGCCAAATTCAGTAAGTGTGAATTTTGGTTAAAGGAAGTGATGTTCCTCGGACATATCATGTCAGCCGAGGGAATCAAAGTAGATCCTGCTAAAGTGGAAGCCGTCAAAGGATGGAGGACACCATCAAACGCCAATGAGATCAGAAGTTTTCTCGATTTGGCAAGATACTACAGACGATTCATTGAAGGATTTTCAAAATTGGCTAGGCCAATGACACAACTTCTAAGAAAAGGGACCAAGTACATTTGGACCGAAGACTGTGACAAGAGTTTTCAAGAGCTCAAGACAAAGCTAACCACTGCTCCAGTGTTAGCAATTTCAGTGGAGAATGAAGGATTCGTTGTTTACACGGACGCCTCAAAACTGGGACTGAGTTGTGTACTAATGCAAAACCGGAAGGTAATAGCATACGCATCTCGTCAATTGAAGCCCCATGAGTTGAATTATCCGACTCATGACTTAGAGTTAGCTGCAGTCGTGCATGCTTTAAAGATCTGGAGACACCACCTTTATGGAGTCAGGTGTGAAATCTTCACAGATCATAAGAGTTTGAAGTACTTTTTCGAGCAGAAGGATCTGAATATGAGACAACGAAGATGGCTCGAATTAGTAAAGGATTACGACTATACTATCAGCTACCATCCTGGAAAAACGAACGTTGTGGCAGATGCCCTGAGTCGAAAGACCAAGGCAAAGCTAGGGTATTTCATTACCCAACAGAGAGAACTGCTTCATGACTTCGCCACGCTCAGTTTAGAAATAGTTCACCCTCCAAAGACAGTGTCAGTTTGTATAGCTAGTCTCACAGCTACACCTGACCTACGAGGAATGATCATTGATGCACAAAGAGGAGATTGGTTCCTGGAAAAGATGCGTCTCGCCGTAAGAACGAGCGAAACAAAAGGATTCACGGAAGCAAAAGACAACGCTTTGATGTTTGGTGAAAGATTGTGTTTGCCACACAATGAAAAACTCAAGAATGAGATTATGAGCGAGGCTCATGATACTCCATATACTGCACATCCAGGAAGTACAAAAATGTACCAAGATTTGAAGAAAATGTTCTGGTGGAAAGGAATGAAAAGAGATGTAGTGTCTTTTGTTGAACGATGTTTGGCTTGTCAGCAAGTTAAGGCTGTGCACCAGAGACCGTACGGGATGCTACAACCACTACCTGTGCCAGAATGGAAATGGGAACATATCAACATGGACTTTGTGGTAAGTCTACCAAAATCAATTCGTGGGAATACTGCCATTTGGGTCATAGTGGACCGTCTATCAAAGTCAGCGCACTTCCTATCGATTCAGATGACGTTTGGTTTGGAAAAGCTTGCAAAATTATACGTTAAGGAGATAGTACGCCTTCATGGAGTACCTGTATCTATTACGTCTGATCGAGATTCTAGATTCACATCGCGTTTTTGGAAGAGTTTGCAAGAAGCCATGGGAACCCAGCTGAATTTCAGCACAGCTTTTCATCCTCAGATCGATGGCCAATCATAAAGAACGATTCAATTTTTAGAAGATATGTTGCGAACTCTAGTCCCTGATAAAGGTGGAAGTTGGGAAGATTTGCTCCCGCTGGTAGAATTTGCCTATAACAATAGTTACCAGGCGACGATTGGAATGGCCCCATATGAGGCATTGTATGGTCGGAAATGTAGATCACCTCTTTATTGGGATGAGGTGGGAGAAAGAAAGCTGCTAGGTCCTGATCTAGTATAGAAGATGGTCGAGAAAGTCGATCTCATTAAACAAAGAATCAAAGAAGCTCAGGACAGACAAAAGTCTTATGCCGACAAGCGTCGATCCGACTTACAATTCAATGTCGGGGATCGAGTTTTTCTTAAGGTTTCTCCTTCAAAGGGAGTTATACGTTTTGGCAAAAGAGAAAAGTTACGACCCCGCTATATAGGACCTTTCGAGATCCTAGATAGAATAGGCCATGTAGCCTATAGGTTAGCCTTGCCACCAAGCATTGGAGACGTGCACAATATGTTTCATGTCTCGCAATTAAGAAAATACATGTTTGATCCGAAACACGTAATTAAGCACGATGAAGTAGTCTTAGCCCAGGACTTGAGTTATGAAGAAAGACCTGTCAAAATTTTTGATAGAAAAGTTGAAGTTTTACGGAACAAACAAATTGTTCTCGTCAAAGTGAAATGGAACCATCACGGTACGGAGGAGTCCACATGGGAACTTGAAGACAAAATGAAAGCTAAGTATCCCGAACTAGATTACCAAGGTATGTAATTTCGAGGAAGAAATTTTTATAAGGATGGAGGGATGTCATACCCCGTCTTCTCAATAGGATTAGAATGACTTTCGAACTTAGAATTTTTAAAATGATTCGTGCCCAGTGAAAGAAAATTTTTAGATTCCAACAAAAAGAATTTATTTCATTAAATATTATAAAGTGATTACGAGAATTATTATATACAATATGATAATCGAATATGATTTATATATATGTACATATAAATCATTATATCAAAAATATTATGTTAATGTTCAATTAATTAATAATCTTTAGGATCGGACTTTGAGCCCGTAACAATAAACTGTTTAATGGGCTTTGGTTTGACAAGGCCCAAAAGTAAAGCACAAAGGACAATCAAAACCCTACACCATAAAAGGGTTCACTTCTCCTTCTTTTTGAACCCTAGACTCACATTCACTCACTCTTCCTCCAAGCCTCAACAAGAAATCCACACAAGGTTTAACTTCTAACCTCCTATTCATTTTAGTGTGTGTATGCGCATAGGTTTGTATGTGTGTGTGTGTTGTTGTATTGTGTATGTTGTGGCCGAGAGAGATGAGAGAAGGAGGGGAGGAGAGAAGGCAACGAGAATGGAGAGTGAGGCGAGATGCAGATGGGGATGGCTGGTCGGCGCGACGGTTGTCGGAATCCGGCCACTACAGCTGTGGCGCGTAGAGAGAGAGGCGTTTGAGAGAGAGACCGAGAGGAGAGGAGTTAGGAGTGAAAGAGAGGAGTTGTGTGTTCTGTAGAGAAAAAAGAGAGGGTGGAGCAAGCCGGCAGCCGCTGCCGTCACTGGCGGCAGACGGTGGTTCGCCGAAACAAGAGGTGGAAGAGCGGCGACTGTCGTCGCCGCGTGTGTGGGTGTGCCGTCGGGTGTGTGTGCGTGGCTGCGGGTGTGTGTGTGTGGCTGCGTGTGTGTGTGCACTGTATCGTGTGTGTGTGCGTGCGTCATCGGGCCAAGAGGCGAGGGAGATGAGGCCGTGGCCGGCGATGTGGCCGGCCAAATGTGGAGGCGGCGGCGGTGGTCTCCGCGTGTGTGTGTGTTGTGAGTGAGTACCGAGAGGGAGACGTGAAGGAGGGGCCGAGAGAGAGACGTGAGGGAGAGGCGAGAGAGAGGGGGATGAAGAGAAAATAAAAAAAATATAAAAATGTTAGGTCGCCGGCGGCGGCGGCTGCCGGAAAGCGGCGCCGGAAAATGGGAGAGGTTATAAGTTTAGGGTTTGTGAGTTGGGTGGGCTTGATCATTTTATTTAAAATGTTTTGGGCTGATTCTTATTTTTAAATGGGCTGGGTTTTGTTTTATTTTTAATTCATGTTTTAGGTCCCATTTCAAATGTTGGGCTTAGTTTTTTTTTCTTTAATTATGGGATGTTTTATTTTTAAAATGTGTTGGACTTTATGTGTTTGGGCCGAAATTAATTGTTGATCGGCCTTTGGAATTAAATCAGATGTGGGCCGAATTAAAATAAAGGAATGGGCCAGAAAATTTATTTAGGCATGGGCCTTTACTGTAGTATTTTTATCTGGGCCGAGAATTAAAAGAAGTGGACCGAAAATAATATTTGGGCTCCAGTGAATTAAATAATGTATGGGCTTAGATTTAATCAATGGTTGGGCTTTAGATTTAATTAGTAGTTGAACTCTAATTAATTAAATCTTTGGACTTAAATTAATTAAATAAATAAAGTTTAACTTTGAGACTTAATTACTTAAATTATAATAAGTCTAATTAAATAAATAATTAACTTGAACTTAAATATAAGTTTAAATTATTTAATTATGGTAAGTTAATTAATTAATTAATTAACTACTATTAAGTTTAATTAATTAATTGACTAAGTCAAGGATAAGTCCAAGTTTAAGTTAATTTATTTATGATTATGACCTATTTAATTAATTTAATTAATTTCCCTTTTAATGAAATTAATTAAGTTGGAATAATTTAATAAATTAAATTATGTTAGACAAGTGCATAATTTGAGAATTTTATTATGTGTTATATTAAGCGAGATTCCTTAATATATATGAATTAAGTATGTATTTTAATTGCATTATACTTTTTTTTAAAAGTATTTATCATAAGAAGATTATGAAATTAAATGGGCTTTTAAACGAAAAGTCGAGCAAGTGTATTGTTGGTGCCCTTAGCCGATATATATTAGTTTTCAAATTTATTTATATTTTGAAAACTCGGGTTTAACGAATCATAAGTTAGTATCCTACTTTACTTAAACTTAAGGCTAGCTTTTGAGACCTATTAAGATTAGTGCTTCTTGTAGGTTTTGTCGATCAAGGGATTAGCGTTGCTTCAGAGGCGTATACTATAGTGATTTCAATCGGGCTTTGTCCTATCAAGGTGAGCTTTATTTACAAAAGTATATTTGAGTTATATGCTCGATATTTCATGAAATACAAACTGCTTATCGATAAAATATTTTTGTGCGCTCTACTGCTTTAAGGCTCGTAAATGTATCGATCGAGATTCTCTTTTAAACTTGATATGTTAATTGAAAATTGTGTACACTAGTTAGTTATTTAAATGGGTTGATCTCCATCGGGCACTAACAAAATCATGAGGCGTTATAAGGGTGCTTGTCTTGATGTGTTTGAAGCACGTCATGAAATTATAAATTTGTCCCAAGTTCGTCCCGATGACAATAATGTGGGCATGTGATCCGGCGGTGGCTAGAGGTCGGGATCAAAGCGAGTAACATAAGAGTCGTGACAATGGGCCCAATAAATGAAATATTTTTGCATGCTTAGAAGTGGTTTCTCTTTAAAACCTTCTAAGTCGTGTTATCATGATTGGATAAAGCTGTTTTCTGAATTTATGAAATGTTTTTAGCAAATGCATGTCCACCGAGTACATTAGTACTCATTGAAATATTTTAAATGTTTTCGGGTTGATCGATGGGCGGACGGCGGAGCCGAGATTAGGGTTCACTCAGTGTTTGTGACGGATTATTTCTGTATTTAGACTTCCGCTGATGAGCTAGATCTAATTACATTTCTCCTTCGTGTCTATGACTTGAATTATATCTTTTGATGAGCTTAGACTCATAATCCTTGATGTTAGTATTTTGATGTATATTGGCTACCAGAAGCACGAAACTAAACTTGTGATCCTGAGGATAAATGTTGTTTTGATTAGATTACATCATTCGATGTCTTCCATTTTCATTTAGGAAGCCATTCCCAGATTCTAAGGGTTTATTGCCTTGATCATTCGAGTCAACTTTTTACCTTATATCTTTCCGTATTTTTATTAGTCGTATCTCGATTTACAAACTTCCATTATATTAGGAATTGGGGCATGACACCGAGTGCAAGTCCAACTAGCCTATTCGTCCCCAAGGTTCACACAACACCAACAAGAACACATACTTATGCTCTAATTGGTATGGAGAAGAGAGGAACAAGTGCACCAACTAGAAGAGACAGAGAAGAGATGAAGAACCGTAGCCAAGTCTGGAACTTTTTTCTACTTTTTAGAATGAAGAATGCCCACCAATTAAATAGAGAAGAAAAGAAGATACCGTTGCCAAACACATTGTCTCCAGCGAGAAATCTGGATGCCAAATCTCACGTTTTGTGCCATGATGGCTGCAATAGACCCCCGTCAACACAAAGTAGGGAATAGTAAATAAATTAAAAGCAAACAAAGCCCCAACTGAACGGCCCAACCCATGACCACTTCATGAAAACAAAGCATAGTACAAGCCCAAGAAAAGAACGAGAGCTGACCATTTCCAACAGCAGCTACTAAATCTTTTTCTAACAGCATTGAGAACCAATTTAACAATAAGAAATAACTTAAATAAAGAAAGAAGAATGTTAAGAAAATTCCCACAATAATGCTAGCGCCGAGAAGCAGATTAGGAAAAGAAACAAGAAGCTGATCCATAAATACTAAAAACAGATTCAAAGCACCCAATCCTAACCAAAATACATGTCTCTCTCTCTCTCTACACCACAAATACACACATACGCACATTAACAACAAAAAATGATTAAATGAGTAATCTATCTATAAGAAGATTAGTGAAACACAGTGTCACATCATCTCTGTATCCTACATGGTATCACCAAATTTCTTTATTTCTATTTATCTAAATTCTCTATTTATTTACATTCTCAATATTTTTAATTCTAATAATTATATATATCAGCATATGTTATTGCTTTAATTATTTAATGCAATGAATCATAAGTTACCTTAATTATACGGATGCAATGAATCATAATTTTCCTTAATTATACGAATACATTAAATCCTAAATTTATGCCTTCTTACTCCATATTTTCTTTCCAATATTTTGAGCACTTATTCAAGACATTTATGTATAAAGTATTGTATTAATTTATAGATATAGAGTACGTATTATATATGTGTGTGCTTATCTACTAATATACCACCAAATCTTATCACAATTGAATTGTGGCTCTTAATTATAAGGCTTTTAATTAAGAAATATTTATGTGCATTCGATATATGTATATATTTTTCGTTTTTTTATTTAGTTCATGAATTCTATTTAATATGCATAAAAATATCATTAACAATTATTGAGTATATATACTACATATATAAAGTAGATTTTAATGTATACTGACATAAGTATTAATTAGTATGAGTTCAATTGATATGACGCTATTTTGTCACACCCCAATTCCCGAGGGATGACACGTATGTCGGGGTATGATTAGGGGTAGGGGATAAGAAGCGGGGAAGAAGGGGGGGTACATAAAGCATACATAATAAGAAGATATGACCAAAAAATCGGGCAATATCTCATCTATAACTAGGACATATCCTAAAGGGGAGGGGTGAGCAAACAATTCACCAACAGAAAAATATCGACAACATAACTTCAATGAACATAATCTGGTTAGATATTGGTAATGCACGGAAATAAAATAGCATTACATCCTGTCGACTAGATCGGTCAACCACATAGCATGCTCTTATCGAGATTCACAGCATAATAATATCATAGCGAACCTTGTTCCCAATCAGAAAGCAAAATAACGGGACAAGAGTACATCAACAACAGAGTACATAGGGATAACATAACATCGTGGAAGCAGAAGACATGAAAGAACCCATAGCTCAACCCATCAGCGTCGCCTATCCAGCCCTCCTCCATCTGTGAAAATATTTGAAAAATATTTTGGGGTGAGTACTAGCGCACTCAGCTGGGGTTTTATAACGTAAAACAAAATCCATGATACCGTGTTCAGAGCACTTACCGTAGAAGGTTTTAAAACGTAAACCCACTTCTAAGTAAGCAAAAATAGATTTTTCCTTTTTGATACCTGATCCGTTATTACTGTTATTCTCATCATAGAACCTTGGCTCGGAACGTATCGCGTCAGCCCATCACATCTCGGCCTGAAACATATCCAGCCAGCCAACAATATCACGGCCCGAAACATATCCAGCCAGCCCACAATATCACGGCCGAAACATATCCAGCCAGCCAAATCAATGTAGTCTTTCTTCCAGACCACACTTAATCTGTGTGGCCAATAGGGGTCTATCCCCTTCAGAACCATAACCACGAGTTCAGGGTCTATCCCCTTACGAACAATACTCAAGATGGAGATCAACCCACCGAATAGAGATCCGTGCACAATCAACAGATCCACATCTCAAAGTAGGGAACAGTAATAACTTTGTTAAAACATTTTCACGGTACACACGTGTTTGATTTTGAAATATCAGAGTAAAATAACTCAAAATAAGCATATATAACCCAACATGAACAGCCG
The DNA here is from genome assembly GCA_036937905.1 of Salvia rosmarinus. Classification (NCBI taxonomy): domain Eukaryota; kingdom Viridiplantae; phylum Streptophyta; class Magnoliopsida; order Lamiales; family Lamiaceae; genus Salvia; species Salvia rosmarinus. The sequence continues at coordinate 66,005,271 of CM072816.1, read as the reverse complement.
AAACGTCAACTGGGAGATATCCACAGATCCAACAACCTCACAAATCGCACTGGTAGGTACCTGGTAACAAGATGGAACAACGTTTGGAGTCACATTCCACAAAGCAAAGCAATAACGTGATCCAAACGGAGATCGAAGCGAAACGGAGGCTTTCGACTTTCTGAACCCACATTTGGCACCTCCGGGTTTTCAAATCAACTCGATGTAGAAGGAAAATATATTCAAGGCATCAAGATCTATAATAGGGTACCTTTAAAATATGCATCCATGAAAGATGACACAATTCTTAACAGCGAAGAAGCTTCAAAATTTGATGCCTATCCTCAGATCTAGGATAAACCATCCAAAACCGATGCATGAAAATGGAAACATAAGCAATATGCATAACAAGGAACATGGAATGACAAACCATGTTGAAAAAAGGATAATCGGGGCATGTACTTCCTTTAGAAACTCGAAATGACGAAAAACATCCCGGTATGTAAAAACACGAAAAACGATAAAAATAGAATCGATATGCTAGTAGAACACATGGCCGAAACTCAAAACCTAAAGGGCCCATAGCCAAAAAGTGGCCCGTCGGCCATCAATCGGTGGCCAACTAGCTCACGGTGGCGACGGCAAGGCGGCGGTAGTTTTGGCCAAATAGGCCGACCTCCGGCTATTTTCTCGTCCCGTTCCTTTAGAAATCCGAGTTCTATGCTATACTATCTACGAAAAGAATGAATCAAAACAAGAAAAGGACAAAAACAAAAAATGGAGGCTGCCGGAGAGGGGTTGATCGGCGGTGGTGGCCGGCAGCAGCGCAATGGCGCCGCCGCCGAGCCTCCCCGGCTCGATCCCCACTCCTCCAGCGCTTTCGCAGCGTACCTGAAGCTGCTCAGCTCGTCCGTAAACACAGAGAGACGAAGAAAATGAAGGCCCTAGCCCTCTATTTATAGGAAAAAACAGGGGGCTACGCAGCTGCTTTTGCAAGCGATCCTTTTTCGAAAACGTAAAAAGCGATGCAACTTTCGCAAACGGACTCAAAATTAGTAAAGTTGGTACCCATGGACTCGAAATAAAATGCCGAACACAACGACTATAAACAAGATATGCTTTTAAAAGACCCATGAAAAGTCCGGTTTTTTGATAACTTCCCTTGAGTGCCAAACCTCCGTGGGTGGTCGAAAACCTGCATACTTAGTGTCTATGAATTCGTCATAAGACACTCTTCACAACGCTTGAGTTTTCATGACGGTCGAACAGTCGAAAAAAAGTTAAATTTTGGCCTTCTCGGAAAACATGCCGAACAAACCTGAAGCTTAGGAAGGTTGGGGTATTACATCCCTCCATCCTTAGAAAAATTTCGTCCTTGAAATTTCATGCAAGTGGCAGAAACAAATCAGGGTACTGAGCCCTGAACTTGTCCTCCAACTCCCACGTGGATTCTTCCTCGCCATGGTGATTCCACAACACTTTCACCAGCGAAATCTACTTGTTCCTCAACGCCTTGACATCTCGTTCCAGGATAGCCAATGGTCTCTCCTCGTATCTCAAATCCTGAGCAAGGATTACCTGATCATGCTTGATCACGTGTTTTGGGTCGAACACGTATTTTCTCAACTGAGAAACATGAAACACATCGTGCATATCTCCGTGCTGGGTGGCAACGCTAGCCTGTAGGCAACGGGGCCTATCCTTTCGAGAGCTTCAAAAGGTCCAACGAACCTCGGTCGTAACTTACCTCGTTTCCCAAAACGGACGACTCATCTTGTCGGGAAAACCTTAAGGAAGACGCTATCTCCTACCATGAACTGAAGATCCGTACGACGTTTGTCCACATAGGACTTCTGCCTGTCCTGAGCTTCCTTGATCCTTCGCTTGATCTGATCGATAACCTCGACCATCTGCTGAACCATCTCTGGTCCTAACATCTTTCTCTTGCCCACTTCGTCCTAATAAAGTGGCTATCAGCACTTTCTTCCGTACATCGCTTCATAGGGAGCCATTCCTATGGTGGCCTGATAACTGTTGTTATAGGCAAACTCCACCAAAGGTAGTATCTCTTCCCAATTTCTTTCTCTGTCGGCCACGACTACTCGCAACATATCCTCCAAGACCAGAATCGTCCTTTCCGATTAACCGTCTGTTTGAGGATGAAAGGTTGTACTGAGATTCAGCTTGGTTCCCATAGCTTCTTGCAGACTCTTCCAAAACCTTGACGTGAACCTCGGGTCACGATCTAACGTAATCGATACCGGCACACAGTGTAACCATACGATCTCTTTGAAGTAAAGCTGAGCAAGCTTATCTAACTCATACGTCATCCGAATCGGTAAGAAATGAGCTGACTTTGTCAGTCTGTCGACGACAACCCATATAGCGGTGTTTCCTCATGTTGACCTTGGAAAACTCACCACGAAATTCATACCTATACGCTCCCATTTCCACTCTGGGATTGGTAGCGGTTACAACAAACCTGACGGACGTTGATGCACAGCTTTCACTTGCTGACAAGCCAAACAACGTTCCACAAATGCGGCTACATCCTTTTTCATCCCTTCCCACCAAAAAGGTCATTTTAAGGTCTCTGTACATTTTGGTGCTTCCTGGATGAGCTGTGTATGGTGCCTCATGAGCTTCACTCATGATCTTTTCTCTCAATTCCATATTGAGCGACACATAACCTTTCTCGGAATAATAACGCGTTGTCTTTCACCTCCGTGAAACCCTTGGTATCTTCTAGCCTCGTTTTCAAATGCATTCCTTCCAGGAACTCGTCTCCTCGCTGCGCGCTCATGATTGCTTCTCTCAGATCCGGTTCAGCTGTCAAAGCTGCAACGAAACCTTGCACTGATTCTGGTGGATGAATCACTTCCATGCTGAGCTTTTCGAATTCCCGAATAAGCTCATTCTCCTGCGTAAGAAGATATCCCAACTTCGCTTTCGACTTGCGACTAAGGGCATCTGCCACGACATTGGCTTTTCCTGGGTGATAGCTGATAGTGCAATTATAATCCTTCACTAACTCCAGCCATCTCCTTTGCCTCATGTTCAACTCCTTTTATTCAAAGAAGTACTTTAGGCTCTTGTGATCCATGAAAATCTCACACTCGACTCCGTAGAGATAGTGCCTCCAGATTTTCAATGCATAAACCACTGCTGCTAACTCCAGGTCGTGAGTTGGGTAGCTCAACTTGTGCGGCTTCAACTGACAAGACATGTAGGCTATCACATTCTCGTTCTGCATAAGAACACAACCCAATCTGAGCTTGGATGCATCGGTGTAGACCATAAAACCATCGTTTCCTTCTGGCATGGCTAACACTAGAGGGGTTGTTAGCTTCTTCTTCAACTCTTGGAAACTTGCTTCACAATCTTCTGACCATGCGAACTTGATTCCTTTCCTGAGCTGTTGCGTCATCGGCCTCGCCAACTTTGAAAATCCTTTGATGAAACGTCTATAATACCCTGCCAAGCCTAGAAATCTTTGAACCTCATTGGCATTAGTCGGAACCTTCCAGTTACTTACTGCTTCAACCTTCGCTGGGTCGACTTTGATTCCTTCTGCAGACACGATGTGTCCAAGGAACATCACTTCTTTGAGCCAAATCTCGCACTTACTATACTTGGCATACAACCTCTCTGCTCATAAAGTTTCCAAAATGATACGGAGGTGTTCTCCATGCAACTCTGCATTCTTGGAATAGAAGAGAATATCATCGATAAAAACCATGACGAAGCTATCCAGATACTGATGAAAAACTCGGTTCATCAGATCCATGAAGATTGCTGGCACGTTTTTTAAATCAAATTGCATCACGATGAACTCGTAGTGCCCGTACCTGGTCCTGAACGCGGTCTTCGCAACATCCTCCTTCCTGATCTTCAGCTGATGGTAGCCTGACCTCAAATCGATCTTAGAGAAGACACTCGCTCCTTTGAGCTGGTCAAACAGATCGTCGATCCTTGAAAAAGGGTATCTGTTCTTGATCGTCAGCTTATTATGCTCTCTGTAGTCAATGCACATCCGCATTGACCCATCCTTCTTCTTGAGGAACAGAACTGACGCTCCCTATGGCGACACACTAGGTTGGATAAAACCTAGGTCCAACAACTCTTGCAACTGCGCTTTCAGTTCCTGCAATTCTTTAGGTGACATTCTGTATGGTGCCTTTGATACTGGTGCTGCTCCTGGTTCCAGATCAATAGTGAATTTCACTTATCTATCAGGCGGCAAGCTTAGCAAGTCCTCGGGAAACACATCTAGATGTTCATGCACCACTGGCTCCTCTTGCAACTGTTTGCGCTCTTCATCGTGCCCTGTCAAACTTACCAAGAAAGTTTGACAGCTTCCTTTCCTGATCATCTTCACTGCCTCAGTGCTAAGATCATTGGCATAAAAACACTCATCCTTATGCCGTGGAAGCAAACTTACACTCCTTTGGCTGTTCGAAAAGCAACTTCTCTCTCGAGACAACGTATAGTTGCCCTGTGCTTTTCCAACCAATCCATGCCAAAGATGACATCGAAATCTTCCATTCCGATGACATACAAATTGACAAGGACCTTCTGCTCACAGATTTCTACCTCCTGATTCAGGCAAATCTCTTTTGCCTTTAGCACTTCCCCTGATGGGATTCTAATTTTCAAGGTATTATGTGATTCCTTGGGTACCAAACCCAACCTCTCACATGCAACTCTCGAAACGAAAGAATGTGAGGCTCATGTATCAAACAAAGTGAAAACGGGTATATCACTCATATGGATTATACCTGCAAGATTCCCAGGAGCTTGTGCTACATGCTGCTGACTCAAGGCGTACACCCTGGCTTGCTGTGGCGGCCTTTAGTTTGCTGGCCTCGGATAACCTGCTGCTCTATGGTTCATCCTCGGTGGAGCCTGGTTCTGCCTTTGTGGAGCCTGCTGCATGCTCGCTGGCGGCTGCACCGCTGGTCTTCCTATCGAGGGGCAATCTCGAGCGTAATGTCCAGACTTCCTACAACGGTAACACTCGATGTTACCTTGCCTGCATTCGCCCAAGTGATTTCTCTGGCATTTCTGGCACCAAGACCTTTCCGCACCTTATCCCCACTGCCGCATGGGTTGGAAATTCCTTCCCCAAGGTTGCCTCTCTCTTTCCTGAATACCCAGATTCCTCGGAATCACTTGATTACCCTGGTTCCCTTGGAACACCTGATTGCCTCTACCTCGATCTTCCCATTTCCTTTTGCCTCTTCCTCCGTCAGCTGGCTGTCCGGGTAGCATCATTCTCTCCTGGGGAAACATTGATTCAATGTTTAAAGCTCGGTTTAAGGATCGAGCGTGCATTTCGATCTCCACGATCGATGAGCGAAATTCGATCTCGGTGGAGTCCTTTCACGAACATGTCTACCTGGCGCACCTCTGTGCCGACCAGGTGCGTAGCGTAACGCGACAGACGATTGAATAAATGATCGTACTCGGTGACTGTCCTTCTTCCTTATCGAAGATTCCAGAACTCGTTTTATCTCATCTGCCTGTAAACGCTAGGCACGTACTTTTCCATGAGGTCTTTCTTGAAATATTCTCATGTATACCTTCCCCACTGTCCTGGTGTTAGGGTCCTCCTCACAGATTCCCACCAGAATTCAGCCTCATCGGTTAGTTGAAAGATCATACAATTCATCTTTCTGCTTCTTCATAGCCGATGTATTCGAAGATCCTTTCGGTGGATCGTATCCAGTTCTCGACATCGAGCGATTTGCCTAGACCGTCGAATGTAGGGGAATTCTAACTGCAAAAGCTCTCGATCGCATTCCGTTGAACCAATGGTGGTTCTCGATTTCTTCCACGTTATTGTTCCTCTGGTTTCTTATTCTCGGCATTTTGTACCGATGTTGAAACATTAGCATCACGTTCGCATAGATGACCATATACCATCTCATAACATATATCATCACCCATAATCACATATCATCACTTATGTCACGTATCACGATCATATATAATCATGCAATCCGGTCCACACATCATCTTTATGCATCTCACATAACATCATCACATAAATCACACATCATCACATCATAGCTTATATCACATATAAGCATTAAACATAATATCCTGTCATGACATGCGTTAGTATCGAAATTATCAAGTCTCCATGAAGGATCACAAAATATATGATCATAGGTATGTCAGTCAAAAAAGGTCAGATATGAGCAAAAGAATCGACTCGCTTATTGCCAAAGATGTCGCTCATCATGTGCGGCGAACTCTGCGATTGTCGCTTTACACACTGACCACCTAGATCCTTGTCCTCCATACCCATCTACCGTTCTCCATTCACGTCATCCATCTCGTTCTGTCTCTATTCCTAATCTCTTTCCCTTCCTATTAGGGATCGGACTTGGGCTGTTGCCTCATTAAAGTGATCCCGCATGGTAGCTAGCCTCTCGTGTGTATGATTCCACCCAAGATGTGCCCTGATGGCCTGGGTCTCAGGTGGATACTGTTCCTGGGTTTCGGTTTTCGGTGCTTGCCCTTCTTCTATTGGCTCGACCTCATCTGAGTCATCCACTATCCAAATTAGCAGATCCTCTGAGTCGTCACTGTCCTCCTCATCCTCTTTTGGATCTTCCTCCTCCTCCTCCTCAGAATCTCATTCCCGAGTTGCCAACCTGATACTAGCCGGTGGCACTGTAACTCTCATCCTTGGCCTCTTTTCTGCCATAGATGAATTGATCATTTCTTTTACTTGGGAGGGTCCTGCCTCAAAATCATGTCGTGTCCTTCGGAGAGTGAAGGTCATAGATGAAGGGGTAGTGATTGGCGTTTCCTGGAGCACTGGCGATCGTCTTAGTGATGGTTGTTCTTCCAATGGTACCTTAGGAATATCATCACTGTCATCGATCTGAATCGGCCCCCGAACATGTCTCGTGATCACTTTTGTCTCAAAGGTATACCCCGGTGATCGGTCCACTGTCTCCAAACTCGAGCAGCGAACTCAGTGAAATCTAGAGTAAGATGCCTGGTAATAGGATCCCTGCGGAACATCACGTAACCATGCTTTCTTGCCCATGGCTGCCAACCTGTTGGCAGTCTCTCTGTCATCCTGTAATAGGCCTCGTATTCATACACTTTTCCACTATCTCGGATCTTTCTCCATAGCCCGACAAACCTTCCCAAAAATATTCCCAATAGCTCGTGAACATTTCTGGTACACTCTGAACTTACGGATTTGCTCATCCATCCTGTGAGATCTCAACCAACGTTGTCTGGGCCACTGAATATCCATATACCTACATGTTAGTTCATCATAAAGCAACAACAAATATTCATGTTTCCATTTTCTACCCCAGTCATCTGGGTAACCATGCCTCAAACACATGTTCACTTTCAACACATCAATATCCATCACGATATTCATAAAAATAATCACGCAAGCAAATATAGGATTCACTTACAAGCACTCGTTTATCAAATAAACAAGAATTCAACCAACAACACATTTCTATGTAATCACATAGATCTATATCATTCATCCGTGATCATATCAATCACATCATATCACATCAATGATTTTCATATCACAGTGGCATAGGCTCATCCGTCCTATCGACAATCCACATCCGCATCAACATCCAACAATATCACATCCATATCCACATCACCTCAACATCCACATCACGTTTACATCATGTAAACTCACACCATGCCCAAGCACATGAAATTAAGATCACATCACACTCACATAACCACATAAAGCATCAACAAATAAACACATACCTTATCCCATTTTTAAAGGAGGCGGCCTGATGGTGAGCTGAGGGTAGTTGTACCTGATAAACAGTTTAGAAGACAAATTCTAAACACTCGATTTCAAGAACGTACAAGATATAGAGCAAATGAACTGCTTCGATATCAGAAAGATCGTAACGAAAACTGAACATCGGGGCCAAGAAAACTGCTCTGATACCACGTTGTCACACCCCAATTCCCAGAAAAGGCACGAATATCGGGTTATGATTAGGGTTGGGGTTAGAAACGGGAAGAAGGGGATACATAAAGCATACATAATAAGAAGATCGACCGTAAAATCGGCAATATCTCCTCTATAACTAGGACATATCCTCGGGGGATGGTGAGCAAACAATCCACCAATGTAAATATATCGATAACATAACTTCAATGAACATAATCGTTAGATATCGTAATGCACGCGAAACAAAATAGCATTACATCTTGTCGACTAGACCGTCAACCACATAGCATGCTCTTATCGAGACTTGCAGCATAATAATATCATAGCGAACCTTGTTCCCAATCAGAAAGCAAAATAACGGGACAAGAGTACATCAACAATAGAGTACATAGATATAACACAACATCGCGGAAGCAGAAGGCATGAAAGAACCCGCAGCTCAACCCCTCGGCATCGCCCATCCAAATTCTCCTCCATCTGTGAAAATATTTGAAAAAGATTTTGGGGTTAGTACTAGCGCCCTGAGCTGGGGTTTTATAACGTAAAACAAAATCTATGATACTGTGTTCAGAGCACTTACCTTAGAAGGTTTTAAAACGTAAACCCACTTCTAAGTAAGCAAAAATAGATTTTTTTCCTTTTTGATACCTGACCCGTTATTACTGTTATTCCTATCATAGAACCTTGGCTCGGAACGTATCCCGCCAGCCCATCACATCTCGGTCCGGAACATATCCAGTCAACCCACAATATCACGGTCCGGAACATATCCAGCCAACAATATCAATGCAGTCTTCCTTCCAGACCACACTCAATCCGTGTGGCCTTCATGGGTTTATCCCCTTCATAACCATAACCACGAGTTCGGGGTTTATCCCCTTACGATCAATACTCAAGATGATGATCAACCCACTAAATAGAGATCCGTGCACAATCAACAGATCCAAATCTCATAGTATGGAACAGTAATAACTTCGTTAAAATATTTTCACGATGCACACGTGTTTGATTTTGAAATATCAAAGTAAATAACTCAAAATAAGCATAAATAACCCAAACCAACGATGAAAACGTCAATCGGGAGATATCCACGATCCAACAACCTCACGGATCGACCGTAGGTACCGGTAACAAGATGGAATAAGTTTTGAGTCACATTCCACAAAGCAAAGCAACAACGTGATCCAAATGGAGATCGAGCGAAACTAGGGTTTTGACTTTCTCGAACCCACATTCGCACTCTTGATTTTCAAATCAACTCCATGCGTAAGGCAAATATATTCAAGGCATCAAGATCTATAATAGGTACCTTTAAAATATGCATGCATGAAAGATGATACAATTCTTAGTAGCGAAGAAGCTTCCAATTTGATGTCTATCCTCAGACCTAGGATAAACTATCCAAAACCGATGCATTAAAATGGAAACATAAGCAATATGCATAACAAGGAACATGGAATGACAAACCATGTTGAAAAAGGATAACTCGGGCATGTACTTCCTTTAGAAACTCGAAACGACGAAAAACATCCCGGCATGTAAAAACACGAAAAATGAAAAAACGTAATTGGTACGCAAGTAGAACACATAGCCCGGAATTCAAAATCTAATGGGCTCATAGCCAAAAAATGGTCCGTCGGCCACCAATCGGCGGCCAACTGGCTAACGGCGGCGGCGATTTTGTCCAAATAGGCCGGCCTCCGGCCGTTTTCTCGTCCCATCTCGTCCCTTTAGAAACCCGAGTTCTATGCTATGCTATCTACGAAAAGGCATAATCAAAACAAGAAAATAACAAAAATGAAAAACGGAGACTGTCGGGGAGGGGCTAATCGGCGATGGTGGCCGGCATCAGCGCAATGGCGCCATCGCCGAGCCTCTCTAGCTCGATCCCCACTCCTCCAGCGCTTCTGCAGCGTACCTGAAGCTACTCGGCTCGTTCGTAAACACAGAGAGACGAAGAAAATGAATGTTGAAAATGAAGGCCCTAACCCTCTATTTTTAGGAGAAAGCAGGGGGCTACACAGCTGCTTACGCAAGCGACCCTTTTTCGAAAACGCAAAAAGCGATGCAACTTTCACAAACGGACTCCAAAATCAGCAAACTTCATACCCATGGACTCGAAATAAAATACCGGACACAAAGACTATAAACAAGATATGCTTTTAAAAGACTCGTGAAAAGTTCAGTTTTTTTATAACTTCCCCAGAGTGCCAAACCTTCGTGGATGGTCGAACACCTGCATACTTAGTGTATATGAATTCGTCATAAGACACTCTTCACAACGCCTGAGGTTTCGTGACGGTCGGACCGTCGAAACAAAAGTCAATTTTTTGCCTTCTTGAAAAACATGCCAAACAAACCTGAAGCTTAGGAAGGACGGGATATTACATATTTACTATAAGCGGTTAGCATAATCTATATAGCATGAAATTTTTCCCCCATTGCAAATTTAGCACTATACATATCAACAATTAATAAAGTGTAAAACTCATCATGAGAGCGCTTTTAATTAAAAATATTTATGTACTATTCGATATAATATATATATATGTATATACTTCTTGTTATTTTTAATTAAGTTCATGAATTCTATTTAAAATGAATAAAAAGTATTCCATGCATCAAACAATGAAATTACTAGCATTTTGAAATTGAGAATTTTCAAAATTAAAAGATTTAGAATTATATTCTGTTAAAAGTATATTACTTGATGTTATTGATTTATTTTTCGAAATTCAAAACCTTACAATTATGTTATACTTTCTATTATCGACATCAAAACTTAAATGTGCATTAGAAATTAATTGCTTCGTATATAAATAATTGGTGTACATATATATTAGTAACATATTGATTGCTTTCTCCTTATGTATAATCCATCAATATTAACACTATAATGTTCGAATTTATTGAGCAAAAGAATCAATTATTATAATAATTTAGATTTAATTATTTATATATTTAATAAATTTAAATGGATGTAGACAATTAGTGGGTCAAACTATACGGATTAAAAAAGAGTAAGAGAGAAATAACTTTTAATCGTGTTTGGGAGGTGTCTGAATATAAAATTATAAGAAAGTCCAAACATTAATAGAGATGCATACTGAGACATTTCTACTTTTTAATCTTTGTTATTTATACCATTTTTTATTAATTTGTATAACTTTGTGATGTTCGATTTTTACATGAGATAAATAACTACTTATTACAATAATTCATAGTTATATATTTAAATAATTCATGTAATTAACCCGATTTGGGACATGTAGGTATGACTTATGAGTATATACATTCCAAACAAGTTCGAACATTTATAAACATGCCTACGTGGAGTTTTATCTATTTTTCAAACTTTTACTATTTATTCATATAATATTAATCTTTATTATGTAATATTTGAATCTTTATTGAGACAAATAAACATTATTGTAACAATTTATTTTAAAAAATTTAAACATGTTTGGATAATTAGCGGGTATTACTATGCATGTTTGGGTACAAGTACGAATATATAAATTCTATGTGCGTTTGATTATTAATCTACATGTCTACATGGATTTTTTTAATATCTTTTACTATTTACACTATTTGTTTTGTAATTTTCGATTTTTTTGACTAATAACCAATTGTTGCAAGAACTTATATTAATAAATTTAAATTAGTTCATATAATTAGTTGAGTTTGAACATGTATAAGTATATACATTCTAGACGGGTTAGGTGTCATAGCTTCATATTTGATTTATCTTCATGCTCATTGCGATCAACAAGTGTGGGTGGTTGAACCATAGTTTTATTGTTTCACTTCATCGTCATGCTCGCGATCAACAAGTAAGAGGTGTTTAAAAAAGTATCATTACAACATAAAATAATTCACGTCGAATTGACGTGCTACAAACTAGTTGAATAAAATAAATAGAATACAACTTTTTGCAGCAATATATTGTCTCAACGTCTAAGGAAAATAGAACCGCGCGGCCTCTTCTTCACACGCAACACAAACTATTTGTTCGCTCCTCTGAATTTCTCATCCACATGAAAGCTATCGGTCCAGTCGATTTTTTTGATACGTTTTGATTCATGCACACCCCTATTTATAGACAACGGCTGAGGGTTCTTCATGATATAAAAAAAATATCATTTGCACTGAAGAAAAATAATGCTGCACATGCGGATTCAAATACTTGTAGGTCATCCAAGTTTTTCAAAATGTCGAATCGACAGATCAAACTAGTGACCTAGTAACCAACCAATTGACTGATTCAATGTTTGGTTCGGTTTGATAACGTTGACAAAAGGTTAAAATGACAACAACAAAAAAGAAACAAAGGTATCGATAATTAGCTGAAATATCACAAATCCTACAAATTATTACCAACGCAATATTATTTTGAACATCTATTGCAAGTGGAAATTCAACAACTCCTTAAAAAAAGTCATGCACGATCATGTGCTCTAACAAACGCAATTTTATACGAATCTAATAAATATAAACAAAAGCCAAATCCACAAATTTCTATAAACCCAAATGAATACATGTAGCCTGGTTTCTGCACTTGATGCTTCCTATCCCTTATTGGGTGAGGATTTAGCGTTACGGGATAACAAAATTCACGTATATAAAGAAAACGTATCATACGAGAAGACGCCAATCACAAAACAGCTACTATTAAGAGGGTGTTTGGCTAAGCTTATAAGTTCTTTAAAACGACATAAGTCGTTTAGGAACTTATAAGTCGTTACAAAGCGTTTGGCAAAATAAGCTCTAAATGACTTATAAGTCGTGAAAATAACTCAACAACTTCTAAGCTCCCATAAAAATAAGTTGGTCAACCCTAACTTATTTTTCATAAACTTATAAGAAATCATGAATTTACCAAAATAACCTTATTATAATTAGTTATTTTATACACATACATTATCGGTTCACCTCTCGTCAATTTTATCTCTCTAACTCACGATTCTTTCTCTAGCTTATAAGATCAATTATCCAAACACTTTGATAACTTATAAGTACTAAGACATTACCTCTTATAAGCTCTTGAAACATCTTATAAACTCTTGGAGCTTATAAGCTCTCTAAAATAAGCAGCCAAACACCCCTAAATCATATCATATCATACATGTGAGAGATATTATATCATTAAGTAGGAAGTGAGACAAATGAAGACAACATTTTTAGAGAAAGTGAGAAGTATGCACATAACTCATAAAGTTGATGCATAGGCGTATAATGTTGATGCACATAGTATATAAGGTTGTTGCACAATAACGTTATCGTTGTGCAACAACTTTAGAATATAATTATTATCGTTGTGTAATAATTTTATACATTATGTGCATAACTTTATACGTTCTATGTACAATTCTTACGTTTTTTAAAAAAATATAGCTCACGTTTAAAAAAAATATATAGTTCTCATTGGATCAAGTATATATATATATATAGGGGTTGGTTATGGTGAGAAAGCTTCTTAATGTCGAAAGTAGGAATAGTAGCATATCTTTCATATTGTGTAGCACAATCGTAATTAATGTATTGCATGAAAGTTTAGCACATATTTCATCCATTCGTAGCACATATCTAAATATATTAGTTTAGCACATCTTTCATTGCAGCAGTAGCACAAGAAGAGTTATAGTGTTGCACAATAATCCGTGTAGCACACAAAACACAAAATCAGAAGCACACGAAAATTAAATCTCAACCATTGATATAGCAAATCAAAGGCCCGATTCATTCCTATTTCCTACCAAATTATCTATTCCTACCGATCCATCTCCTATATATATATATATATATATATATATATATATATATATATATATATATATTGTACCTTAATTTGGATGAGTCTCAAGCTTTGCTCCATCAAAATTACCACTTTGAGTATTCGATACAAAATGCACCCGAAAACACCATCAAGAAATGGCATAAATGGAGAGAAAGAAATTCGTAAGGAAAAATATTCAGATCCATGTTTATAAGAAGTGGAAAATTAAGAAGTTGAAATAAAAGTAGAGAAAGAAGGGGTGACTATTTGGGTATCGGGTAACGGGTACCCAATACAACCTGACCTGTAATTTGTCGGTATTGGGTACTCGATTACCCAAAAATCGGGTGTAGGGGTCGGGATTGGGTATTGCGATTTAGGTGTGATTGGGTATCGAGTATACCTAATGGATAGTCGGGTATTACCCGATACCCGATTTATTTTTAAAAATATATATTTTTACATATATAAATATATAACTAATTTACTAAAATTAAAAACTAAAACTTCTTCTAAATCACAATTTCCATAAATGGCAGGGAGATTATTTCTTAGTGGTCTTATTTTATGTTTTATCGGTTCATGTATAGTAAAGCAAGACAGTGATCTTATTTCTATCTAGTTTGCCGGTGCATTTGTATATGGAACTAATTAACAGCATACCATGCAAGCCAAAACATTCGTAATCATTGGACTGAACAGGTTCAACTGGATCTGATCCTCTTCTCCAGGGGTTAATTTTTTGGTGGGTCTCCTGTGCGAGCTAGCGCACAGTGAGATCCTTCATTTTAATTTATTAATTACTTAATATAATAAATAAATAAATTATTAACTAATTACTCTTAAATTAATTAACTTAAAATAAGATTTAATAAATTCTAATTAAAATAATAAACTACAATTCAAAATTAATAGATCCTAGTTAGATTTAATAAACCCTAATTAGAGTTCATAAATCCTTCTTGTAAATTAATAAACTCTTATTTTGAATTAATAAAACCCAATTGGAATTAATAAAACCCAATTGGAATTATTAAAACCTAATTTATAATTAATAAATCTAACTTAAAATTAATAGACCTTAATTTTGGATTAATAAATTCTAATTGTGAATTAATAAGCCCTAATTATAAATTAATAAACTCTAATTTTCAATTAATAAATACTAATTATGAATTAATAAGCCCTAATTTTGAAAAATAAACCTCAATCTTGAATTAAAAAATTTATATTTGAATTAATAAACCATAATCATAAATTAATAACCCCAATTTTTATTAAAAATTTAATTAAAATTAATAAATTATAATTAAAAATTAATAAATCTAATTAGGAATTTTAAAATCTATAATTAAATATAATTACTTAACAAAAGCACATGATGGGGTTGCGTTCACCCAAGTTTTTGTGTAATTTTTTGTCTCTTGACTAATTGTTAAACAGTAAGATTAAATCAACATATCTTTTGCAAGTCCAATTTTACTCAAAAGTTTGGTTTTAATACTTTCTTTTCAACTTGATGTTTTAAAATTAATTAAATATGTGATATGCTACATAACTTGGCAAATGGGAATATGTAACTAATAATATATATATATATATATATATATATATATATATATATATAAAGTAAAAAAAAAAAACTTAGGCCTAGGAGGGATTGATCTCTATACTACCTCAGGGAATTAAATCTGGAGTTGAAACCAGTAGGCTAGCAAGGATGTTTTGAATATTGGAAGTTAAATTAGATATATATCGGATAAATTAAGATACCCGCGCGAGTACCCGGCTCGGATACTCGAGTCGGGTATCTGGGTACACCGACTTTCAGGTGTAATATTTTGTGCAAAATCGGGGTCTGTTACCCTAGTTATAAAGAACGTACCAGCAGTAGCACGAGATTGGCGTTTTGCAACGTATTTGTCATCCAGTGGCACCGGTGGTTGAAAAGAGAACTGCGACAGGCTAATATTCTTATCTTGCAGATACGTTGGATTCTCATCGAGGTACCTCAAACACATTCCAAATTAAATTGATTCCAGCAATTATTATAAGAGGAAGTCTTGTGCAAGATTGTTCAAAATCTATAACATTGTTCAAAAGTCGTCATATGTCAAAGAAAAAAGATAGAGTTTATAATCCATTCCAAGATTAATTAAAGGAGAACAGAGCTAAGCCATCTTGGAGCAATCTCTGTAAAATTAATAATTATTTATACCTGCTGAGTTCAACCATAGAACGTAGCCTCTTGTTTGATGGTGAAACATAATACCTGTTAATAACACATCACAAAATTAACTAGTCACTCCCACTCAAACAAAAAGAAAACATTATAGGCATGCAACTGACACATCAGCGAACTTGGTGCCTCCTTCAGCCCTGATCCTCAAAATCCGTTGCCACGTCGGGGGAGTCTGAGGAATGTTGGGCTTGTCCATTGCCCACCTGAACTTGTCGTCATCCTGCTCCACATCGGATTCATTTCGGCATGAAATTTGTGGCCTCCACTCTCTAGCTGTCTCGCATTCAAACATTTCTTCACCCATTTTTGCCCTAATCTCTTCGTATTTGTCTTTGGACGGGATGAGTCTCCACTTTGAACATAACCCACACCTAACTGTGTACAGCTTCACCGATTCCCATACCTTCTTCGCTTGCACGCTGTCTGTTTGTTCCATTGCTTATCACAAATGGTTCTGCCCCATTTGTGAACCACTGATTAAAAGAAAAAGGGTTTGTGTGTGTATTTATGTGGGTAATTGTTGTATATTATTATCCCAAAATGGGTTGTGGGTTGTGTCGTTATTTGTAAAGGCATTGAATTGTAATAATTAACGAGATTAATACGGCTTTAATTTGGTGTTAATGTGGGCAAAAGAGAAAAAAAGAAACACGAAAGGGAAAAAGAAATAGAGTAGATATACATAAATTGAATTGAGTTTTCGAAACATAAGATGCAATAGCAATAATGTGCTTTATTTTATTTTTTTGTTAATTTAATGCAGAAATTTTAAAAACTGCGTGACGGTGGACTCGAACCCAAAATCTTTGGCCTCGGATATTAACCACAATATCACTAGGCCAACACACACAGCAATGATGTGCTTGATGCTTATGCATGACACTAGCGTTCGGAGAAAGAACATAATTGGTTAATTTGAATATTTTATGAGACACGTAAAAGGATAGAATTCTCGGTGCAGTTCTTTCTAACACACGAATTGTGAAGAAGTATACTATATATAAGTTCGAGTTATATGACTAATTTCTTTTTTTTTTTTTTTTTTGGTAATTTAATACAGAAATTTTAAAGGCTGACTAATTTCTTTTGATGCAGTTGAATGTAATAGGATGAATGATTGTGTTTCCAAAAATACAATTTATATTTGAATTTTGTTTAGTTTCACATCTTGTTGTCACAAGATGAACGATAATACTGAGTACAGTTACATATTAAGTCCGCCAAATTCTTATTTTGGCTAATCTCTACATTTCTATTTTTTTTTTTTGGTAATTTAATACGAAATTTTAAAGATCACACACGGTGGACTCGAACCCGAGACCTTTGGCCTCGGGCATTAACCACTCTACCACTAGGCCAACACACACACACCTAATCTCTACATTTCGATATCAATCTATACCGATTATAAGAGGGAGTCTTGTTTTACAAATTTTGATATATCTATTATATCTCATTGCCATAGAGAATTTCTCTCTCTCTCTCTTCATTGAAGAAATCTTGTACTTATAAACGAATTGAGACAAACTAATAGTTGGAAAAAGCTTGTTTGAAATTCAAATCTAACAAATACATCAATTGGACTTGTCGTCTTGTGTTTTGTCGCTTTGTGAGTCTTATTATTTGACAATCATCAATGTATCTGGCTCTTCTTCATTAGCTTTTTTCTTCTATCTTCAACTGGGTCCACGTCTGATCTCATGCTGGTTTTCATCGATTTCTTCTAACTTCATCCTTGTGTAATTGTTTGGTGATAAGGCCGCGACTGACTCTTATTTGATGTATATGCCTAGGTAAAACTTGGGCGCTATTTGATCCACGGTTTCCCTAACAATATTCTTATTTGACTCTTTAGTCTATAGATAGTAGATCTTTATCATTGGCTTATGTTTGATGTTTTTCAACTGTTGTAGCTTTAAGCAAATTTTCTGTTGTCATGACTTCATTAACTCATTCGTTGAGTTTGGAGCTATTTTCCTCTAACGATTCAACTGATTCTTCATTGAGTTGAATCTTGATTAGACATTTTCAACTTCAATTCCTCTTCAGACAAGAGGTATGTCAAGTTGGGCACAACTTCTTAAAAGGGTTGTCCCACAAATTTTGCATCAGATGACTTATCATCATGGGAGATATATTTACACACACACACACATACATACATACATATTTATAGAATGAATCTACTAGAAATCATCCTTATTCTATAGTAACTATAAACCAATTTGGTTTATAGATCTTGATTAACGAATGATCAAAATTAATTTTTCAAATGTATGTGTTTTCTTACACATAAAATAATGCTTCTCAAAACTATATTTTTTCAAGTATCAAACTATGCTTTTTCTATTTCTTATGTTTTTTAAGCATAACATAACGTGAAAACCGTTTTTATCATGAGAATGTGAGAACCAAAAAATGATGAACTCATTGTGAAAGTTAGATGAATCCATTGAAAAAGTTATCAATCCAAAAAAATAGAATTTCCGTCCCTTATGAGATTCGAACCTAGATGAAAAATTCTAAATTTTTAAATTCAGTAACTTTCAAAATGGATTAATCAACTGTTATAACGAATTCATTTGGTTCTTAATTTTTTAGGATAAAAATAGTTCTCATTCAATATATATATATATATTTTCTTGGCTGATTTTCTTGGTGATTCCTTTTTAGCCAAAACTCTTCTCACCCGATTGTTCTAAGGTGTAGTGGTATCATATCATTATCATCTTCACGACTTAGAGGGTGTTTGGTGAGCTTATAAGCTCTTTAAAACGACTTATAAGTTGTTGAAAGTGTTTGACAAAATAGCTCCTAAACGACATAAGTCGTGTGAAAATAAGCTTTAACAACATTAGAAGCTCCCAAAAATAAGTTGGTCAACCCTAACTTATTTTTTCACAAACTTATAAGCAACCATGAATTTACCAAAATAACATTATTATAGTTTGTTATTTCCTACACATACACTATCAACTTCATTTCTCGTCAATTTTATCCCTCTGACTATGATTTTCTCTCTCTAACTCACGATTCTTTCTCTAGCTTATAAGATCAATTATCCAAATACTTTAACAACTTATAAGCACTTGAGACATTACCTCTTATAAGCTCTTGAAACATCTTATAAGCTCTTAGAGCTTATAAACTCTCTAAGATAAGCTTAGCCAAACACCCCCTTAGTTTGTCACGAGATCTAAAGTACCTTCCAACACCATGGATATATTAAATTTTAGAAGACCAACATTGAGGCCAAATTATAGAAAATTGAGTCTAAAATACATAAACTTTGAATCTAATTTAGAGAAATTGTTTCAAGTAGGATAAATAAAACTTACTATACGATTAAGGATGTATAAAGTCGTAGAATTCAATGGGCAAAGTAAACTTTATTATAAGATTAATGATGAATTGAATCGATGAATCAATCCTGAACTTACTTGCTAACAACCTTCTGCGTAAAAGGAGTAGGCATTATCCCCTGGACATACGATGGTTAAGGTGGGTTCGCGTGGTAGAGGTCGCAGTGTTGAACCCCACCAAACGCCTCTATGGGTTTGAGCACACACCGGTTTTCAAGTGTGGTTTACCCGTCTGTGTGGTTTGCGGCTATCACAGGGACCGTGGGGTTTATTCAATCAAGACCCAAGATAGTGGCTACGAATTCCCCATTATACCAAAAAAAAAAAAAAAAAAGAGTAGGCACTATACAATTCCCAAATTATAATAATTAGTGAATACTCCATCCGTACGCCAAAATCGTTCATTGATTTTGATGGCACGGGTTTTAATAAATTATAATGAGTGTAAAGTATGTGAGTATAAAAGGTGTGCCATGAGGATAATAAATGAATATATTAATGGATATTGAGTGTAAAAAGGTGAACCATATGTGGTTTTTTTGTAAATAAATAGTTATGTTTAGGATAAAAATATAAAGTTGATGTTTCCAAAAAAGGAAAGTGAACATTTTCGCGATTTAACCAAAACTAATTAAATATACAAATTTAATGGAGGAGGTAGTATAACTTTTTCTATCATATAGAAGAAGCTGCCGAAATGATAACGACAAACAAATACAGACATCCGCTCAAAACACAACACAAACAATCAAAATTACTTCTTTACTTATCCCGCTAATCATGCATGCCAATAGGCAATAGCAAAGTCGAATTATATATAACCATCCTCTTTTCAAATAGTGTATATATCCATTTGAAAAAAATGCTACAATTCATATTATTTGACGTGTCCGTCTGTGCACCCAATTCTGCAAAAACAATTTATATTTTTGTTTTTATCAACATGTTAGTAAAAAAGAGAGGAAATGATTGCAGAATCATAACTTGTTGATTCAGTTTTGTTAAATTAATTTATAATATTATCTAAAATTTAATCATTAAATCACACGACAAGAGAATGAGAGAGAAGATTCCGGGAGGGAGAAGATTCCCGAAGAGAGAGGATTCCGACAAGAGAATGCGCGAGAAGATTCCGCACAGAGCATATTCCAATAGAGATAGAATTCGAGTGACAGAAAACTGATGGATTCCGGCAAAAGTTGTGTGAGAGAGAGAGAGAGAGATAAGAGTCCGATAGAGAAAATCGATGGATTTCGGGAAGAGAGGAGACCCATAGAGAGAGAGAAGGAATCCGATAGAGAGAGAAAATTAGAATAACATCTTCATTTCAAAATAAAAGTAAAAATAACATCTTCAATACATGAACTCAGTCCGTCAAAAGCACAAAGATTCCATTTCAAGATTCAAAACAACTCATTCTTTTTGACTCAAAATACCTTAAAATCATAAAATAGATACGCGGTGTAATATTTCTTTATAAATTGAAATGGTTGTACACATTTTGACAAAATTGAGTATTTAAATTTAACTCCCGTAAAAAAATACAGAAAAGACACCACACTGAATTTCTTCTATCTAAATTTAAAATATGGAACCTTGAATACAATAAGGAGTGTTTACTTTGCATGATTAGTATTTTGAAGGTTGATTATTTGATTGATTAAATATGTGATAAGATAATTTTATCTATCAACTTTGTTTACTACAAATGATTAGTGAAGGATTAAAAGTGGGATAAATAATTTTCTTTATTTGGATGATTATTCAAATCCTACCTATATTGGTTGTATTAAAATTAATGAAGAACATTTCAAAGGATTAAAATAATCCCGGGCTTTAGGATATCCTCAAATATTAATCCTTAAAAGTAAACACTTGATTAGGTTGGATTAATTTTATCTATCCAACCTAATCATTCAAAGTAAACACTATCTAAGGGCATTTGGTTTTGTGGATGTGATACATAAGATTATGATAGAGTATGACCGGACTATTTGAATTATTTAGTTTTATATTTTGATTGCTTGGTTATGGTGTAGCATAAATTATAGGATTATGACTAAAATCTAGCATAATATAAAAATTGCCTTTGTGATGTAGCCAAAAATAAACAATTAGAGTGCAAAGAAGATCAAAAATAATCTTTGCTAGAGTATTTTTGAAATTCTACACATGAATTTGAAGGATGATTAAATAGTTCATCCAAATTTGGGATGATAAATTATCATCAAACTTGATGGTTGAAGTACGGAACAAGTTATCCATCATGAACGGAATCCTTCAAAATAAACATATAATTATATTGAATTATTTTATCAATCAAGGCATGTCAATTAAACTAAACACCTCTAAAGATTAGAAAAGAGTGAAATGAAAATCTGAATACTTAATTAAACATCAAAAGCTCAGTATGTGTGTGTGTGTGGCCTAGTGATGTGTGTTAATGCCCGATGCCAAAGGTCTCGGGTTCGAGTTCACCGTGACGCAGTCTTTAAAATTTTTGCATTAAATTGAACAAAAAAAACTCAGTATGTGATGTATGTGAACTGGAGTCAAAGTGGATTTGGAACAAAATAAAGCTATTCTAACTTGGAGGCCTAATCCAGCAGGCCTAATCTAGGCCTGCACTTAAGTGAGCTCGAAAAATAGAAGTATTTGTTAGCGAATTCAGTGCGGCTTAAACATATCCCAATTGATTTTTAAATAAAGGGACGGCTGGTGAAAGAAATATTCAACCTTTGTGATACCTACTTTAAATTTCAATTGGTTTTTTCAACTTCAATCAAAACGACTTCACCAATACATATAAACTCTTCCATCCAAAAATCATATAAACTATGCAAAGAATCACACATTCTAAACTCTCTCACTACAAAGATATGATATATACATGCACCAGTCATAACCACACTACGCTTTCAAGTACCAAAATGGCTGCAGCCCAGAAAACTCTCACACTCTGCATCTACGCAGCATTCTTGATCACCTCTCCGCCTCTTTTTCCATGGCTGCTCCGCCTATCAAAGGGTTTATTACACTACGTGGTCTAACGTCGACCCTCCTCCATCAAAACCAAGCTTTATACTCACATCTACTACGCATTTCTCACTCCAAACTCTGCCACCTTCAAATTCCACATAGACGAACTAACAGAAGCTCCACTGCTCTTCAATTTCACCTCCACCCTCCATGCAAAGAATCCTCCCCTCACCACACTCTTCTCCGTCGGCGGCGCTGCCGAGGGCACCGCCCTCTTCTCCCGCCTGGCTTCCAACTCCTCTTCTCGCGCAGCTTTCATTCACTCAAGCATACAAGTCGCAAGAAAATTCGGGTTTGTTGAATCAATGTCTCATATAATCTATAACTATCATAAAAGAGTCTTCTTTCATAATATTTGATTTGTCAATTTTGTTTGAGGGTTGATTTGTCAATTATATTCTTAATTTAGTATGATATACTATATTTATCTGTTTGTCCATTACCATTATATAAGTGTGTTTCTTACAAAATTTGGTTATATCTACAGTATCCTTACTTATTTTAGTTGTTAAGAATGATTTATTAAATACATATTTCATATAAAATAAGATCCTCTTATCTTTACAATTATTCAAAATTAATTGTGATAAGATTTATGTATAAATATAGTATTTATTATTTAAATCCACTATTTTTACGTGCGTCAAACTTATCAATTTCCATCATACTAGTAAATTTAAATTAATGTGCATTTAACTGCGAAAAAATAGAATTTAACATCTTAATGAATATCTTGAATAGATTTGATGGAGTTGATTTGGACTGGGAGTTCCCTCAAAATCCCACGGAGATGGAGGACTTTGGGTACCTGTTGGAGGAGTGGCGCGCGCAGGTGCAAAAGGAGGCGGCAGCGACGGGGCAGCCACCGCTTCTCCTCACGGCGGCAGTGTACTACTCCGCCGATACTTTCCTCTCTGGCGAGGCGCGGGCGTATCCGGTGGGCTCGATCAACAAGAATCTAGATTGGATCAATGTCATGAACTACGACTACTACGGTGCGTGGAACAAATCCATCACGGGCGCGCAGGCAGCGCTGTTCGACCCGAATAGCAATGTGAGCACGAGCTACGGGCTCGGGTCGTGGATCCGGGCCGGGGTGCCGCGTAGCAAGCTGATTATGGGGCTGCCCCTGTATGGGAGGACGTGGCAACTCAAAGACCGCAAGTTCCACGGTGTCGGTGTGGCCGCTGTGGACGAGGGGCCTGTTGGAATGGGACGGGGTGCTGACTTATGCTGAGGTGGTGGCGTTTAATAAGGCCAACAAGGCCAAGGTTGTGTATGATGTGGCGACGGTGTCGGTGTACTCAGTGGCAGGAGATTATTGGGTTGGGTACGATGATAAGAGGACAGTGGGTGCCAAGATTGGTTATGCGAGGAGCCTTGAGCTGCGTGGCTACTTCTTCTGGGCTATTCATGGTGATTATGAGTGGAGCATTTCCAAAACAGGTCAAGTTTAAAGTATTATGTATCTTTTTCAAGCCAATTGAGTTGACACCCAAAACGAAGCCGGTCCATCCTACAAAACTCACTTTTATGCACAAATGTTTGATTTGATTAATTAGTTAGGACTAAAAAAAATTCCTGTCCAAATCGACATAACTAGTTAGGCTAGACCACTTTTTATAGTTCTAGTCAAATGTATTTATTCGTAATAACTTTTTATTTTTATGTTCTGTTTTTGCAGCTTCAAAACTATGGCATCTCTGAATCAAAGTGAAGATGCGTGATGTGGCTTTGGATTAAAGATCAGCTACATTGAGATTCATAAAATCTACTAGATCATTGAGAATTGTTTCGTACATTAATTTCTTCCCTTTTACATCTTTTTACGCCTACTAGTCGCAAAAAAATTGCTCTATCAATTAATTTTTAATGAATGCATATGACATTTGATTTCGTTTACAGGAAGAGTTAAAATTTAATGAATGCATTTGACATTTCACATGTGTGATAAGAGAGTTTTGTTATAATATAATTTTGTACGTTTTTCTAGGTCATTGAAATTTATAGGTAGTGTGATTTAATTTTAAGCTAAGAGCTAAATATGTGTGTTTCTTTGATTTCTATTTTTGTTTCACTTCATTATGATAATTGTAACAGTCTGCTATTCCTAAGTACAGCTTAATCCGAGCTATTACTTGGGATGTGGATTAAGAAACGGAGAAAAAATGGATCTTTGTGCTATTGTGACATACATAAGAGGAAATATCCTTAACACATCAAGGTCGTGAAGATTAAAGTAGACATAATTTACATATACGGGACTAGTCAATCAGATCTTTAATAAAAGTGTTCAACTGATCTGAAAAAGTTACTTGTTCTCTAGACAAATATAACTTAGTGTTCTTGCAGATGAATAACTTAGTGTTCTTGCAGATGAAAAAGTTACTTGTTCTCTAGACAAATATAACTTAGTTACTTGTTCTTGCAGATGAATAACTTAGTGTTCTTGCAAATATATAAAGATATGCACTCAAGGTTTTATTCTATCAGCGACAAAGATTCTTACTGCTCAACACTGCTCCATCTTATCACCTACACAACCTGCATATTTAAAAACCAAACATACAAGACTGAGTACAAAGACTCAACGAACACATACTAAACATACTTTAATTTGAACTTAATTATATTGTCCCATCAGTAACATGCATGATTTTATTTGACAGACTCGTGTTCACTAAACATTTCACTAAAGGTTGTCTAGCTAGACACATTTTTCATTTGTATGATTCATAAATGTATCATCATGAGCCGTAAAAGGAGGCCTCCTTCCACAGACGCGTGACCAGTCGAAAGAAACTCTCAACGCACAGTCACCATCATTATACACATTAATCCTTACTATAAATTCTCCATCTAGCACAGGATTCGAATTCGATTAACATCAAGTTGACGAACCAATACAGATAAATTACATTTATGAACATAAACATTTTAGGCAATCAATTATTAAATAAAAAATTTCATTTGATTTTCATTAAAGCATCATAAAGGTAAGATTTATCATTTTATTTTGTCCTTGAGGAACGAGCCCACTTAGTACACCTTAACGCGGTGTTACGGGATCGCCCCTTCACAACCATGGCGTGCCCATTTTTGCCCAAGTCCCGCCCGAGCGGGCATCCGAGCGTCGAGTGATGCAAACCCCAAAGTGTCTCGTTGGTGACTTTCCAAGCTGCCCGACACACGGAGGAGTCCAAGTCTTAGGTGTTAGGACCTTTTGCCTTGTAAATGTACCTAAAATATGTATCACGGCCTTGCACGGCCATGCTGGTGATTTTCAGCTTTTCAATGTCTACTGGTGTCACTTGCGTTATTTTTGTAAGGACTATTATAGGGGGAAAAGGATAGAAAAGAGCAAAGAGCTAGTGTTGTATGGGCCCCCCCTCTCCAAGCCAACACATTGTAATAGTTGCCAAGCGCACCATTATGTACACACATTCTGCATCAATGAAAATGATCGTTGCCCAATTGAGCATTGTCCCGCGGGACCACTAAAGCACCGAGAGGTGTGAGTGCGTCGTCTCCGCTCAAGCTTTCGAAGGAGACGACCGAGAGGCGGAAGGAGTCGCAGGAGTCGACTTCTAGCCGCACGGCGCGCATTGTTACGCCATCACTACAAGCGCCCCGTGACAGTTGGTATCAGAGCCTCGATTGAGATCGAGAGCAAGACAGAGCTATGGATAATCCCACGACATCCATTAATAAGAATGCATAGGACGTTCGGGAAGAGGAAGCCCCGAAACGCACTTTGAATACCAAGCAAAGGCTAGATGCACTTGAGAGTGATCTCGCCCAATACCGATTCACCATCGAGACCTTGGAGGAGAAGGTCGAAAACCTTGAATCGTGGGGCCTGGATCAACGGCAGAGGGTCGACGCGTTAGAAAATGAAAACGCCGGGCTCCATGAGACAATTGAAGAGAGTCGCCGAGCATGGCGACTATTAGCTGAGATCGAGAGGCCGGTGAGAGTGGAGGAACGGATGTAAGAGACTTACGCCGTACCATTGAGCAACTCCGCAATGAAGTTGCAGTGCTTCGTCGAGCGAACAACAACCGCACGGACATTGAAGATCTGCAAAATGCGGTAGCCACGATAAACAGGGCGTTGGCCAACGAAGGGCCAAGGACCAACATTGGGGGACCCAAGAAGAGAGTCCCCGACCCACGCACCTACGATGGCGCCCGGGATGCCAAGGAGATTGGCAATTTCCTCTTTGATATGGAGCAGTACTTCACGGCGTCCAGTATCAACGACTAAAGGGAGAAAGTGCTCACGGCAACCATGTACTTAACAGGTAATGCTAAGCAATGGTGGAGAGGGATGTTTGAGGACATTCAAGCTGAAAGGATTCAAGTAAACACCTGGGCAACGCTGCGGCAAGCCCTCAAGGAACACTTTTATCCGAACAACGTAACCTTCTCTGCCCACTTGGCACTGCGTGATCTAAAGCATACGGGCTCAATCAGCGACTACGTGAAGGCGTATGCAGAGATCATCCTAGACCTTCGTGAGATGGATGAAGCTACGAAGGTTCAACAGTTCATAGTTGGGTTGAAGCCGTGGGCGAGAACTGAATTGCAACGTCAACAAGTAACGACGTTGTCGACAGCCATGGCGGCTGCTGAGCGGTTGAATGACTACAACCTCGAACCACGACAATGTTATACGACGTCGGGGGGGAGTCAGCAGAAAGGAACGGGGACAAGGGCCTTCAGGCCAAACTTCACGAGAAACACGGGTGGGGGAGACAAGCCCGCCTATTCCCAAGGGAGCTCACAAGGAAGTTCGGCCCGAGGGAGATTCCAAGCAGACAATAAGACCAACAGTGCACCGCAAAAACCTGGTGGATGCTTCATATGCGATGGACCCCACCGCATGAAGGAGTGCCCGAAAAAGCAATTGTTGAATGCTATGGAACAGTGCTACGGCCCTATGCCGCCTCCTAAAAGAAAAGGGAAGGCCCGACCACCACCGGAACTGGAGAGTTGTAGCGAAGAAGAACCCGAGAGCGAAGATGAAGAGATTCTCGGGGCAATTTCTTATCGATGCAACGCTATGGCAAGAGTGGAAGGGAAGAAGAAATTGAAGCTAAAGAAGGGAGTGAAATCTGCCCCAGCCCTGACGAATCCACTTGGAGAAGGAGTCACGGTGAAATTGACCCGGAGCAAAGGGCTTATGTTCGTCGATGTGAAGATCAACGGGAAACCCGTGAGAGCGATGGTGGACACGGGAGCCACCCACAACTATCTAGCTAGCTCGTAGGTGGGAACCTGGGCTAGTGCCGAGAAAGGAGTGGGACGAGTGAAGGCCATCAACTCGGCCGCCCAACCCATTGCTGGACTTGCAAGATCGGTACTCATTAAAGTGGGGCCGTACGAAGGTAGGATGAATCTATCCGTAGTGGCGATGGATGACTTCAAACTGATCCTTGGGCTGGATTTTCTTCGAGACACAAAGACAGCAGTGATGCCACACGCGGATGTTCTAATGACGATGGGAACAAGCCGTGTGTGGCCCATGCCGATCGCCTAAGATCGCCCAAGCCACTATCGGCCATGCAATTTGTGAAGGGATGTAGAAAGAAGGAACCGATCTACCTATGCACCCTTCGCCTCGAAGAAATTGAGGAAAAATCGGGGCCAATCCCCAAGGCTGTGAAGAAAATCCTCATGGAGTTTGAGGACGTCATGCCGGATGAACTGCCGAAGAAACTCCCACCAAAGCGAACAGTCGACCATGAGATCGAATTGGTGCCGGGCACAAAGTCGCTGCTGGGTCCGCTCATAGAATGTCCCACCCGAGCTCGAGGAATCGGGAAGCAACTCACGTAGTTGATTGATAGTGGCTCATCCGACCAAAAGTCACCGCTCGAGCCCCGCTGTTGTTCCGTAAGAAGCAGATGGCTCCTTGCGCATGTGCTGCGACTACCGAGCACTTAACAAGTCGATCAGAAGAATCGCTATCCCATTCCATTGGTTGTCGATCGCTGATCGCCTCACCGAGCCGAGTACTTTTCGAAGATTGACTTAAGGTCGGGCTACTGGCAAGTTCGAATCAAGGAAGGAGATGAAGCAAAAACGACGGTGGTGACGAGGTACGGGGCCTTCGAATTCTTGGTTATGCGGTTTGGTTTGACAAACGCCCCGGCCACGTTCAGCACCCTGATGAACCAAGTACTCCAGGGATTCCTAGACGAGTTCGTGGTGGTTTATTTGGACGACATTGTAATCTATAGCGAGTCCTTAGGGGAACACATTGTACACCTTCGAAAGGTCCTCGCCCGATTACGGGAGCACGAGTGTATGCAAACCATCAGTGCTCTCGTTTGCCCAAGATAAGATTGATTTCTTGGGACACATCGTTGAAAGAGGAAGGATCAGGATGGATCCGAAGAAGATTAAGGCCATCGAAGAATGGAGGCCACCGAAGGACGTACACGAGGTGAGGTCCTTTCTAGTATTGGCCAACTACTATAGAAGGTTCGTAAAGGGCTACTCCGAGATAGCCCGATCCCTGACGAACCTCACAAAGAAAACAGAGATGTGGGATTGGTCGCAACCCCACCAAGATGCTTTTGAGAAGCCGAAGAGAGCAATCATGACGGATCTCGTCCTCGCGCTACCGAAGATGTCGAAACCCTTCGTGGTAGAGACTGATGCATCGGATTTCGCCTTGGAAGGAGTCCTGATACAAGATGGGCATCCTGTGGCCTTCGAGAGTCAAAAGCTCAAGGATGTAGAGAGGCGCTACCCAGCACACGAGAAAGAGTTGCTCACCGTTGTCCACTGCCTTCGACAATGGCGCCATTACTGGTTCGCTTTTCACAACAAGATGACAACACAAAGAAGGAGTCATTTCTTGACCAAACCCAAGTTGACGGCCAAACAAGCACAATGGCAAGAGTTGCTTGCCGAGTTTAATTTTGCACTGGAGTATCGTGCGGGTGCCAACAACCATGTCGTTGATGCCCTAAGCCGCATGGCCGATTTCGGGGACACACAGGCGGCGGCGGCCCTTGTAGCGGCAGCGGCACTCAGTGTCTGGTCAACCTAGTTGGGCAAGGGAAAACCCGACAGTTTTGGATCGAAGATGGAGTGCTCAAAACCAAGGGAGATCGCCTCTACGTACCGATAGGGGGCGAGCTTAGAAAATCCATCATCTCGGAATGCCATGACACCTTGTGGGCGGGCCATCCGGGAGAAGAGCGTACGGTGGCCCTTATCCAAAGGTCATACTATTGGCCACATATGCGTGATGACATCGAGGCACACGTACGCACATGCCTTATTTGCCAACAAGACAAGGCGGATCGCCAAAAGAAAGCAGGCCTGCTTGAACCTCTCCCTATTCCGGCACGACCATGGGAGAGTGTGTCTATGGACTTCATCAATGGTCTACCCAAAGTTGGAGATTTGGATGCTATCATCGTAGTGGTAGACCGATTTTCAAAGTATGCTACATCTGCTCCAAATTTCCGCAGTAATCATATCGTAAGGACCGCCTACTCTTCTTCAAAAACATCGTTAAGCTATGGGGACTACCTAGGGATATCGTGAGTGATCGGGACTCACGATTCACAAGCCTATTTTGGACCGAGCTCTTCAAGCTTCTCGGCTCCAAACTCAACATGAGCTCAAGTTTTCACCCGCAGTCCGATGGCCAGACGGAACGCTTCAACTCGATGCTAGAGGAGTATCTCCGGCACTTTGTGAGCGCAAATCGAAGGATCATGAAGCTTGACGCGCCCAACTATGCTTCAATACTCAAAAGTGCTCCACGACAAACCGAAGCCCCTTTGAGATTTGCATAGGGCAGCAACCGCTACTCCCACACACTATGGACGCGCCACTTGAGGAAAGAGCCTCTTCGGCAAAGCACTTCACGCCAGAGTGGGAGCAAAATATTGAATCGCCGGTTACTTGGAGAAAGCCCAGCGGAGGATGAAGAAATACGCAGATCAAAAGCGTCGGTTTGTTGAATTCCAAGTGGGCGACCAAGTGATGGTTAAGGTCCCTGATCCACGCCTCTCCAAGTCATCACGTGGTCGCGACCCTCGCTTGATGCAAAATATATCGACCACTAACCATCTTACGCAGATTGGAAAGTTGCTCACCGAGTGGATCTTCCCCATGGTGGCAACTCCACAACGCCATCCACGCCACCAACTCAAACCATACAAAGCCGATTTAACAAGACATCACCGAATGAGCCCAACCGCCCCATCCCGATCGCCAACAACACAGGAAGCAAGTAATAAATCATTTACGACCACCGGATGCCGGACCAAAGCGCAATCGACACAAAGAATACCTGGTGAAGTGGCAAGATAGTCCCGAAGAAGAGAATACCTGGGAATCGAGGTCGATTGAAAGCGTTTCAGCCGCTCATCGACATCTATCAGAGCACGTTGGCGCCGAGGGCGTCGCCAACTTAGGTGGGGAGAGCAGCATACGGATCGCCTTCACAACCATGGCGCTATTTTTGCTCAAGTCCCGCCCGAGCGGGCATCCGAGCCGAGTGATGCAAACCCCAAAGTGTCTCACAGGTGACTTTCCAAGCCGCCCGACACACGAGAAGTCCAAGTCTTAGGTGTTAGGACCTTTACCTTGTAAATGTACCTAAAATATGTATCACGGCCTCGCACGGCCGTGGTCGGGCGATTTTCAGCTTTTCAATGTTCATCGTGTCACTATGCTATTTTGTAAGGACTATTATAGGGGGAAAAGGATAGTAAAGAGCAAAGAGCTAGTGTTGTACGGGGCCCCCCTCTCCAAGCCAACACATTGTAATAGTTGCCAAGCGCACCATTATGTACACACATTCTACATCAATGAAAATGATCGTTGCCCAATTGAGCATTGTCCCGCGGGACCACTAAAGCACCGAGAGGTGTGAGTGCGTCGTCTCCGCTCAAGCTTTCGAAAGAGACGACCGAGAGGCGGAAGGAGTCGCAGGAGTCGACTTCTAGACGCACGGCGCGCATTGTTACGCCATCACTACAAGCGCCCCGTGACACGCGGGTATCCTTCCTTTTCCTTTGTTAACTATTTACGTGCCCCACCTTTACGTAAAAAACTAGTTTAATACATCGCTCGAGTTTAGGTAAACGCCGAAAAGATAATAGACTCGATAACTTCATCAAACCTTATTAGATTTACAATGTAAGACAATTTTCTCCATCAATACATTTATTCAAACTTGTCATCATCTAAAATAAAACAATGCAAGTTTTTGGTGAACTAATGGAGTAGAATGAAATAGACAGATCAACCCATCATGAATATAAAATACAAATGCACATATTAAACCAAAGAAAAACAAACCAGTTGTGTGTGTGTGTTGACCTAGTGGTAGAGTGGTTAATGCCCGAGGCTTAAGGTCTCGGGTTCGAGTCCACCGTGACGCAGCCTTTAAAATTTCAGACACTAAAAAACAAACAAACCAGATATTCACTTTCAAGAAGAAAACCTGTTAACCAGTATATATTGCTAGAAAACTGCAGATTGTCTATTTTCCCTGTAGACTAACTCAATTTAGCAGCAATGACAAAACAAGCAAACATATACCAGCATATTCATGAATTAACCTCATTTTTCTACACGCACATCATTAGTGTTAGACACTGAAAATAGGAAATGTCATAAAACCAGAACTACTATCATAAGCATATTCATCAATAGGAAATCCAAGATTTAGAAAGAAAATAGGGGCATTGAACAGAGATAATCCATAATTTCAAACTTTATTTAATTTTATTTCAAAAACACTATTGTCTCACAAGATACGCTA
The DNA here is from genome assembly GCA_036937905.1 of Salvia rosmarinus. Lineage (NCBI taxonomy): Eukaryota > Viridiplantae > Streptophyta > Magnoliopsida > Lamiales > Lamiaceae > Salvia > Salvia rosmarinus. Next base: position 65,973,109 of record CM072816.1, on the reverse strand, counting down.
CAGTCTGTCACTGAAACAACAAACCTAAAATCTATTGTAGAAAGCATAGAAATCTGAGCTCCAGCAGGCCTTAAAACCCTAGCTTGGTGCGGCGCCAATGCCTGCGCTTCGCGTTGTACCTAAAAAAACAAAATCGACGCCGAATTTAACCAAAATTGATTTTTAGAGGATAACTGAAAAAATTAGCAAAACATACCTGATGGTATTGTCTGTGTGATCGATCCCTTTTTCACACGTAAAAGGCGTATATAGAAGGTAAGCAGAGTATCGTATCCACAGGGATTGTAATGCGAAAACACAGAAGCTAACTCAACAAGGATTCATCATTATCCAAGCAACATAAACGGTTTGGTAAGATTTTAGGCTTCGACTTCAATCCAAAGCGAGGTAACAAAACGTAAAATAAAATAAAGCAATAAACACTGGATGTTAAAAATGATAAGGACGACTAACCCTAGGGATGCATTAATCCTATCCACAACGTATGTTTATCCTGCTCCTATTAACCAATTTTAATCCGCATAAGATGGAAGATCACATATATAACCGATAATTTCATTATTTACAAAAGCGGTCAGAGATTACTAGTTTTCCTATTATCATACGCCTCTAGGTGAAAACAAGCAACCCAAACAGATCACAAAGAATATGCTTCCTACGAATATCCCATCTCACCTACGACTCAGCGCTCATTCAGATTATGCATTCGAGATCGATCGACAATTAATACAATTACATAATTAACCGACAACTAGATATGCATCAAGATTGATCAAATCAACACATATAAATAAGCACAATCGAATCATGAATCAATGCCTCGACGGTAAATAGCGATAACAGAATCACAACATATAGGATCGAATCATGCAAACCCTATGATTACAACGAAAATCTAGCCGCATATAATAAACGGAATAAAATACGAATTAACCATAAAATAGAAATTATATAAATGAAACCCGATTGAAGTTGCCTCGATGAACAATCGCTGGGCTCAATCCCAACCTCAAATAAAAACGGAAAATTGTAAAGATTGTCCGGACGAAACGCTCCTGATCGTAGATAAAACGAAACTAATGAAGAACAATGATTAAATCAACTCTAGAATGAAAATAGATGGAAGCTAAAGCTAAAAATCTGAAAAACTTATGAAAAACTGAGTAAAAGAGGCTCTGGAATCGTGTGTCTGAAGTTGGGGGCGCGAGGGGGTGTTGCCATATATATAGGCACACCCCAAACCCTAATTTCTCCTTCTGCCGCTCGGACTCGCGACCACCCTTCGCGATCGCTAGGTCGATCGCTAGGTATGTCTCGCGCTCTTCGCCGTGCTCGCCTCCTGCGATCGCAGATGAGTTACTCGCGACCAGCTAGCGGTCGCAGCCACGGTCGCGAAATCGCCCAAGAGCTTTCTGCGCTGGGCTTCGCTGGCACGAGATCGCGGTCGCGTCTCGCCGGGTTCTCGCTGGTTGCTTAGCGCCAGCCCAGCGACCGCTAGGTTGGTCGCTAGAACAGCCGATGTGTATTTTGGCTCAAGGCCGCTCCTTGCTTCGATTTTCAACATATGGACCTACACAATCACCAAAAGAACACCCAAGAGCAAGATCTTCTAAAAATAGATAAAACATTAAGAATCGATACGTAAACGCACATTAAACGAGCTAAATTCATCTTCAAATATCAACTATAACGTAGAATGCGCTGCTATCACCGTATGCATACGATCCAAAGAGGAATCGCCTATTTTGCCTCTGCTTCTTCGCCAGCTTCTTCTTAATCATGAACGTCTTATGCGACGGCTGTTAACAATCTCGTTCAGTTAATTATTCAGGATTGGAAAAAAAATCAATAAACTATTCATATTGTCTCATACAGACACAAAAACAAATACAAACATAAAAAACATGGACGGGCGAGAGAGAGAGAAGGGTCACCATTTTCGTATGGGGAAGTTCAGATATCGACGAAAGTCTTTGGTTTGAGATGGCGAAGAACCCTAGATAGAAAAGAGGGATTTTGTTAAAATATGGGCACATTATAGTTTGGGCCTCAATTTATAGCCTACTTAATTATGGGCCTTCGCAACTCTCCATTACAAGCTCTGAAGTTTTTCTTTTCTTTTTTCTAGATGAGTTTTTTTAGTTTTTTTTTTGTATATTTATATTGTATACTAATAGGATACGGCCCAACTACTAGGCCCAAGCATCAGACACAATACAAATGGGCCCGACATTAAGCTCAACCTATGTTAGTTCGGCTCAAGAAGACTCGTCAACCGACTACAACTCAAATCCCAAGTGGAGACGTAGAAGATTCGGATGCATATCTAAAAAAATCGTTATAAGAGAAGACTTTATACTAGAGTCAAACTCGATATGATAGTGTATAAATAGAGGCTAGATTAGACGAAAGAAGATCATCTACACTCTTTGTAATCGCTTCTTACGCACTCAATACACATATACTATCTTGCTCCGTGACGTAGATCTATTTCAATAGATCCAACCACGTTATTTTCTTGTGTTCCTTGCGTATTTATTACCCTACGAAATTAAGATCGATCACTGGCGCCGTCTGTGGGAATCGAAATTCTGTGTTTTCGATCAACTTTTTCTCAAGTAACAATCAGAACGATGAGGAACACAAGAAGCGCTACATCCAGGGTTGTTACTGGCAATAACAACGGCGGCAGGACACGCCAAACGCGGCCTGGGAAAAGCCCGATAAGAGATACGACCCCCGAAGGACACGTTCAAAGTCTGGATGAGCGAGGCTATCCTATCCTACGTGAAGAAGAAGATCACCACAGCGAAGGAGGACGCAATAAAGAACAGAGAGGAAGCCCAAGCATCGCAGATTGAATCTCGACGAGGCGGTTAAAGGGTTCCTCAGAAGAATAAGGAGAGCTTCCTCCAAGACTCACCGAGAATGGTCGGCTTCGCCATGAGGAAAAGGATGTCAAGTCTCATCAAACGCGAGACAACAAGAAGTGAATCCCACCCTTCGATGGTAGGCACTGTGTCGCGAATAATACCTCTACACGAGTTGGTTTCAAACCGATCATACAAGGACGAGCAGCGGCAAGGTGTCGTCGTGATCACCGCGAGGTCGACCCCACAATTATAACGAGTCCACCGACGAACTCGCATCGCCTCCCGAGAGACGGGTTCGATGGATACGAAGATTATTACCCTTTTTCCAACGAGATACTGATACTCCTCTTCCCGACAAGTACAGGTGCCAAGTATCGCCCCTATGATGGATCATGGGATCCAAAAACTTCCCGCCCCGCCCAATACAACATGATTAATCGCCAACACCATCCACATGTGCAAGTTGTTCCCGAGTTATCGATCGACGACGCCTGGCGGTGGTTTGACAGCTTACCTCCGGTAGTATCGATCTTACCGAGATCCGATGGAAGCCTTTCATCGAAGGTTCTTCCAAAAGGCCGAGTCCAAGACCACATCGGCTCATCTACTCACTGTGAGGCAAGGCCGAGGTGAGTCCATCAGCGATTTCATGACTAGGTTCAATAAGGAGAGCCTAAAAGTCGAGGATATAAACGACCTCCTCATTATCTCGGCTTTCCAAAACGGCATCTTGCTTGGGGCCCTATATAGGAGATCATCATATGAGCCCCGCACCGCGCCGAGCCGTGGCGATAGCGATCGCTCGTCACAGGCGGACGAAGCGACAGAGAAAGCGTGAAGTCAAAAGGGGAACCTTCGACAAGAAAAAAAAAGAGGAGGTCGAGGACCGAGGCCAAAGTCGATGAAGTGCCTCGAAAGGATACAACGTGGCCCTATAGAGTCAGGCTCGGCCACGCCATAACCCGTAACGACCTCAAGACACACCTCGACGAAGACAAGAGCGAGATCTATGAGCTTCATACGGACATGTTCGAGAGACCTCGGCCCATGATAGGGGGATCGAAACGGCGATCCAAAGACAAGTATTGCTCCTTCCACGAGGATCATGGACACGACACGGAGGAATGTATGAATCTCATGGAAGATATCGAAAAGTTGGTGCATGACGGGGTTCTTAAGAAGTACCAAGGTCATGGCCGACGAACTGGTCAGTACGAGGCTCCCAACCGAGGTCAGAGAAAGCGGAAGCAAGAGAGAGGAAACTGTCGCCCTCACAGCGGCAAGAAGGCGAGGCACGACACTGATGAAGAGGGTGATGACGAGCCTCAGTACGATGGAATCATATCCACTATCACAGTGGTTCCTCATGGTACTACTAAGTCCTCCTCAAAGCCGAGGTCCAAGTCCCTCAACCAAAGGAACCCATAAACAAGAGGTTCAAAGGACGAGGCCATCACTTTTTCCGAGGATGACCTGCATCACCGTAGTACCTCACCGTGACGCGATGATAATCCAAGCAAAGGGTCGCCAACAAGCTAGTTCGCGCGTATACGCCGATAGTGGTGCGTCGGTAAGCATCCTCTCAAGTAGTGCTTCGATAAATTGGGATTGAGGAGGCACGCCTCACACCGCACCACTACCACTTCAAGCTTCGCAAGAAGAGACACGCCCGAGGGATCATTGACCACCCGTCACGGGGAAGGCGCCAATGAGCTACACCAAGGTGGCACAGCTTCGTGGTAAACGCCTACCACCGTATAACATTATACTAGGACGGACCGTTAAATACAGTGAGGGCGGTATGCTCAACGATCATCTAACCATGAAGATCCCCACAAAAGGAGGGTAGCCGTGATCCGAGGAGATAAAAACAAGCTAAAGAATGCAAGAAAGTCGCTTAAGAGGTGCTGGACTTCGCCCAAAGACCCACAGTGCATAGCAATTAGCGAAGCCCAAGGAGTTGAACCGAAAGGACATCGCCCCGCCTCGGCACCGGTAGAGGAGGTCACATCAGATGAAGACGATCCTCAAGGTCGCCAAATTAGTTCCCACCAAGTGCCTCAACTAAGAAAGCGGATCATCCAACTCCTAATGGAGTTCGAGATGTTCGCTGTCACCGACATGACCGTGGTCTCACCAGTATTATTACTAATCGCTCAACATCGACCCAAGTGTCAAACCGTTCGCAAAAGCAATGGATCTATGCGGCGAACGAAATCAGTTATACATGACGGTGAACTAACCATCGAAAGCACGCATATCGCTCGAAGTCAAGTATCCGACCGGATAGCCAACCCGGTGATGGTCAAGAAAGGAGGAGGGATGATGAATGTATCGATTACACCGATCTCAATAAAATTGCTCAAGGATCGCTACCCCTTCTCAATATCGACAAAAGGTTGACGCTTTGGTCGGATACGAAGTCTTCAGCTTCTTGGATCTATACAAGGGGTATCACCAAGTCTTGATGAGTGACGAGGATGCATCCAAAACAGCCTTCATCACGGACTTCGAGGTTTTTGCATATAAGAAGATGTCATTCGGACTCAAGAATGCAGGGGCCACCTATCAAAGAATGGTGGACAAGATATTTCAGCCCTACATCGGTCAAAATGTGGTGGTGTATGTACATGACATCGCCATCAAGAGTAATGAGAAAGCTACATGCTGTCGACCTCCTGATCGTCCCTCGCCTTACTTCGTAGTAAACCTAAAGCTAAACCCCAAAAGTGTACATTCATAGCTCGTCGGAAAATTTTTGGGGTGGGTTTCAAAAAGGATTAAAAGCCAACCCACAAAGGTTCAAACCGCTTTGGAGATGAAGGTGTCAAGACCATCCACGACGCATAAGTCGACAGTCGATAGTCGCATCGAGCCGCTTTCAAAAGTCATGAGAAGAACTCCCATTTTTCAAGATTCTCAAAAGGCTTTGAGTTCGCTTGGGATGATAAACACAAGTCGGCTTTGAAGATCTCAAAATTACCTCGCCAAACTCCCCACTTTATCTGTCCCGAAGGAAGGAGAAGTCCTCTCCTATACCGCGACTTGGATGAAACCATAAGTACAGCTTTTAGCGCGAGAGGACGGACGTCGCCAACTCCCCGTATTTCATCAACCGAGCACTTAAAGGGCCGTAAACGAGATATCAACCTCTGGAGAAGCTCGCTTGGCATTAGTAACACGGCGAGGAGACTACGCCCCTACTTCCATGCACATCCCATACAAGTTCTCACCGATCATCACTGCAAGTATCGACAAAGCCGTAAGCTTCGGGAGAATTGCAAGCAGGCAATCGAGTCAGGGCGAACACGCTATCTCTTTTGCCCTCGCTGCCATCAAGGGTCGCCCAGCGCACTTTCTTGTAGAGGCTAACTTCACAGAAACCAAACCCACCGAGCCTACCTCGCATAATGCCAAAGCCGAACCCATCAAGGAAGCATCCGAGAATTGCCGGCAAATCTATGTGGACGGAGCTCGGGAAAACAGTAACAAGGCATCTTGCTTTGGGACCAAATGGCCAAGAGATCACCCACGCACTTCGGTTTGCATTCAAAATACGAATAACGGCGGGATGTAGGAAAACTGTGTTTTAGCCGTCGCCCCGAGGATCTATCTTCGATGTTTAATTCACCATACATTGATTATATGCCTAGCATGCACCTATATAATTAATTGCAACACGTAGGGTTTTCTCGTGTTTACCTTCGATCCGCCGAGGCGAATGGATCGAGACTCGTGCTTTGATCTTCCGGATCGATCCCGGCCGCCCAATCTCCAACGCCGAGTGAGGACGATCTATGGAGAATGCTACAAAAATCACCCTCATCCTCTCTACACTTTTTCGAAAATTCTCTCCCAAGAACAATGGGAGTCTCGAAAATTATGATGATGATTATTAATCATTGACATAGATTTAATCTCTTACCTCATATTTATAATGCATTACCATAATCCTATATGGAAATTACCATAATCCCATATGGAAATTACCATAATCCTATATGGAAATTACCATAATCTCATATGGAAATTACCATAATCCTTTATGGAAATTACCATAATCCCATATGGAAATTACCATAATCCTATATGGAAAGGATTATTACCATAATCCTATTTGGAAAGGATCTATGCATATCCCATAAATATAATAATATCCTTTTAGGATAAAGAGAATCAAATCATTACCTTGTAGAGAGAGAGGGGCGCCGATTTCCATACTTAGCTACGGGCCTGGACGGGCCACCAGTGGATCAAATGCAAGGAATAAAGATGGCCTTAAATAAATTAATTATCTTATGTTCAGCCCATAACATAAATTAATTTATAAACATTTATTCATGCCACTAGAGAATAAATGCTGACTTACCCCTTTATTACCGAAGTTGAGTCGGGCTTGCACTTAGACATTACGAATCCCCGTATTTAAGATATCGAACGTCCATTAATTATTTATAGATTCGATCGCTTAAAATAATTAATATCTTCATTTCTTAAGTAGTACCACTCAACCTTATTATTGTACTTGAGCTAACTCAACCTCGCAGGTTTAGTACAATAAACCTTTGAGCTCCTTAAGGGACGCCATCATCCTAAACGGATACGGTGACTGATACGTATAACTAGCATAACATACAAGCACCGCCACCACCCAAGATGCGAGAATATTGGTTAGAACATATAACCTCACCCATAACAAGTCAAAGTGATGGTCAAGAACTCATACTCATCTAATACCTTATCGAGGTTTAGATCATCGTAAGTCACCGAGATCTGTGTTCTTCACGACGGTCGATAGAAGAACTCATCTCACCGTGATTCTTCAATACGCCGAGACGCATCAAAGATAGACAAGCAACCAAGTCAAGTCACTTCTTATCTATACCGCACTTATACCGACAACTCGTCCTCAAGTTGTCTCACCAGGAAACTTTTATATCTCATTAAGCTTCGACCAATCATATGACTTCGTGATCTTCTACACACCGTATGATCTAACTTATATATGAGATAAAGGGACACGATATATGCAATCAAGTATTCAATTCAGATAGAGATTGTAATAGTGGTAACAGAAACATTGATACAAACTCAACCAAAACCGCTTTCAAGATACAACCAACAATCTCCCACTTATACTAAAGCAAACTTTTAGTATATAATGTGTCTCTACTAGCTATTATAAACAAACCATCACTTTGCTTCTCCCACTTATACAAAAGTTTCTTTCTAAGTGGGTGCCATCAAGCGCAATTCAAGTCCTCTAACGCCCCGACGACTTATTGCGCAGCACTTTAGAGGGTGCCATCTAGCGCAATTCAAGTCCTCTAACGTGCCCAACGAGACTTTTTATGGCAGTGCTTTAGTGAATGGATCCGCTAGGTTATCCGTCAGATCAATCTTTGCATTCAAGACGCCCTCTCGCCTAACGATTTCGTATGACATGGTACTTTCTCTCTATGTGTTTGGTTGCCTTGTGGATCCGTGGTTCCTTCGAGTTTACATCGCACCGAGTTATCACAAGAAACTATGATACTTTGGGCAAACCAGTACCACACCTAGATCCATAAGGTAGTTCATGAACCATACAGCCTCCTTAGCGCCCTCCGCCGCTACATATTAGGCTTCCATGGTAGATTCCGCAATGCATCGCCGCTTGCACTCCGCCAGATACGGCTCCACCTCCCAAGGTAAACACATAGTCCGAGGTAGACTTATTCTTATCACGGTCACTTGGAACCGAATCAATAACTCAAAGGCATTAGACTATCTCGCATAGTAAATTAGCCTATAATCTCAAGTCTTTTCGTGTACTTGAGTATATGCTTTATCGCAATCCAATGAGCTTGTCCAGTGGTTAGATCGATATCAGCTACTATGCCTACCGCATAGAAGATATCGGCCTCGCATAGCATTGCGCATACGAGACTTCCTACGCGGAAACGTAGGAACTTGTCTCATTTCCTCTATCTCCTTTGCAATCATAGGTGATCGCTTCCTTAGATAAAGGAACGCCATATCCGAAAGGTAGCAACCTTTCTCGGCGGTCTCGCATACTAAAACGAGTAATCACAAGATCAATGTAAGACGCCCGAGATAAGCTCAACATTTTCTTCTTGCGATCTCGTAAACCTTGATCCCAAGAATGTACGCATCTCCTAAGTCTTTCATTTGAAACCGATCGATAACCAACTCTTTACGCCTCGATAACAACTTCACATTGTTGCCAAATAGAAGAATGTCATCTACATAAAGTGCAAGAAATACCACATCACCGCTGACATCTAACCGATACACACAACTCGCTAGGCAACTGGATAAATCCATAGGATTTTACCACTTTATCAAAGCGTAAGTTCCAAGATCTTGTATCAACACCTTGTATCACCTTGTCAGTATGTCCATGGGTCGATTATTGCCCGCCGCTTCGCTCGACTAAACCAAGATTCTCCCACGAACATAAATCGCCGGTCGACGAACAACCTCCCACTACGACGAGGTACTACAGCACAATGGCAACGATGTGTGCAGAACTTGTGGTTCTCTATCTGCACAACTTGTCGGGTAGGTACCACTTGTACGGTCGGTATCTCTAGTGGAACTCGACCCACTTCAATTTCTCAAGTATCCGTGTCGATCACTCCCACTAGACTCGACATCTCGCACTTCGCCTAATCGGTGGTGGAATACGATCATCTTCTAATTCTCAAGAATGATTTCAACTTTGGATTTATGATTCTTCATATAATCCTCTTTAAGAATCGGCATTAGTGCTAATAATGACCTTCCGATCCTTAGACTATAGAATAAACCACCTTCGCTCCTCTAGATAGCCAATAAACAACTTTTGCATTAGTTCTAGCCTCCAACTTGTCGCCTTCTTGTTCAAAGACATGTGCCGGATCGCCCATATCCTTATGTGTCTTAAACTAGGTCATACCAAACCACAACTCGAAGCGGTCTTTCGATCGACATGGATGGTACTAGATTTAGCAAGTATGCCGCTTCTAAGGCATACCCCGTAACTAAATAGCAATGTTGCATAACTCATCATTGATCTAACCATTTCCAAAAGAGTCCTATTTTTCGCCCGACACACCATTTTGCCGTGGTGTGTCTGTGAAGTGCGCCGGAGGTAATCCCATACTTTACTAGATAGTCCATGAACTCATTATCGAGGTATTCGCCATCGCGATCGATCAAGCGACTTGACACTTTACCAAACTTCGCTTCCACTTCCGCCTTAAACTCTTTGAATTTCTCAAAGCATTCGACTTACTGCGAAGTATACGATCCGCACTCTTGAGTAATAGTCAATGAAAGTGACAAAATACTGCATTTCCACGAGCTTGTGGACATCGGTCCACACAGTCGAATGGACTAACTCTAACATTTCTTCGCATAACCCTTCGCTTGAAGGGTCCGGTCGACATCTTACCTTCTATACAGATTCGCAGACCGGAATGGAGTAATCGTGAGATTACCCAACACCCATTCTTAGCCGCCTTGATCCTATTTAGATTGATGTGACCTAATCTAAGATGCCGAGAAAAGTGTGTCATCTTGCTAAGAAAACTTTCTTTCTAGGGTTTGAAGAAGATGCAACATAGTTATAGGTATTATATTTTGCGTAAATAGTATAAAGTGAATTATATAAAGTGCCAACACGTATAACTTCGCCATTTCTTATGATAGAAACACCACTATAAAAATAATGTAATATCCATGAGTAAATAGTTTCAAACAAACAAGGTTCCGCCGAAAATCCGCACATATAAAACGCCTTTAAAACTAAAACAGCTTCTCTCAAACATAAAGTAACATCTCCCACCGCAACGGCCTCGACTTTCGCCTGCCCATGGAGATCGTTATCTCGCCATTACTCGCCTCCTTGTCCGCAGAACCCCTCGCAAGGTGTAACAAACATGATCAACAGACTGTTCACTACCCAAGAATGGGTAGAACAAGTTGCTAAACATGTTTCACATTAAAGCAAACGGCGCACTGAGCCTCGAGCATAGGGCACTTAGCCTCCAATGCCCGCCCACCGCACTCAAGCACTTGCCTTCTCCTTCGCTTCTTCTGCCTCCTGGCGCCATGTTCTGCTCCCATTACTCCCACTATTTCCTCGCTTCTACCACCTTTGGTGCCCTTTTCTTTTCCATTTTGCAACGGAAAATTTGGGCCCTTAGATGTGCTAGCAAGAGCATGTGCCCTTCGCCCATAACTCCTTCCGCAGCCACGAGATCATCGAGCAACCGACTAAGTGTATACTCGCCTTGCTCATGATCGCATTCACGCCGAAAGTTCTCAAAAGACTTGGCAAGGTATTGAGGATGATATCGACCTGGCTCACCACAATACCTCCTCCCAACCGATCAAGACCGCCCATGAGACGAGTCATGGGAGACATGTTCATGGGCCGAACTTCCTTCTTCCATCTTACACGCCAAGATTTCTCTCATTGTGTGGAAGTCGATCGTCCGATCCGACCGCCCAAACTTACCTCGAGACTCGACCAAATATCGCCGTGTTCACCATCGATCGATGTCAGAACCGCAAGCCTTGGACATAGTAGTCATCATATAGCATTTAGCCATATTGTTCGACTTATTCCAAAGTCCGCCGACTCGTCATTAGTCGACGCGCCGAAGGGCATCGGGTTTAGGAGTAGTGAGAACAAACATGTGTTCTTCAATGATAAGAACATATTCCATGTTTCGCTTCCACTGATAAAATTGGACCGATAACGGATTTTGTGCGAGCATATTGATAATCTGTAAGAGACATATCTCGAAACGATAATGTAAACACATAAGCATACGATCGCATATAATTCGTGAATAATAATATTGTAACCTTTGATAAAACAATATTAATTGAAACCTCCAATCGCCCAAGGAATCCCACATGCAAGCCACGCGTGGATCGCTATACACGAACCCCCACTGCACTAAAATATACCTTTAGTCGCTTAATTTCAATCCATGTCAACTTATCCTTATGACAAATGAAATTAACGATTGACCTTACTAGACCACATCACTATCACAAGAAGGACTTCGTGGAAGTTGTACTTGAGGTGATGTCTAAGCAATGACCACATTTTTAACAAAGTAAAATGAATTCTTAGAATTAGCATACCACTAGACCATACCGCCCAATTCAAATTCTTTTGTTATCTCATTTTATATCTATCTCTAGAGAACTTATGAAAATCGCACATGTAAGCCACGCTGTGGACGCCACACATGAAACTCCCACTTCTCAATAGATTTAAAATGTTTTATTTAGAAATCTCATCTAACAAACTTATGATAAACAAAGGCAAGCAAGCCACGCTGTGATCGCTACTCACAAAGCGTATCACTTTGTTTAGAGATCAAAAGTGAGGTCTCGACATTTTAATTTAAAAAATAAATTAATTTGTCGGTTTGCTTGCTTAGTCTTTTGTTCAAAAGGTTTGTCCATGCAGATCACGTAATCCTAGCATGCTTTTCTATAGAACTCAACATGTAAAACATGCTCGCAGAATTCTAAAACAAAGCTTGAAAACGCGATAAACCTAGCATGCTTACTATGCGCACCCAATTACGAAAACACTTAAAGGTTTGTCAACGTAATTTAAACATACATAGCATGCTACGCATAATTTAAACATCCACGACATGCAATGAACGATAAAAATAAAATAAAACGCTCATCGTGGCTCACTCGTGGAATCTCGCACATTCTCGCCTAATCTATTACATAGAATTGCAAAGCATGATCTTTATAAGCTTCGAACGGCCTCGCGCACGGGCACGGACCGATTCAAGAACGGGCCTCGCGCACCGGCACGGACCGACTCATCAAACAGATTCGGCCGAAAACGGATCCGAGCTCGCCCACACGCGGCGCGGCCCACGAGCGCCGCGCACGCCATGCGTGCCGCCGCCGCACGCCGCGCGCACCCATTTTTCCCGCCGCCTCGATCTCGACCGCTTCTTCGCTTTACTTTTACGTATAAGATTTACGTAAAATAAATCTAATCTAACCACGGATTTTCTCGTGGTGAAAACAAAATCCGACAAAATAAAAACGAGCCACGATGAACTATGTATTCAACAATTAACATATTGCGCACGTAATAATCAAACGTGAGTTAATCCAACAGAGCCAAGATATCGATCCTGTGCTCGATACCAATTGTAGGGAAAACTAGTGTTTTAGCCCCGTCCCGAGGATCTATCTTGATGTTTAATTCACCATACATTGATTATATGCCTAGCATGCACCTATATAATTAATCGCAACACGTAGGGTTTTCTCGTGTTTACCTCGATCTATCGAGGCGGAATGGATCGAGACTCGTGCTTTGATCTTCCGGATCGTATCCCGCCGCCCAATCTCCAACGCCGAGCGAGGACGATCTATGGAGAATGCTACGTAAAATCACCCTCTATCCTCTCTACACTTTTTCAAAAATTCTCCCAAGAACAATGGAGTCTCGAAAATTATGATGATGATTATTAATCATCGACATAGATTTAATCTCTTACCTCATATTTATAATGCATTACCATAATCCTATATGGAAATTACCATAATCCCATATGAAAATTACCATAATCCTATATGGAAATTACCATAATCCCATATGGAAATTACCATAATCCTTTATGGAAATTACCATAATCCCATATGGAAATTACCATAATCTTATATGGAAAGGATTATTACCATAATCCTATATGGAAAGGATCTATGCATATCCCATAAATATAATAATATCCTTTAGGATAAAGAGAATCAAATCATTACCTTGTAGAGAGCATAGGGGCCGATTTCCATACTTAGCTACGGTCCGACGGGCCAAATTTGTGGATCAAATGCAAGGAATAAAGATGGGCCTCAAATAAATTAATTATCTTATGTTCACCCATAACATAAATTAATTTATAAACATTTATTCATGCCACTAGAGAATAAATGCCGACTTACCCTTTATTACCGGTTGAGTCGGCTTGCACTTAGACATTACGAATCCCCGTATTTAAGATATCGAACGTCCATTAATTATTTATAGCATTCGATCGCTTAAAATAATTAATATCTTCATTTCCTTAAGTAGTACCACTCAACCTTATTATTGTACTTGAGCTAACTCAACCCGCAGGTTTAGTACAATAAACCTTTGAGCTCCTTAAGGGACGCCATCATCCTAAACGGATACGGTGACTGATACGTATAACTAGCATGATATACAAGCACCGCCACCACCCAAGATGCGGAGAATATCAAGTTAGAACATATAACCTCACCCATAACAAGTCAAAGTGATGGTCAAGAACTCATACACATCTAATACCTTATCGAGGTTTAGATCATCGAAGTCACCGATATCTAGGTTCTTCACGACGGTCGATAGAAGAACTCATCTCATCGTGATCCTTCAATACGCCGTAGACGCATCAAAGATAGACAAGCAACCAAGTCAAGTCACTTCTATCTATACCAGAGCCTATACCGACAACTCGTCCTCAAGTCGTCTCACCAGGAAACTTTTATATCTCATTGCTTCGACCAATCATACGCACTTCGTGATCTTCTACACATCGTATGATCTAACTTATATATGAGATAAAGGACACGATATATGCAATCAAGTATTCAATTCAGATAGAGATTGTAATAGTGGTAACAGAAACATTGTATACAAGCTCAACCAAACCGCTTTAGTATACAACCAACAAAGGAATACGAGGCCTTAATTGCAGGACTTCACCTGGCTCAAAGCCTTCACATACGAGCTGTGCAAGTTCACAGTGATTCTCAGGTCATAGTAAGCCACATGTTGGGAAAGTACGAAGCTAAAGGCAACAGGATGAAGAAATACCTTAAATAAACCAAAAGCCTACAACAGTCTTTCCCATACTTCCAGTTGGTTCGAATCCCAAGGGAATAGAATAGCCGAGCTGACACCTTAAGCAAACTAGCTTCGTCATCAACGAGCCCGCCAGTGGAAGAAGTCCAAAACAGAAGCATTGACGATGCTGATGTCGAAGTCAACATAGTCTTTGATGAAAAGCCTAATTGGATGACTCTCATTCAAGAATATTTGGAGAAGGGTGAATTACCTCATGATAGACTCGAGGCTAGGAAAATCTTGAGCAAATCTTTGCGATACATAATTGAGCAGGGAATTCTCTACAGAAAATCATATCTCTAGCCTCTCCTAAGGTGTCCGGTCCGAACCGAGCTGAATACGCATTAAGAGAAGTACATGAGGATCATGTGGAAGCCACATCGACCCCGCTGCTATCAAAGAAAGTCATGCGATGGAGGTACTATTCACAACAATGTTCCAAGACCAATCGACCTCGAAAGAAGTGTCCGGTGCCAATTCATGGAAATGTGCCGAGGCTACCTCAAATCGACTCACAAGATGCAAAGCCCTCGCCATTCATGCAATGGGGATTGATATTGTGGGCCCTTCAGAAAGCTCCGTGGCGCTTCAGCCTCGATTGTTGCTATCGACTACTTCACAAAGTGGTGGAAGCCGAACCTCGTGAAAATCACAAGCAAAACGCCTCAACTTTGTCTCGAAAAATATTGTGTCGCTCGCATCCCCCATGTCCTTGTTTCGATAATGGGACGCAGCTCACGATAAGGTCTTCAAAGAGTGGTGTCAAGAGCTTCAGATTCAACAAAAATTCACCTCGGTGGCCCATCCTCAAGCAAATGGTCAAACCGAAGTCACCAACACGACAATCGTGAAGGAACTCAAAACTCGCCTCGACCGAGTGAAAGGCATCCGGTGAAAAATTTACTACAAGTCTTATGGTCATACCGCACAACACCGGATATCGAATGGAGAAACACCCTACGCTTGGTGTATGGAGCCGAGGCAGAATCCCTAGAAATCGGTATGCCGAGCCCCGCACTCATCCATTTCTCACCAAGCAAATAGGGAGAATCTACGAACCGACCGGATCTGCTAGAAGAGAAGAGACCGCCACATTAGAGAAGCTTGGTACAAGCAACAAGTAGCTCGGATTATAACCAGCCGTGTCAAACCCGACAGCCCAAGTAGTCGCACCTGCATTTCAAATAACGAAGTCAAGAAGTCGCAAAGCTCGACAAGTTGAAGCCACACGGGAAGGACCATACCGAGTTGAAGAAGTCCTCTAAAAGGGTCATATAAGCTCGCCCATTTATCCGGTGAGCAAATACCTCATACGTGGCACATCATACATCTTAAGAGATATTTTGCATAAGTGTCAAAAGAAATTGTTCATTTAGTCTTGTTAGGTCGTGTCTTCAAGTCCTTTTCTGTTGTCACGTCGTGTTTCATTAATAAAATCTTTTCTTTATTTATTTCATCCGCCGCCTTGCATATTTCATTTGTCACTTATGCATACAACCTCTTCCCCAATATAAAATACCCTCTAAGGAGGATGATAAATACCCTCAAAGAGGATGATAAATAAACGCGCGTGAGGGGACCACTCTTATCGACACTTCTCGACAAATAAGGAACCTATACCTTCGTTTATTTCGAGGATGAATACCTTCGTTTAATACGAGAATGAACTACCTTCGTTTATTTCGAGGATGAATACCTTCGTTTAATACGAGGACGAACTACCTTCGCTTATTTCGAGGATGAATACCTCCGCTTATACGAGGATTAACTACCTTCGCTTATTTCGAGGATGAATTACCTTCGCTTATTACGAGGATGATCTACCGCTTGATTACGAGGATGAAATGTATACAACGCTTGATAAAAGGAAGAATCAACATAAGGCAAAGAAAATTTGTTCTTATTTCCAAAATATACAACGATACAACATTACGAGGACGATGAAGGACCAGAGGCCGAAAAGCTAAGCCAATCTCTAGCAAAGTCGTGGTTCAGCAGCTCATCTATGTTAACTCTACCCTACCTTTACCTCGCCCTCGATCGACACCGGAGCTCGCCACCGACCTCTATGTCTTGCCGTCCGACCCCGGCCACTGACAACCGCCGCTCTCACGGCATAAAACTCGAGAAAACCTATCTACAATCCTAGTACTTGAAGGAGAAGCCTCAAGAAGAGGGAGAGCCTCAAGAATGATCAAGCACCCGCCGAGCTGTGGATGACGAGCTACAACAGCCTTGCATGCACTCCTATCTTTCTCGTGTCGGCAAGTCGTTCTCGAATTGCTGTGAGTCCCGACCGCACTCATGTCTCAGAGATCGAACAACGGGCTGCGATCTCTAAGACTTTGGCTTCGGTCTCGAGATAGTCATTCCACCACCTCGACGAATAACTACCTCGATTCGGCGCGTCGGCACGACCGATTTAGCATCATCCTTCGTTATCTCGAGCCTCCTTCAACTCCAAAACCGAGCTCAAGCTCGCCAAATTTCTCTTGAGCACTAAGAACTTCACATCGCCTTCCTCCCGACATGGCCCACTTGCTTCCAAGTGAAGGACCTCGACCTCTTTGCTTCGAGAGTTCGGTTCAAAATTTTGATCCGTCCACCAAGGAGATATATCAACAGTTCAGAATGATCAAGACAAAAACAAAGGGAAGCATTCTTCAATAAAATTGGGAGATTTTATTCAAATCTTTAAGGCAATGTCAAAACCAACATCCTAATGATGCCGTAAGTACATTTTATCTACAAAAAAGAAAAAAAAAAAAAAAGTGGATCAATCGACCCTCCAAAGAAGTTCAGCCGCACCTCCCGGCCTCCTCAACATCCGCAACTTCAGGCTGCACCTCCTCGGCCTCCTTCCGAACTTCCGTAGCTTCGGCCTCGGCAGTCGCCGTCGCCTTTGGCTCCTTAACCAAATCGGCCATAATAGCTTCGAGCACGACGTCCCGATCCACCGAGCAAGCACGGACCGACTCAAGAAGCAATGAAGGTCGAAGAGAGGCCGCCTCTCCACAACGGGCAAGTTCTTCAGCCGCCAGAGACCTCGGCATACGCCCACAGCAGGCCTCATTCTCCATCACCTCATACCCATACTGACTTATCCAAATTGTAATCCTCGCAAGTTCATCGAGAGTGGCCGCCACTCACAGATAAGGACCTCGCCAACCTGCCGACCAGCCCAGAACCTCCCGGACAAAAATAGCCTCCGCAGAGATGTGGAAAGTTCTCTGCGAGGCCGCCGCCTCAACCTCCCTACACCGCCGCCCCACCGGCCTTCAGCAGCCACCACCACCACCGCCCGCCGCCAGAGCCGCTGTCTCCCTCGTCCGCATCCCGAGCCTTCGCCGCCTCGCCACCGTGGACGGAGGAGGGTCTTCCTCCTCCAAATCCCTGGCGACGTGAACCACCCGATCGAACTGGACGACGACGTTATTCAGATATTCCATCAATTGGGTGGACGTCGTCACCATCCTGGCTAGCTCGGCCGTCATGTACTCGGTCCCCTGCACAAAAGACAACCATGTCAAACAAATACATCAAATACTTAAATTTGTGACTTGCAAAACAATTGCATTACCTCGGGGAAGGACCGACGTGCGACCTGGGTACCGACGATCTCACAGTCAACATCGTCGGTAGAAGCGGGAATACGCCTCTCCTTGTCGGGGCGTGAGATGCGCAAAGGCGAGGGCGACTTCACCACCTCTTCGGTCCTCTCAGAAGATGCCTCAGCCATAACCTTCGGTGCCACGGGGGAGGGCTCGAGATCAGATTGCGACCTCTTCCTCTTCTTCGAGGTAAGGAAGTTCACTGCAGATAAATAAACGCCGAGTTAGAACACAAAGTAAAAAATAAATCAAGAGCGGAAGTGAAATAAGGGGGCCTCACCCTTCACCGGTTCTACCGAGGTAGCAAGATCATGAGGGCTCAGCCCCGCAGCGATGAGCTCGGCCTCCGAAAAAGCTTCGTCAACAAGGCCGGCCCTTTCCAAAATCTCCTCTAGGCCACCGAAGCTGTCATCGGTGGCCATATCCAATAGCTTCCCTGTATTCCAGACGAACTGGAGGGACTCATCGAACCGACAAAAGAATAACTTCTTCTGCTAGTTCGAGATTTTTTACTTCGTTTTTACTTTGAAACTACGACGAGGTGACAAATAATACCACCCCGCGCTAGATTTAAACTGGAAAAACCTAAGGACAAGCCCTAAGGTAAGAGGAAAATTATGCCGATGAGCATAGACACCAAGGCCCGCCAACCGAAAAGAATTTGGCATTATTTGCAGAGGTATGCCGAACAATTGTTGCACCGACATACATGTATGAAAAGGAAGACGAAGACCGCACTTAAGGCGTCCTCAGAAATCAGAATAAAACCCTCCTGAGGGGCGCAGTCCTATCCTCCGGCTTGGGAGCAACCAACCCAAAAGATTTCGAATAAAAATCTAGAGGCAAGCTCTATTATGGCAGGGCTTCTAGATATGAAGGAAAAGAAGAAACCCTACCAAAATCCCTCAAAGGCGGAAACCCACTCTACACACGTAAGTGGGGAATCGAGAGT
Organism: Salvia rosmarinus; assembly: GCA_036937905.1. Lineage (NCBI taxonomy): Eukaryota > Viridiplantae > Streptophyta > Magnoliopsida > Lamiales > Lamiaceae > Salvia > Salvia rosmarinus. Next base: position 65,953,765 of record CM072816.1, on the reverse strand, counting down.
GAAACTTCTAAAACCACCGCGAGTCCGGTGGCGATATCGACATATCACGGCCTTCATAGCCGTGAGACTCCTCGTAAGAAGAAGGTTAAATAACTTACTTGTTTTATGTGGAATATCAAGAAAATGGCATCGATGTTCGCAAGACGATTAATGGCGTAAAGTAAAACACTCGTTGTTTTCGTAAAGACAAAGAGTTTTTTTTGAGTTTGAAAGTTGGAGGCGGATAAAGTGAAATGAGAAAAGGCGTATTGTGGAAGTTATTCCCCCAACGTGCACTTTATCGGGACCCCAACCGCCGTACGCATTAAATGGATGTGACGTGTTTCGTGTTCGACATCGGCATGGCATCCCGTGTTCGACCTCGGCACGACATTACACATTCAACCTTAGCAAGGCATTACACATTCGACCTCGGCAGGGCAAAGAGTGTTCGATTTCGGTCAATTTATGGCCAAGCGACATACAACTTCGCCAGACTACGAATTTCGGCGAGGCAATGTCAAAACCACTATACCCAATCCATCACGACCTCACTCCTACGTCTTTTGTTGGGGGGGGGATGTGATAGGATACGGCCCAACTACTAGGCCCAAGCATCAGGCCCAATACAAATGGGCCCCGACATTAAACTCGGCCTATGTGTGTTCGGCCCAAGAAGACTCCTCAACCAACTACAACTCAAATCGCAAGTGGAGACGTAGAAGATTCGGATGCATATCTAAAAGAATCATTATAAGAGAAGACTTTGTATTAGAGTCAAACTCGATATGATAGTGTATAAAGAGGCTAGATTAGACGAAAGAAGATCATCTACACTTTTGTAATCGCTTCACGCACTCAATACACATATACTCTCTCGCTCCGGACGAGATCTATTTCAATAGATCGAACCACGTTATTTCCTCGTGTTCCTCAAGATTTATTACCCTACTAAATTAAGATCGATCATATACATACACGATTTTAATTACTTTTTATTAAAAATTTAAATAATAATAATGTTCCTACAATATTTAAAAATTATTTAAGATATGGTATTTGTTAGAACAAGTATAAAATAAACCAATAGCACAAATTCTAAAAGTCTGACCTAAGATTATAATAATTAATTTGGAATATATGTTATGTCTGTGAATAAAGATTTTTGCTTTTAGTTAGTACATTGTGATATTCCAACTAATTAGGTGCGAAATTCATTATCTCAAACACATGCATGCTAATATTATTCAAACACAACAAAATTGTGAATATAAAGTCGAATTCAATATATGTATATATAGTGACATAAATAACATAAGGTTTGTTTTATTCAAAAGCTATTCATATATTAAAAGTTAGAATTGAAAAGTATTTGGCCATAGATATACTTAGAGGTAGGGTGTCTAACGGTTCGGTTTCTTTGCTAATCGAATCAATTTTTCGCTAACCGAACCGAATTTCTCCAAAAAGTGGAACCGAAACCGAACCGCTTTAAATTTTCGTTAATCGAAAACCGATTGTTCTTCATGGTTCGGTTTCTGTTAACCGAAACCGAATTAAAATTAATTAATAATAAAACAAATAAAACAAATAAAATAATAATTAAAATAAATAAAATAATAATTAAAAACTGAAACTTATTAAAATAGATAAAATATTTAACAATAATTAATAAAGTAGTAATTAAAATTTATTTTCATAATTTTTAATTAATTAATTAGTAATTGAAATAATAATTAAAATAAAAACGGTTTTTCGCTTTTTTCTGCTTCGAACTGCTCGTTATCGGTTAACCAATAACCGAATTTTTTCAACTCGAACCGAAACCGAACCGATAACCAAATTTATCGGTTTTCGTTAACCGAATTTGTCGGCTTTCGGTTCCCTGCTTTTAACCGAAACCGAAAACTGCTTAGACACCCCTACTTAGAGGGTGTTTGGCTAAACTTATTTTAAAAACTTATAAGACATAATGTTTGAAAACTTATAAGTTATCAAAGTGTTTGGATAATTGAGCTTATATGTTAGAGAAAGAATCGTTAGTTAAAGAGAAAAATCATAGTTAGAGATAGAAAATTGACGAAAGGTGAATGATAATGTAAATATAGAATAACGAACTATATATCGTAAGATTATTTTGATAATTCACTGTTACTTATAAGTTTATAAAAATAAGTTGGGGTTGAGCTACTTATTTTTGGGGATCTTATAAACTGTTGAGCTTATTTTCACAGCTTATAAATTATTTAGAGCTTATTTTATCAAACACTTTGTATGAGCTTATAAGCTCCTAAATAACTTATAAGCTGTTTTAAAAAGTTTATAAGTTAGCCAAACACCCTCTTAATTTGCTAAAAGATGTGTATTAAAATTAGAGGTCAAAATCCTGGAGGTGGTAGACTGTTGACACATAGTCCAAAAGGTTTTACCGAAACATTGGTTGGAGCGGTATTATAGAGAGCAACATATCTGAAATTAGGCATATATAAACACAACCTGCGGCACACCGAGCTAGGGTCTCCCTCTCATCTAAAATTCCTTCCTCCTTTTGCATGGGAGGCTGGGATATTTCACTATCACATTAATCCTTTCGTTTCATCTCAAAATTCATTTTTTTGCAGGGAGGAAAAGAGAGTATTATCTTGAATGCTCTCCATCTTTCTTCCCCAACTTATTTTCCTTCAAGAATAATCTATAAAATAAATTTTTGGGATATCCATGGACGCCATCAAGATTCAAGATGTCGACCTTGTAAGTATAAATGCTTGATTTAATCCCGATACATATATTTTTTTAAAATTATTTTCGAGAACAAATAGATAAGTTTGGAACTCGTGACCTCAAAACAGGTAAACATCCCCGTTGATGAAGTTTTCGCGCATTTGAAGTGTTCGAGGGAGGGTTTGACATCGCCAGAAGCAACAAAGAGGCTTGAAGCTTTTGGCGCCAATAAGCTTGAGGAGAAGAATGAAAGCAAAATTCTCAAGTTTTTGGGGTTCATGTGGAATCCTCTTTCATGGGTTATGGAGTTTGCTGCTATAATGGCTATTATGTTGGCTAATGGAGGGGTAATTAATTAGTTTACTCTTATTTATATTCTTTTATTTCGCCATTCTTTCATTTTTCCTCATTTATCAAAGCTATATTTAATCTCCTATTGATATCAAATTTTACGCGCGTTAATTATGTTAATTATCGTAGAGATGAAACACTAGCTATTTGCAATCAAGGGCGAACACACATGTAGTAAAAGGGATTTTTCACCAATTGTTGCTTTTGTTCTTATTCGTATAACTTTCTCGGAAATTTAATCGATAGTTCTAAACTTGAAATGACTGTGTGCAAATTTATATAACTAAATTCGATATCTTTTTCTGCGTCCGCCACTGTTTACCACTAACATCATAATGAACCCAGGGCAAACCTCCGGACTGGCAGGATTTCATTGGCATCTCGGTGCTGCTAATTATCAACTCCACCATTAGCTTCATCGAAGAAAATAATGCTGGAAATGCTGCAGCCGCCCTCATGGCAGGCCTTGCCCCCAAAACCAAGGTACATTTTATTTACCATCCCATTTTCTTGCATCGATCAACATTTTTTTTGTGTGTGTGATAATCATATGATCATAAAAAGGTTTTAAGAGATGGAAAATGGAGTGAGGAGGAGGCGTCCATTCTAGTTCCAGGAGACCTGATCAGCGTAAAGCTCGGCGATATTATCCCCGCCGATGCCCGTCTCTTGGAAGGTGATCCTCTCAAGATTGATCAGTCTGCTCTCACAGGAGAGTCGATGCCGGTGACCAAGAACCCCGGCGATCAAGTCTACTCCGGCTCCACCTGCAAGCAAGGCGAGATCGAGGCCGTTGTCATCGCCACTGGCATCCACACCTTCTTTGGAAAAGCCGCGCATCTCGTTGATAGCACCAACAATGTGGGACATTTCCAACAGGTACGTGCACTTGCTGATGATGATATATTTCTCCAGTTTGCTACGAATTAAGCACAAAATAAATCACGGAGGTAAAGAAAAGAAAATTACATGAATCGTTTATCCAATTCGTTACCATGTGACTATGTATGGGGGTGTTGTTAAGCTAAAAAAATAAAGTCACTGACATTTCCAAATCTAGATACATGAGAAAATAGGGGTTTTCTAGCTCTCCCAAATTACTTTTCTACTTTCGCTGGTGGTCGGCGTTCAGTATTTTCAGGCTCCATGACTCAATGTCAGTTGATTTATCTTCCTCGTATTTTAAGTTCTCATCCTCGTATCTTGAGTTGCTTTGTTTGTTTGAATAGGTCTTGACTTCGATTGGGAACTTCTGCATCTGCTCTATTGGTGTGGGAATGATGATCGAGATCATAGTGATGTACCCTATCCAGAAGAGGGCGTACAGGCAAGGAATCGACAATCTACTGGTGCTACTGATCGGTGGGATCCCAATCGCCATGCCGACGGTTCTGTCAGTTACGATGGCGATCGGGTCCCACAGGCTGTCGGAGCAGGGTGCCATCACTAAGAGGATGACCGCGATCGAGGAGATGGCAGGAATGGATGTGCTCTGCAGCGACAAAACGGGAACCCTCACTCAACAAGCTCACGGTCGATAAATCTTTGATCGAGGTCTTTCCATCGGATTTGGATGCCGATGGCCTCCTCTTGCTTGCTGCTCGAGCCTCTAGGATTGAGAATCAGGACGCCATTGATGCTTCCATTGTTAACATGCTCAAAGATCCTAAAGAGGTATGTACGTCGATATACCTAATTTGGAATCATATCGATTCAAAACTTCTAGCGCGAACCTAATGAAATTTGGTTGTTGGAATAAAGCTCAAATGTGATTATCTTAGTTGTGACAGGGAGATTTAGAGAATGTTGTGGGAGCTTCAACATCCCCAACCATTGTTTTTAAAATAGCCAATTATTCTTTATTTCGTCATAAATTTTAGGGTTTAGCTTCCTCAACTATTTATTTGGGTCCGCCCATGGTTGTGATTCGTGAGATTGTTTCAGGCAAGGGCGGAATTACAGAGTGCATTTCTTGCCGTTCAACCCAGTGGAGAAGCGAACTGCCATCACCTATTATGACTCCAATGGAAACTGGCAGCGCTCCAGCAAAGGTGCTCCTGAGCAAGTAAATGCAGTCTTCTACTTAACATATTAATTAGCATATATACCTAATTGAGGTTAGCAATTTTTTCTAAAGAAATTGTTTAAGCATTTTGATAGATTATTGAACTATGTGGATTGAGCGGGAAGAACTGAGGAAGGCTCAAATGATCATTGAAAATTTTGCAAACCGTGGTCTTCGCTCTCTTGGTATTGCACGACAGAGTGTGCCGGAGAAGACGAAAGAGGGCGAGGGCGGAGCTTGGGAGTTTGTAGGTTGCTGCCGCTATTCGACCCTCCGAGGCACGACAGTGCAGAGACGATCAGAAGAGCTCTTCAACTGGGCATCAATGTGAAGATGATCACCGGCGATCAGCTAGCCATCGGCAAGGAGACGGCTCGTCGGCTCGGCATGGGGACCAACATGTATCCATCTTCTTCTCTGCTTGGCCAGAGCAATGATGAGTCCATTGCTCCAATGTCAGTTGACGAGCTCATTGAGAAGGCAGACGGCTTTGCGGGGTCTTTCCTGGTAATTTCATTATCAATAACCTTATATATTCGTGGGTTAATTTTTTGTAGCAAATATTACTATTTTTATTCGAATATAATTTTGCACGACTTTAAAACATTACAAATACAACATCACATCTTAACTTTTTGTATAACTAAAGCATCATCTATTTGGTCAACAGTAACACTATGTCGTTTGCTAGATATACAACATCATTTTACGTGATTACACAAAATTTAAAGGATGGCCCTGTAATTGCATAAATGAAAACGTAGTATGAAAATTATTAACTTTGGTAAATATTGTTTTATTTGCGTCAATTTATCCTATATATAGTCATATTAGACATGATCAAAACTTGGGGTATTAGAACTCGATATGTTGTTGTTGGGGCCACACATTTTCAGCCTGATAAAATTTCGGATTGGGTCAAAATTTTCTCCCAAATTTAGGTCGGGCAATATTCTTTAGGCTCAGTGTGTTTTCTGACATGACCGAAAATTTGATAGCTCTAATTAAAGTTAACAAGAATCTTCCACACGTAGAGCACAAGTACGAGATTGTGAAGAGGCTGCAAGAGAGGAACTACATTTGCGGCATGACCGGAGATGGCGTGAACGACGCACCGGCGCTGAAAAAGGCAGACATAGGCATCGCCGTAGCAGATGCGACGGACGCCGCACGGAGCGCGTCCGACATTGTTCTGAGTGAGCCGGGCTGAGCGTGATTGTGAGCGCTGTGCTGACGAGCCGCGCCATTTTCCAGAGGATGAAGAACTACACCATTTACGCCGTCTCCATCACGATCCGCATCGTCCTCGGATTCATGCTCATCGCACTCATCTGGAAGTTCGACTTTTCCCCCTTCATGGTCCTGATCATCGCCCTCCTCAACGACGGAACCATCATGACCATCTCGAAAGACAGAGTGAAGCCCTCGCCCGTGCCCGTGCCCGACTCGTGGAAGCTTAACGAGATCTTCGCCACCGGCATCGTCCTTGGGACGTACATGGCCGTCATGACCGTCGTCTTCTTCTACCTCGCGGCTTACTCCAACTTCTTCTCGGTAAGTGCTCTCACTTTACTTTTTGCAAATTGTCGAATTGATAAGCTGAGTGTGTGTAATCGTACTATGTTTTTGTTGGTATTTAGGAAACATTTGATGTTAGGTCTATCAGAGGGGAGACATATGAGTTAACTGCCGCACTCTACTTGCAAGTGAGTATTGTGAGTCAGGCCCTCATCTTCGTGACGAGGTCAAGGAGCTGGTCTTTCGTGGAACGACCGGGCTTCCTGCTCATAACTGCGTTCTTGATAGCTCAATTGGTGAGTGTGACATTTTAGTTTGTTTAATGTCGAGATGGAGATTGAATTTGTGAAGAGGGATTTTCAGTTGGCAACGTTGTTGGCTGTTTATGCAAATTGGGATTTTGCGAGGATGAAAGGCATCGGATGGGGTGGGCCGGAGCTATATGGGTCTACAGTATCGTCACCTATTTCCCACTTGATGTCCTCAAATTCATGATTCGATTTGCATTGAACGACCAGGTAGTGTATCTTCACTTGTCATATCCAACTGGCTATATAGTTAAATGTCGTAAGTAGGTAGTAAAAATTAAAAAATTGAGTCAACTGTGATGATTTTTCTTTGAAGAATAGTTCGATTTTTCAATTTTTTAATAGAGCTGACCGTTTGCACACTCTTAATATAGACTGCAACCAAGAGGCACTATGGTGGTGGCGACAAGGAAGCGCGATGCTCCTTACCGACCGCCTCGGCTTCTGACTTCTGACCATCAGACAAGAAATACAATGAGAGTTCTAAAATGCGATCAAATTGCAAGGTAGCGTTGTGTCATCACTGCTCCATATAATGACAATTTTAATCTACTTCTGTCATCAAATCTAATTGGCAACCAATTTTATGCATGGCGTTCCCATCCATTTAAATTTAATGACACGATTTTTTTTTCTTGATATATTTTAAAAATTTTATCGTTTTGACCAAGTGAAATAAGTTGAGTTACAAAATATATAAGTGGAAATGTCAAATCCCACTACCAACTAGACTTTACGATCCATAAATAACTAATGAAGTAAAATTATCATTAATTAAATTTATGAAACTTAAATATGTATTAATTGATATATCGATTAAAATTATCACTAAATCAATTTATGAAGATATATGAGTATATATATTTCTCTTCATATTATTACGCAGGGTCAAATTTCTTACATGAAAAATCGTGTTACAGTTAGAGGGGTGGTTTGCACACTGTCAAATCCAGATTCCAGCAACACTACATTTTCTTCTAAGAGAGAGAAGCTGCCATAATTTTGGGAGATGAAAACTTTATTTTGAACAAGGAAGTTGACGATGATGCGATGGAGTTCAGAGTACTAGTAAGAAAACCTTAGTTTTCAATAAAATTGAAATTTAAGTTTTGGATGTCAATCAATGGTTGTAATTTGGGGGGAAAATGTGAATCTCAAAGTGTAGCTAAGAATTGTTGTAAATTGAGGTTTCTGCACATGTGTTCTTTTTAAATTTGTTTCTTTTGGATTATTTCAAGTGTTTCTCCCTAACGCGATGATTGATGTCATTTCATACTTCTGAAACGTTAAATTCATTTTCCATATTTTCAATATCTTAAATACGTAACATGGCTTGGATAAAAATATAATTAGAACATAGCAAATTATATGTACGAGATTTCAATAGGTAAAATTTTATCCTTTCACTATTGAATATTAGGCTAGAAACCACACTAAAAATCCTTTAATTTCGTAAAGTAGTGTTAGATTCATGTGATGAATATAAACTGTGTGTTTGTACACATTATCCCCTGTGTTGTTTGTTGAGTACTTATCAATCTAAAAGCATATATACAGTCTATATATCTGTAGCTTAAAGGGTGGTTTTGCAAAGATGTGATAGAGGAAAACTTATATGGATACTGAAAGTGTTGATTCGCCTAAACACAGAACTGCTATGTAGACTGTTATCCATCCACAGAGTAAAACAGTGAAATTAAAAACTTAAAAGAACACTAAAATAACTTTTATACAGATTAAAATTATAATCAGAGATACCAATTATGGTGAAAATATTCATCAGAAATGTACAAAAACTTTACAAAAGAACTTTACAAAAGTCACTACTTTATGACAAGATAAAGTCGGACACTTTGAGTCTAAACGTGAAATGCCCTCATTCTTGTAATAGAGACATTACTAAAATCTTTAAATCTTTAACATTTATATAATATAATAATGATATTACTAATTATATTTAAGCAGAGGAGGTTATAAAATTAGACAAACGGACAGCATGTCCCCTATATACGTATATAAATCAACATGTACAACAACACCACCACCAAAACAATAACAAAATGGGTCATATATATATGTATCAAAGTATTATACACCCATTCAACATTTATCTTAACCAAAAACCACTTAAATTTATACTTAGCCACACTTATGTACTAGTACATTATGTGTATATTCACAAAATAAAGGCGATGTATCGTGATGAGGATGGGTATTAAACATAAAATTCGCCTTCAAGCAATTAATAGAGTAGAAACAGCTTCTCATTTACAAACAAAATCAACAAAGTCCATTTCTTAGCGTAGCTAGTTCACATCAAAACCAACTCAACAGACGGATAATATAACTGTGGTAATCACAACAAAATCAACAAAGTCCATTTCACCGTGAATGTACACATTCAAACACCGCAAATAGAATGCAATACAACGCATAGTTGCAAACAAGACTCATATCAAGATTTTTGCAATAAGACTTTAAATTTATACATGCTACTCCTATAAAAAATTCTATTACGATCACACTTAGGTAGTGTGATATAAAACCAGTATATGTGGTTAAGAGATACCCTTTTGTTATGCAAAGATTTAAACCATATACAAGGACTCAAAGTTATTTAAACAAGATCAACACCAAAAATTACGATCTTTCACCTCGAGGGCCGCAGATTTATAACTTAACGAGGACAACCCAAGAACTGTCAAATACTAAATAAATAAAAGAATGCTTTAAAGAATGAAATCGTTCATAATGATATCAGATCCGAGTCGAGAACAAAACTTATCGTGCCTGTGACGCCACCGACATCAACTCAAGCAAATTCACAAGACAATGCCGGAAAGCTACAATAACATTTAAGAAGTTATCAATATAAGATAAAGGGAAAAGAAAGAAGAAGAAGAAAAAGAACTAACTAAGAAAAGAATACCTATAGCTTAAAAATGGAGCAAATGAGAGAGGTTCAAAAGACACTGCACCTAAGTTCAATTATTGCAATCTATACAGAATGTTCACAAGACGGTGCTACCTAATTATTATCATAGTGAATCACCCAAGTCAATAGATATTAAGATGCTCAATATATGAGGAATGTCACTATTCTCAAACATGCTTGTTTCATATCTAAGAGCATGAATTACAAGTACTCCAACTCGAAAACATAAAAATAAAAAGAGTACGTAATTACAAGTATTACACAACCTAGGTTCAAAATAAATTTTGGTAATTTTAGTCGGTAGGACAAAAGGTGTCAATTTCAGGACATCAACTGCAGTTATTAACAGGAATACATGTCTTTTACCAGAAACAACCAAAAGAGTAGATGATACTATCACCGGGAGGAATGAAAAGCTTAAACCATGGGATTGAATACTAAAACTAAAAGGTACAGATATTTCAACTAGTACAAGATTTCGAAGGATCCTATTTTCACAGTATTAATGCTAATACATCGGATGAAAAAATAACTTGTCGATGCTAGAAGCTTTGAATGATGAAATTATAGTAACTCAAAATTTTATTTAGACCTCGGATAGTCTCGAAATACAATTTACTTGTTTGGAATCAAAATCACAAAAAGAGGACAAGAAAGATAAGAAAACAGGTTCAACTCCACATTTCTTAATGAAAGCATTTGTTTTGAGAGTATTATTTTAAACAAAAAGAAGATAATAAATGAATTTGAATTGTTTCTAGTTCTAGTACATGCAAAACTCATACTAGCAACCCGTGGCTTTATATATGATACTACTAATACTAACTATTTTCTAAAAAGAAACAACAAATTTTATTAGAAAAGGATAAAACGTTACAAAGGAACGAGTAATCCCCAAAAGTGATGACATCCTAGCTAAAGATACAACCCAACTCCCCCAACCCAAACAAAAAAGAAAAGAAAAGAAAAAAACCTGAATTCTTGTGATTTGAGACACTATAACCAACTCAAGAAATTTATCACACATCCTCCAAGGATTCTTCTTAATCCTCAAAGAGCGACAACGAACAACAGCAGGGTTATCAGAACCCCATCATAACATTTTGTCCTTTTTTGCATACGAAACTACCAAGATTAGACCGAAACAAATCATTGATCGGACACGCCACCGATTTGAGTTCTAGTCTTTAGACAACTCACAAGCTCATCAGAAAGTAAATTGATTTTATTCCAACACACCACCACTTCAACCGCCATAACCAGTAATTTAAAATGAAACTAATCATATGACTATCCAATACAAAATTAGAAGCTGTAAACCACACGCAGATCAATAATGGTGGCTTCACTTAAAATAATGGTAAACACACGCAGTAATAGTTATAACCAATCACGCACATGCTCAATAACACATAACATGAAGAATATATTTATTAAATTTGTTAGCGAGACCATCTCGCCCCATGCACTGCAGTAGCTAGTATTGCTTATTCCTCTGAAGGAGTGCCAATAAATTATAAGGATAGAAAGGGCTTACCAGCATTAAGTTTAGGCTGGTCATTGATCAAACTTAAAAGGAAGGATACTAGCTCAGGCCAGTCATACTGTGCAATTATTGATACAGCCACACTTACTGCAGTACAGATCTTCTTATTTGGATCATCTAGTGATACTAGAAGTAGCCCACGATAGATGCCTGATAAATAACAGAGTTAGGTGTCCATCATGCAATCAATACAGTTGAACTTTATCCTACACATGTAAAACAGCTATCAGTACCCAATTTCAGCTGACACGAGTGTGTAATTTAGAATGCATCCCTAGTTCAGCAGAAAACTTAACATTAAAGTTATAAGCTATATGTAAGAACAGAGTTCTGTTCTTACAAGCACAGATCATCAATTTGAGTAGAAAACTCAATAACTATATGAATGTGATGATGGCTCAAGATATTTTAGAGGAGCAACACCAAGGACTTCCACTACAACCAACTTTGAATGTAGAGCTCAAAGTGCCAACCTTCAGTCCAATATGCTTGGAAATATGGGTACGTTTGGTTATGTTTTTAACTCCTATTTCCAATTCTCCTATATGCAAAACACTGAAATCACATTTGCTTTTCTTTTTTACTAACACTTTTTCCAAATACATATCATCCATCGTAATCAAGCATCATTCTGACCCGACTCGCCAATTAAACAATCTCTTTCCCTCAAGGGTACTCTTTTTCCATATTAACCACAACTAGTAAAATTCAGATTGATAGCTTTAATGTGACAAAACAATAAATATATACCAAATCAATACTGGACCAAGCAGAACATCTGTAATGCAATACGAATTGACCGGTTACAATAGAAAGTATTTGCCCAATAATTATACACCATGCGCAAGAAATCAGTTAATCTCCCACAAACAGCAAGATCACTGTTTTCCTAATTCCCAGTCCATGAGTTTATGTCAAATTACCAAATTAAATAATCCAGACAATCGATCCAATTTCATTTCTACAATCGAATCAAATCACAAAATTCAAAATTAAGTCCAATAATATCATACACAATCCAGTTTCCCTAAGTACTAAGAGACCTCCGAGCTAATCAAACGGATCTGATTCATCTCCAAAATAGTAAATCCCAAAGTAAACCCTAGATCGAAATAAATTCAGATAATTCTCAACCTTCAGTAATTTGTTCAGGTTCCAATCGAAGAAGGAGATGGCCCGATGGCAGAGCACCAACGGCGTTGCTGGATTTGGATGCCAAGCGGCGACTCTTGCCGGATTTCAAGCGGCGACGACAGATCGAGAGAAAGAGAGATTTGTTCTCTGTGCGTGCAGTGAGAACGGAGAGGGAGTGGGAATGAGAGTAGGGGGGATAGGGAGGAGATGACGGCAGCAGTGGTCGTCACGGTGACTCGCCGTTGGAAAAGGAGCGGCGGCGACGGCAGAGTGAAGATGATAGAGAGATGGATCGGTGGTTAAGAGAGAGGCGGAGGAGAGGGAGAGAGTGAGTGTTGGTCGCAGGGAGGGAGGGAAGGGCGGGAGTGAAGGATGAGAAAATTTGACCAAGTCCGAAATAAATGCAAATGGTTAAGACATATGTTAATTTACTCATATGTCGTAAGTTCGAATCTCACCCCTGTAATTTTTTATTTTTTTTAAATTTATATACATGATTACGCTTTTTATAAACTAGTGTATTGGATGTTAAAACATCAAGACATACACTACGCTTTTGTTAAGCAGAATACGTGCTATGCCACATAATCAACCATCGCAATGATTCACCACACGCATAATAATACGCCATATAGGCCACGCCACATAGTGAAATGATACGTAATAATACACCACACGGGCTTTTACCATGAATGAAACAACATAACAATGATTATAACCATAAACTTATCGATAGAGCAAACCTCATCTCGTGTAGACGTTTAAAAGAATACGCTTTAGCCCTTACTCGGTCGTCCGTCCTTGAGCTTCGGATGTCACACCACCTAACACTTTAAAATACTTGTAACTTAATCTTTTTAATAACTAAAGCTTTATTCTTAAGCATTAAATCAAACATAATCTTTTCACATAACTTCTTAATAGTTAATATTTACGTAAAAATAAGAACTCACATCTAACTTAAATTCTTAGTTTTCATTTAAACTTCATATACCTAAATATACCATTATACATCATAAACATACTTATATTAATCACCTAAGCTTACTTTCATTAAGTGTCATTCAACCTAATAAATGAAAATGGTAAATAATTCCTTACTTAATTCAAACTAATATATAACTTGTTCAATAAAGCTCCATTATTATCCATAATCATCATTCTATATTTAACTTTAATTAATCTAAAGTTAGACATGAATATTTCCATTAAAACATAAACTAATCTTTTTCAACTTTCACATATAAACTTAGAAAATTCCAAATAAATTATATTATGCTTAATTTACATTCTAAAGCTTATATATCATGTTATTTGAAACAAATAAAATCAAAATCATAAGAAACTTCAACTTCAAAATTTTCGAAAATTAGGAAAAATATACATTAAATTTTTAATCTATTTTTCTTACTTAATAAATGCTTAAATACATTCAAATACATAATTATAAATATAATACAAGCATAATACAACATCATTTAAAATTCAAACCTAGGGTTTGATCCTATTTCTCAAATCACATATTTTTCATAATTAAACCCTCATTTATGCATAATATTAACTTCTAAACATAGATTAACCTATAAACACATGAATAATCATCAAAATAAAACAATAACTTTGAACTTCACATACTAAAATTTGTTTCTTTTGGAACACTTGTTCTTATTTCAAGTGTTTCTCCCTAACGCGATGATTCATGTCATTTCATACTTGAAATGTAGAATCCATTTTCCATATTTTCAATATCTTAAATACGTAACATAGCTTGATATACCGTAGTATATGTCAGAATAAAAGAAAAATATTATTAGAACATATCAAAATTATCTGTACGAGATTTCAATAGGTAAAATTTTATGATTTCACTAATGAATATTAGGCTAGAAACCACACTAAATATCCTTTAATTTCGCAAGGTAGTGTTAGATTTATGTGATGAGTATAAACTGTGTATTTGTACACATTATCTCTTGTGTTGTTTGTTGAGTACTTATCAATCTAAAAGCATATATACAGTCTACATCTGTAGCTTAAAGGGTGGTTTTGCAAAGATGTGATACAATTCATGATCGTGAATAAAATGTATCATCAACCACATCAGATGAGATGATAGGCAATGAAATCCACGAAAGATCAGTTGCTTAGCAACAACAGTAGATTGTTTTGTAATTTTAAAGGGACGTAAATTTTGTCGATGATAACAGTCAGAAGACCAAGTAAGAACAAAGTGTTGTACACAACCATTCCTAATTTTGGTTTTGTCCCATTTCAGACATGGACGACTACAACTATATATATATATATATATATATATATATATATATATATGAAGTGGTTATTATCGTGTGACACTTTTATAGTGTATACATAAGAACAAATATCAATTCTTGATAAATTCAAAGACAAATTATGATGTAGATATATAAATACATAATTATATACGTAAATATACATATCAATAATTCAGATCTACATTTAAACATAACCATTATATTTCAAATCTAATGGACATGATTTGTTCTTATTGTATATACATGAGAACCATTTTTATCGTGAGAATTTAAAATGATGAATTATTGTGAAAGTTGATGAATCATCGAAAAGTTATCGAATCCAAAATAAAATTTTCGCCTCATGAGATTCGAACCTGGTGAAAATTTCCAAATTTTTAATTCAATAACTTTCTCAATGAATTTATCAACCTTCATAATGAATTCATTTGTTCCTAGTTTTTAGGATAAAATGATTCTCATTTGAATATATATATATATATATATATATATATATATATGGTTCCCATAGTACTCGGCCCCAAATAGTATGTAGTCCTCAATCTAGACCACACATTTTGAACACGTGGTCGCACCACAAGTCCAATTCGTGGTACCATTTTTCTTTTTTTTTTTTAAAATTTTCGCAAGGGACAAATGGGAAGAAATCAAATCGCTTTTTCTTCTCCTCCTTAGCAAACAGATAACTATTTAAGACGACGGCAACAATAGAGGACAAGAGTTGATTTAACCGACGGCAATACCGATTTAACAACAAAGAACATGCACGAACAACAATAAACAACATATTTTTAAAGAAAGAAAAGAAGAAAAAAATTGAGAACAAAATTGATGGATTTTGAGAAAATAGAAGATTAATTAATTTCATAGATAATTGAAGAATCGAGATAGATAGTGGTTATGGCGGTGGTTCACGATGAATTCGCCGATAATCGAGGAAAGAGACGACGGAATTGATGGAGAATGATGGATGAGAGATTTATTGTCGAATATCATAAAACTGCATTTAACAAAACATAAAACTACATTGAACAAAACCTGAAGCTATATTGAACAAAACATAAAACTGCATGTTGGTAAGAAACACAAATATGCATTTAACACAGCACGTTCATGCATTTAACAGAACATGTTCATACATTTAAAAAAAACGTAAAAATGCATTGTTGGCCAACGGGCGAGCGAGCCCCGAAGCGACGCACGAGCACAAGCATACGTTGGGCATGCCCGTGCATTGGGCGCGAGCTTCAAACCGCATGCATTATTGTGTTTAACTGCATGCATTTTTATGTTCATTTGAATGCATAAGTCAATTCAACTAAATGCATGATTTATTTTTCGCAATCACATAACAAATCAAATTGCTAATCTACCCTTACTATAGCGAAATCAACGAAATTAAACTTAAAAGTCCGAAAAATCTCAACCATAAGATCTATGAAATGAGTGGATGAGATTGAGTACTACATACTATCTTAGGCTGGGTGCTATTTGATTCATCGCCTATATATATATATATGGAAGGGTTAACGTGAGAACCAAAAATGATGAATTCATTATGAAAGATGATGAATGCACTAGAAAGATACTAAATCCAAAAATGAAATTTTCGCCTCTTATGGATTCGAACCCGGTCAAAAATTCAATTTTTGAACTCAAGAATTTTACCAATGGATTCATCAATCTTCATAGCGAATTCATTTGGTTCTTAGTTTTAGGATAAAATGATTATCATTTAAACCTAACTATATATATATATATATATATATATATATATATATATATATATATATATGTGATGATAGAATTGAGATCATATAGTACCAAGGCTCGTAGTATCCAATATCCAATCTCATCCATTCATCTCATAAATCCCAAGAGTACATTAGTAATTTAATTCATATGTGATACATAAAACAAACCATGCATATAGTTGAACTCGATTATATAAATGAACACAAACATATGCATGTATGTTGGAAGACGTTCACACACCCCAACGTCGTTGGCTAACATGCATGTTTATATTTTATTATATACATGAGTGTATTTTGTTTGCATGATTGTGATTCGTGGTCAACATGCGTGTTTATGTTTTTGTTATATGCATGAATATATCTTGTTATATGCATGAGTGTATTTTTCGACAAAGAAAATTCTCCTTCATCCTTTTCCGCCGCCTTCGCTGCTCTTTCCTTGATTATCGCGAACTTCGTCAGAAACCACCGCTATAGTACTCTCTCTCTCTCGAGATTGTTCAATCTTCAAAATCCTCAATTTCTTCTCAATAATTTATTTCTTTTTTCTAAATTTGTTGCTCGCTGCCATCACACCTCCTTATTTGGAAAAAAATCAAAGAACAAGAAGATCGGAGAAGAGGAAAAGAAACAGAATAATATTGTTTTTTTCCCTTTTTTACACTGCGAAAATTAAAAGAAAAAATGAAAAATAGGTTGTCACTTGACAAATTTTGGTGCATCCACTAGGGATGTAATCGAATTGGGCAAGTCGAGTTGAATACTATCGTGCTCAAACTTGATTTTGTTTAGTATTTAGCCGAGCCTCGAGCTTTATTTATCGAATACTTCGATCTCACAAGCTTAATCGAGCCCATAAACTTTCCAAGTTTAGAGATAGGTTTAGAATATTAATTATTTAGTTTAAAAATATATTATTTTATCTACAATAACACAATATATTCTTAAGTTCTTATGACAAATAAAAGTAGTTAGAGATTTAACATAATTATTACTAATTATAGAAAGAAAATAATTGTATCTAGTTAATAATTTTATATTTTCAAGTTAAATTAATTAACGAGCTTGTTCACTAACCAATCTAATTAAATATTATCATGCTCAAGCTTGATTCGCTTAGCTAATGAGCTTCACCAAACAAACTCGAACGAGCTTTTCTCGAGTTTAGTTCGAATAGCTTACTAATAGCTTGGTACATTTACAGTTATAGCGTCCACATGTTCAAAATATATGTTTTATATTGAGTACTATCTATTATCTAACGACCAGCTACTATCGGAACCCAAGCTAATATAAGAAAGATTTCAAATAAAAACTCTTTTTATTGTAATAACTAAGAACTCATCACCACCACTTATTTTAAAAGATTAACCGCTCTTATCGTTAGATATTCCCTTTTTTTTTTATTTCTATGCGTTCAAGGTAAAAAAAGTCATTGTCATTTTTTTCGAACTTTTCACTCCTTATCTCATGGGAATTGTTAGTACGATAATTATAAACAGTTATTTTATTCCATTCGAAGTGATAAATATTCATAAAATTCCAATATCTTTTATTTACGAAATCGCAAATCAAGAGCAAAGTTCTTGAATTTTTCATCTGTATTTTTATTTTTTATTTTTTTGAGCAAACTGTATTTTGAATAGTTATTAAGTGCTTAATAATTGATATGTAAACTTTCCTAGTTCAAGCTTTTTGAAATATACTTTCTTCTATTTTTATCATTTAATTTTATTTTATTGAGGAGATTTTAATCACTTAATTTTGTTTGTGCACTTTATGAATAATAATGATAAATTTTAGAGTCAATCCTTACTCTAATGGAAGTTTGATAGATATTGTAACATTTTATGTGGTAAAATTCGGGTTACAACCAATATTCCTAGAGTCTCGCTTTCGAATCAATCTCTAAACGAATCGTAAATATGTAATATTTTCCTTTGTTTACGTTTTATTATTCTTTGTTACACTAATAATGGTTTGCTACATTTAGAACTCGTTTTGAATAAGTGGAAGTTAGTGAGATCATGGAATAAAGATCATGGGTGGTTTTCCCTATTTTTCAGGAACATGATCTCCACTAACATTCTACAGACAGTTCAAGCAGCAATTCCTTGGAGTGGTTTACAGCAGTTGTTGGAAGGTTATGAACATGGGAAGTGGAGCTTGATGACCACAGAACACATATCTATAAAAGCTGCAAGCTGGTTCATTCTCTCACATGGATTTCGGAAAGCTAATTTCATAGAGAAATCATACACTACAACATTTTCGTCATTTACTTGAAGAGCAGTTGAAGAAACGACATATTCGACCTTGTTTAAACTGAGGCGTTGTTAGATGATAATCAAACATCGACCAAGATATTGCTAAGCTAGCAAGCGGCTAGTGTCAAGATTATCGCATCTTTATACCGCCAAAGTTGTTTGTTTGATCCGCCACAATGGTTGTATCAATTGATTTACTATATTGTAACATTCAATTTGTAGTGTTAGACTAGATGATTTGTCATAGACGGTAGTACAATCCGTAGATAGGTCTCATTGTATAATTCGAGTAAACTGAATTTAAGTTTCAATATAGTTGGTTATCGTGAGACAACATGGGTTACTCTTAACCCACACAAATTATCTCGTGTCCTTCACTTTTCGCTATGTGTTACTTAGAATGTTAATCACATTGCTAATAACATTACTTTACTAATATCATACGTTGTTACCGTAGTAATTCAGCATCAATTCTTTCAATTGGTATCGAGCAAGTTCTCGACTTAACCAAGATCGCTCATGTGCAAATTACTACCGATGGATGCCTTCAATGCTTCCGCTCAACCTCCCCGCACTTGATAGTGTAGGAAAATCTGATTTTACCCTCTTCCCGTGATCTACCTGGATGTTTAATTCACCATACATTGATTATATATCTAGCATGCATCTATATAATTATAACACATAGGTGTTTACTCGTGTTAACATGCGAATTTTGGGATATGAGATCAATCAAGACCAGCCTGATCTTCCGGACTGCACCTGGATGCCTATTCTCTAATACTGAGTGAGAGCAATCTATGGAGAATACTGTAAAATTTCGCCTTCTACTTGTGTCTATAAGATTTTCAAAATTCTCAAACAAATGAATAGGATTATTTCTGATTTTCTCTCACCTTATATTTATAATGTATTCCTAGAATCCTGTTCAAATATGATCCTTACATATCTAATAAATACAATAATATCTTTACAGATAAATCATATCTAGAATAATTATCTCGATATCTAAAAATATCGATAATATCTCATGATATCTAATTATATCGATAATATCTCGATATCTAAAATTATTAGATAATATCTATATAGATATCGAGATGTATTAATATAATACATAAATCGTAATGTAGTCTCAAGTGGGACTCATATAGGTGGACAAAAATAATAGCAAAGAACGGACTTTGATGGCTAGCCCAAGGATAAAATACAAGGAATAAAGATGGGCCTAAAAATGAATTAATTATCTTATGTTCAGCCCAGAACATAAATTAATTCATAAACACTTATTCATTCCGCTAGAGAATAAATACTGACTTATCTTTTTATTACCGAAGTTGACTCGGACTTGCACTTAGACTTACGAATCCCCGTATTTAAGGTATCGCACGTCCATTAATTATTTATAGCATTCCGACTGCTAAAATAATTAATCTCTTTAATTCCTCAAGTAGTATCACTCAACCTTTTTATTGTACTTGATCTAACTCAACCTGCAGGGTTTAGTACAATAAACATTTTGAGCTCCTTAAAGGGACGTCATAATCCTAAATGGATACAATGACTCGATATAAGTAACTAGCATGACATACAAGCATTGCCACCACCCAAGATGTGGAGAATCATGGGTTATCTCATGTAACCCTCACCCATAACAAGTCAAAGTGATGGTCAGTAACTCATACTCACCTAAAACTTTATTGAGGTTAAGATCAACGTAAAATCACCGAGATCTAGGTTTTTCACGATGGTCAGATAAAAGAACTTATCTCACTGTGATCAATCAATACGTCAAGACAAACCAGCATAGATAAACAACAAAGTCAAGTTACTTCTTATCTATACTACAGCCTATACAGATAATTCATCCTCAAGTTCTCTTAGTTGCATCATTTTATATCTCAACCAACTTAACCAATCATATAGACTCGTGATCTTCACACGATGATCTAACTTTGTATGAGGTAACGGGACAAACATGTGCAATCAAGTAAATAATTCAGATAAGAGATTGTAATAGTGGTAATGTAAAATATTGTATACAAGCTCAACCATACTGGTATAACAGGAAACAATTCATTTTAGGCCCATCTTTAATCCTTGCATTTGATCCCTGGGCTGGTCCATCAAGGCTTGGAACTGGCCAAAATTTTGCCCACTCCTATGAAAAGTCCACTGAGACTCTATTCTGATTAATGTATTATTTTAATATATCTCCAATATCTAGATAGATATTATCTGGTATTATTAGATATCAATAGATAATTATTCTAGATATGATTTATCTTCAGGGATTGAAGATAATTATTGTACTTATTAGATATGCAAGGATCCTATCTAAATGAGATTCTAGGTATAAATAAAAAGAGATATAAAATCAGAAATCAATCCTATCATTTGTTGTGCTTTTCGAAAATTGCATAGAGCAAGGTAGGAGGAGAAATTTTACAGTATTCTCTATAGATTGCGCTCACTCGGTATTGGAGAATAGGCATCCGGGATACACTCCAAAAGATCAAAGCTTGAGTCCGCAATTGATCAGATTTTCCAAAAATTCATAAGTAAACACGTGAAACACTTATGTGTTGTAATTAATTATATAGATGCATGCTATGTATATAATCAATGTATGATGAATTAAACATCCAAGATAGATCCTCAAAATAGTGTAAAATAAGATTTTCCTACAATTGATATCGAGCTTGGGATCGATTCGTTCGCTGGATTAATTCACGCTGATTATTACATGCGTATAATTAATTGTAGATCTTTCGCTCATCGTGGCTCGCTTTTTGTTTTTCTTTGAATTGTTTTTCACCACGGAAAATATGTGGTTAGATTAGAACTTATTTTTTGTAAATTATATCTCTAAAAACGAAAAACGAAGACGAAGAACATGAAGAAAGAGACGAGACGACGGAGTCCCGTTATGCGATGCAACGGAAGGCACGCGGGCAACAACACGTGATGGGACGATGGCAAGGCCGACGACCCAAGATATAGCGCCGCGACGCGACGTAAACAACAATCTGCAGAAGATCCGCGCGCCGGGCGCACAAGTGTCTATCGCGACAAAGGCACCGGACGACCGCAAGAGTGGCACCCGTGATACGCAGCACGTAGCGGCGTAACACGAGCGGTGGCGACGGCACACGCACGCGAGGTGCACATAGAACGAAGACTCGACATACGTGTGCTTAACGCCGACGAGTGCTTGACAAGAGGTCGCGAGATTGATAAACGACATTTTACACGCTTATCAGATATTTAAAGATGATTTTAGATCAATAAAGTGCGCTTATGTCTTGATCTCAATGCTTTACATATTCTTGAAGATATCGCTTGGGTTCCTTTTGATGTTTTGTAGGCTTATAAGTTGAAAATAGAAGCACGGAACGAGGAACGAAGCACGAAGGGCAAAAGCTCGCCTACCGATCGCCTCGCGCCGCTAGCTCGAGCGTGAGTGAGAGTTGCGCAAGACAATGAAGCCTCGCGATCGCCCAGCGACCGCTAGGTCGGCCGTGAGGAAATCCAATGAGACGCGAGCGTGCCAACGACCGCTAAGATGTGCCCGCAAGCTTCCTAACGAGTGAAATAGCATCGCCTGATTTCTCAACCGCGCCTAGCGACCGCGAGAGAGGTAGCGAGGCAAGCCGCGAGCGGGCACGAAGCCGAGGACCCGAGGATGGCCGAGTGATAAACGCACGTTTTACA
The DNA here is from genome assembly GCA_036937905.1 of Salvia rosmarinus. Lineage (NCBI taxonomy): Eukaryota > Viridiplantae > Streptophyta > Magnoliopsida > Lamiales > Lamiaceae > Salvia > Salvia rosmarinus. Next base: position 65,931,176 of record CM072816.1, on the reverse strand, counting down.
CGTTCATTTATGATATTTAAGGATGATTTTAGATCTATTAAATGCGCTTATGTATCGGACCTTAATGATTATATCTATTTTAGATGATACTTTCGGGTGTTCCTTCGACGCTTTGTAGGTTTATATGTTGATAATCGAAGCAAGGAACGAAGACGAGCCAAAACCACGCTCGCCCAGCCTCCCACGATCAGCCTTTAGCGGTCGCTAGGTCGGCAACAGGCACCCAATGAGCGCCTGAGAGAGAGAGGCCGCGAGTCGCGCCGTCACGAGCAAACACGCCCACCGGTAGTTATCAGACGATTTCGCTGCCCTTGCTAGCGACCGCTAGCCGTGCCGCGAGGCTACCTGGCGCGCGCGAGCATCGACGCGAGAGAGGAGCACGCGGGATGAGGCCTAGCGACCGAGCTAGCGATCGCTAGCCACGGTCGCGAGGCGGGCGGCAGCGCAAATTGTGGTTTCCACCCTTATCTATAACAGTGCAATCCCCCGCGCCTCCTCGCACCCGCACGCCCCACACGCCACGCCTTTTTCCTCGCTTTTACAGATTTTAGTCTTTAATTTTCATCCCGCTTAGTTCTAGCTTTAATTTTCCGTTGTTCTAGTTTAGTTCTTCGTTGCTATCAATTCGAACGTTTTGTCCGATTGTTTTCCGCTTATCGCCGGGATTGATTCAAGACCAACCATTGTTCATCCAACGCTATTATCCGGTTTTATGCATTTAATTTCCGCTTTTATGATTTATTCGTATTTTATTCCGCTTATTATGTCTAGGTAATTTTCCGCTCTAATCCTGTGGTTTGCATGATTCGATCCTATATGTTGTTATTCTCGTTATCGCTATTTACCTTCCGTGCATTGATTCATGATTCTTGGTGCTTATTTATATGTATTAATTTCGATCAATCTTGATGCATATCTAGTTGCCGCTAATGACATAATCAGATTAATTGTCAATCGATCTGAATGCATGATACGAATAAGCCTCGAGTCGTAGCCGAGATAGATATTCAGAGGAAGCATATTCTTTGTGATCTGTTTGAGTTGCTTGTTTTCACCCAGAGACGAATGTAATAGGGAAAACTAGTAATCTATAGCCGTAATTGTCATAATGTGTTGTCGGTTATATATGTGATCTTCCATCTTGTCCGGATTAAAATTGGTAATAGGAACAGGATAAACATATGTTGTGGATAGGATTTACGCATCCCTGTGGTTAGTTTTCTTATCTGCTTTATCATCCGTGATTTTATTGCTTTATTTTATTTTCTCGATGGTTACATCTCGCTGGATTAAATTCAAGCCCTTAAACCTTTCACCCAATTTCGTGTTCAATAATGATGAATTATCGCTGAGCTAGCTTCTATGTTTTCGTGATACAATCCTCGTGGATACGATACTCGACTTACCTATATACTTACACTTTTAGTGTTATAAAAGTGAGCGATCAAATTTTGGCTGCTGTTCGGGATTGTTAAGATTGCATAGGAATAATTTGACGATTGGATTTATTAATTCAAGTTATTTATTATATTATTTATTTATTGTTACCAGAGTCTGAATTATCTCTTTTCTCGTAGTTTATGCACAAGATCTCAAATGACCTCCGTAAATATTATTAGATCCCGAGATCGAAAGCTCAAAGGAGAAGAGGACGAGAGAAGAGACGGGCTGCAATGGCGCCTAATCCACGTAATCCGGGCATTCCTCCCGAGCAAGCCGCACGCATGTTAGCCGATTTCGCAGAGATGCAACGCCAGATGGCGAATATGGGACCCTTGTCTCACCCCGCAGACGCCGATCACCGAATTTTATGTACCGACCCCCACCGATCAGCCCAAGGAGGCGGATGGGGCCCGCACGTGATGCAAACAATTTTGAGTCAAGTCGGCCCCGATCAAGATGGTCCAAGGAGAGCTTGGGGAGGAGTCATCGAGACCGAATGCGCATCTCGAGACCTTTCGATATTTATGACACCATCAAATGTAACGGGTGCCACAAGACACGATCCGGATGCGCATGTTCGGCTTCGTCACAAGCACCAAAGCGAAAGATTGGTTCAAGAGTTTGGACCGAATCGACATCGATACTTGGGAAACTTTATGAAGTTTCTCACTAAATATTTTCCGTCGACGAAAGCGCAGAAGATCATCACGAAATCTCCCATTTTTGCTAAAACCACGACGAATCTCTATTCGAGGCATGGGAGAGATTCTGAGGTCTATCGAGGCGATGCCCACAAAGATGGATTCTCCAAGGAGCAGCAGATCACGCAGCTTCTACAAAGGACCGACGCTTTACATGAGCATAGTGGATGCATCGGCAGTGGTCGTTTGTCGAACCGATAAGTAGACGAGGCGAGCCGCATTTTAGAGGAGATGGTCGCCAACGCCTATCAATGGCCGACAGAGGACGCTGGTTAAGGCAAAGGGTCAGAGGGTCGACTCGAGATATGATGAACTAATGAAGCAAATCACCCTCTTGAAGAGTCGATCGAAACGGAGGACGCCAATTTCATCAATCAAAAGAACCGCCCTGGGACAATCCGATACCATCCGAATAATGTAAATCATCCAAATTTCTCGATGCCAACCCCAATAACTTCCAACAACCTCCAGCAGTTTCACGGCATGTAATGGTATGATCTAAGAGCCAAGAAGCCAAGTTTAGAAGATATGGTGCAACAGTATGGCGACTCAACAGAGTGCATTTATAAGCGCACCGCGAAAATAACTCATCCGAATCGATCGTGACGGCTAAGGGAAACACGTAAAGATGTTGGAAAATCGATTGGTCAAGTAGCCGCATAATTGAATGCACTACAAAAGATGTGCCAATTTCCGAGTAATACTGGAGGTGAACTCGAAAATCAGCTTCGCCATCCGCATTTAGGGAGGGACAAGCTACCCGAGCCATACGGAGCAAGAAAGTAAACTGAGCAAATCGCGATCGAGTCATGCGACCATGAGCCCGATCGCGGAGAGTCCCGAAGTTTTCCCATATAAGCTCGCCACCGAGCACCGTAGGAAAACATATGTTAAGCCTCGCCCGAGGATCTATCTTCGGATATTTAATTCACCATACATTGATTATATTCCTAGCACGCCTATTTAATTAATTGCAACACGTAGGGTTTTCTGTTTACCTTGATCCGCTCTGGGTCGAATGGAATGAACGGATCGAACGGATCGGACTCGTGCTTTCGACCTTCCGGATCAGATCCCGGTTGCCAATCTCCAACGCCGAGTGAGGACGATCTATGGAGAATGCTTCGAAAAATCACCCAATGCTCTCGCACAATTTTCGAGAGCCTCTCGCACTAGGAGGACGAAAATTTCTTGTGTAATTGAGGATTAACCTAGACTTTATCTCTTACCTTATATTTATAATGAATTACCATAATCCCACAAGGAAATGATCCATGCATATCCCATAAATATAATAATATCCTTATAGGATAAAGAGAATAAAATCTATCCTTAGAGAGACCTATGGGCCCGATTTTCGAGCTAACGGGTTCGGACGGGCCAATTTGGGATCAAATGCAAGGAATAAAGATGGGCCTCAAATAAATTAATTATCTTATGTTCACCCATAACATAAATTAATTTATAAACATTTATTCATGCCACTAGAGAATAAATGTCGACTTACCCTTTATTACCGGTTGAGCTCTGCTTGCACTTAGACATTACGAATCCTCGTATTTAAGATATCGAACGTCCATTAATTATTTATAGCAATCGATCGCTAAAATAATTAATATCTTTAATTCCTTAAAGACCACTCAACCTTATTATTGTACTCGAGCTAACTCAACCCGCAGGGTTTAGTACAATAAACCTTTGAGCTCCTTATGGGACGCCATCATCCTAAACGGATACTATGACTGACATGATAACTAGCGTGACATACAAGATCGCCACCACCCAAGATGCGAGAATTGGTTAGAACATATAACCTCACCCATAACAAGTCAAAGTGATGGTCAAGAACTCATACTCACCTAATACCTTATCGAGGTTTAGATCATCGTAAGTCACCGAGATCTCGGTTCTTCACGACTCACGATAGAAGAACACATCTCATCGTGATCCTTCAATACGCCGTAGACGACGCGATAGACAAGCAACTAAGTCAAGTCACTTCTTATCTATATCGCAGCCTATACCGACAACTCGTCTCAAGTCGTCTCACCGTGAAACTTTTTATATCTCATTGCTCGACCAATCATACGCACTTCGTGATCTTCTACACATCGATGATCTAACTTATATATGAGATAAGGGACACGATATATGCAATCAAGTATTCAATTCGATAGAGATTGTAATAGTGGTAATAGAAACATTGTATACAAGCTCAACCAAACCGCTTTCAAGATACAACCAACAATCTCCCACTTATACTAAAGCAAACTTTTAGTATACAATGTGTCTCTACTAGCTATTACAAACAACCATCACTTTACTTCTCCCACTTATACAAAAGTTTCCTTTTGGGTGCCATCAAGCGCAATCCAAGTCCTCTAACGTGTCCATCGTAGACTTTTTATGCGCTCTTCGTGAATGGATCCGCTAGATTTTCCGTCGATCAATCTTTTCAATCAGCACGCCACCGCCTAACGATTTCTGATGACATGGTACTTTCTCTATGTGTTTGGTCGCTTGTGGGTCCGTGGTTCCTTCGAAGTTTACATCGCACCGAAAGTTATCACAAGAACTATGATACTCTGGGCAAACCAGTACCACACCTAGATCCATGAGGTAGTTCTCGAACCATACAGCCTCCTTAGAAGCCTCCGGCTACATATTCGGCTTCCATGGTAGAGTCCACAATGCATCGCCGCTTGCACCCGCCAGATACGGCTCCACCTCCCAAGGTAAACACATACCGAGGTCGACTTTTTCTCATCACGGTCACTTGGAACCGAAATCAGATAACCCAAAGGCATTAGACTATCTCGCATAGTAACCAGCCTATAATCTCGAGTCCTTTTCGTGTACTTGAGTATATGCTTTATCAGCAATTCAATGAGCTTGTCCAGGTTAGATCGATATTCAGCTACTATGCCTACCGCATAGCGTATATCGGGCCTCTCGTGCATAAGATTGCAGACATGAGACTTCCTACGGCCAAGCGTAAGGAACTTGTCTCATTTCTTCTATCTCCTTTGCAACATAGGTGATCGCGTTTTAGATAAAGGAACGCCATGTCCGAAAGGTAGCAACTTTTCTTGCGGTCCGCATACTAAAACGAGTAATCACAAGATCAATGTAAGACGCCCGAGATAAGCTCAATATTTTCTTCTTGCGATCTCGTAAACCTTGATCCCAAGAATGTACGCCGATTCCTAAGTCTTTCATTTGAAACCGATCGGATAACCAACTCTTTACGCCTCGATAATGCCTTCACGTTGTTGCCAACTAGAAGAATGTCATCTACATAAAGTGCAAGAAATACCACATCATCATAATATCTAACCGACACACACAACTCTCGCTAGGCAACCTGGGTAAATCCATAAGACTTTACCACCTCGTCAAAGCGAAGTTCCATGATCGAGGTTCGCTAAGTCCATAAATGGACTTCTTAAGCTTCCAAACTAGATGCTCTTCACCCTTACCACATAACCTTCTAAGTTATCAGACATAGATGTCTCTACCTTCCTCAAGGTAACCGCTTAGAAAAGCGGTTTTAACATTCATTTGCCAAACCTCTGTTCAAGTAGGTCGCTATGGTCAAGAATTCGATGGACTTGAGCATTGCTACAGCGTAAAAGGTCTCATCGAAATCGATGCCCTCAACTGAGTGTACCTTTCGCCACAAGCTCGGCTTTAAAAGTCGAAACCTCCATCTAATCTCTCTTCCTTTGTATATCCACTACTACCTAGGGCTTCCTTGCCATCCGGTAGAGGTGTCTTTCATATACATCCATAGCCGCATGGACTCCATTTCTAAGTCCATAGCGTGTGCCATGATCTTGCATCAATGTCTCAGACGCCTCCTCAGATGTCCATGGGTCGATTATCGCTCGCTCGCTTCTCGACTATATCCAAAGATTGTCCCACGAACATAAATCGCCGGGTCGACGAACAACCCTCCCACTACAACGAGGTTCTACAGCACTATGGCAACGGTGGTGCGTAAACTTGTGGTTCTCTATCTCGCACAACTTGCTGGGTAGTACCACCAGACGGCTCGGTATCTCCAAGTGGAACTCGACCCACTTCAATTTCTTGAAGTATCCGTGTCGATCCTCCCACTGACTCGACATCTCGCACTTTTAGCCTAATCGTGGTGGAATACGATCATCTTCTAATTCTCAAGAATGATTTCAACTTTGATTTATGATTTTTCATGTAGTCCTCTAAGAATCGAGCATTAGTGCTAATAATGACCTTCTCGATCCTCGTGACTATAGAATAAACCACCTTCGCCCTCTCAGATAGCCAATAAACAAATTTGGCCGATCTAGCCTCCAACTTGTCGCCCTTCTTGTTCAAAGACGCAGATCGCCCCATATCCTTATGTGGTTTAAACCAGGCTTGCTACCAAACCACAACCTCGAGCGGGTCTTTTCGACCGACTGATGGTACTAGATTTAGCAAGTATGTCACTGCTTTCTAAGGCATACCCCGTAACGAAATAGGCAATGTTGCATAA